>VXAY01005695.1:155488-166590 GCA_013399855.1 Oxyruncus cristatus
GAGCACAAGTCCTATGAGGAGAGGCTGAAGGAGCTGGGGTTGTTTAGCCTAGAGAAGAGAAGGCTCAGGGGAGACCTCATCACTCTCTACAACTCCCTGACAGGAGGGTGTAGCCAGGTGGGGGTTGGTCTCTTCTCCCAGACAACTCTCAGTAAGACAAGAGGGCTCGGCCTTAAGCTGTGCCAGGGGAGGTTTAGGTTGGATATTAGAAAGAAGTTCTTTCCAGAGAGGGTAATCAGCCTTTGGAATGGGCTGCCCAGGGAAGTGGTGGATTCACCATCCACGGAGGTTTTTAAGATGAGGCTGGACGTGGCACTGAGTGCCATAGTCTGGGAACCGCGGTGGTGTTGGACCAAGGGTTGGACTTGATGATCTCAGAGGTCGTTTCCAACCCGTCTGATTCTATGATTCTATCTCCGTTGCCCCCTCTGGACTCGCTCCAACAGCTCCACATTCCTTCTGTGCTGGGCTCCCATAGGAGGCAGCTCTGCAGGGGGGTCTCACCTTGGGGGGCAGAGGGGAAGAATTCCCCCTCCCCTGCTGCCCACGCTGAGGCATCAGCCCAGGGCACACACCTGGGGCATGTCCAGCCCCTCATCCACCAACACCCCCAGATCCTTCTCCCAGGGCTGCTCTCAATGAGTTCTCTCAGCTTATATTCATGTCTGGGATTGTCCTGACCTCAATTGTACAGCAAAGTCATACAAACCAATGTAAATCTCTCTGACTGTGGCTGAAGTGATCAGTTTGACATCAGACAGGACTGTGTGCAGCCAGCACTGGAATGCTGGAAAGTGGGAATTGCCCCTCAAAATGAGAGGGCCACACAGTCCCAGACCTCCCTCCAGGAGTTCACTGCAAGTGCCTAGATAAACCTTGATGAAATTAAAGCCTGTGTGTCAGTATTATTACACTGATCACAAAGTCCTGTGCACTCAGCAGCCTTCTCCAGGCACCTGCAGAAAAATGAAGCCATTATCTACCAGCAGCTGCCTGAGCAACGCTGGCATTCTGTAATTTGGGGCCTCAAAAACAGAGAGCAGGAATGGAGCTCCTCCAGTCTGCCCAGAGAACCAGAGCACGGAAGCCTTATCCCAATTATAAAATATTCCATATTGCGTATATAACTTACATAGCACAGAACGTGCCTGGTATTTCTGCCAGGGAAAAATTTGCTGTTCTTGCATCAAGCTACACTCACAAGTCAAGTGACCAAATTCAGGCCCACAAATATCAAGCATCATCTTGAGAACAGGAAGCCTGGATATATCCCCTCCAACATTCTCCTACCTCAGCATATTTCAGCTGAAAGCCATTTCCAAGCAACTTTCATGTCTTCCTAGGAATGTTCTGCCTGGAAGACCTGTACAAGGACAAGATCTCCTGCTAAACCTGCTCCTGAATTTACCAGAATTCTCCTTGCCCACCCTTCCATGCTGGCAGCACTTACTCCAGTATGATGTTGTTGATATCCTGAGTGAAGAATCTCTGTTTGCCTTCTCCCTCGGCAGCCCTGGCAGCCTGGAAGTTGGTAAACAACACAAGTCAGCAGCAGTTCACAGATGGCACAAGCAACTGAGTGTTTTCTAAACCACCACAGAAATAATACAAAATAAAGCACAGTTTTATTCCATACACTCTGCACCACCCAAAATCTGACGCAATTGACAGGAGAAGGGAGACTGTGCCCTGTCCTCTTATAACTCCCCAGTTCAAGTCCAACCCTGACTTGGTAACACTATGTCCTACCACAGACCTTCCCATTCTGGATTCTCCCCTCAGATGCACTGGATTTACTATGGAGTGAAGATTCCTCCTTTTAATGGGACAAAGGAGATGGCTTGGGAGCAACTGGCTTCTTTAGCAAACTTCCCACGGGAAGAACAACAGTTTCAGGGCATGGCTTTAGCTTCACAGTAGAGCTGTTGGATTGAGCAATGTGAGCACAGAGCTTGTCCCTGGAACAGGAAAAATCATCCTAAGCACATTTAATGAGGGTTGACGAGAGTCATCACCACGTTTTCTAGATCAATCCGGAAACTAAGCCAAGAAACCAACCAAAAGAGTCACAGCCACAGGGGATGTGTTATTCCCAGTTAACACTATGGAAACAACAAGAAAAAGTCCTGGTCAGGAAGCTTCCTGAGCTATGACTGCAGCTCACACAGTGCTGCCCAAAATAATCACACCCATGAAAAGTATGTCCAGCAGGAAAATAATTCCAAGAGATGAATGAGATAGTAGCAAATTGCCAAGAGATTTCAATTTCTTCTGAGTGGGGATATAAACAAAACTGGGATTCATCACAAGGCACCACATCCAGAAAGTGAAAAGGAGACCAGGAGAGGGCACGTTTTTGAAATCCCCTGATTTGCCACTCCAAGGCTGGCAAACAATTAATTTATGCCCAGAAGGTCACAGACAGCTGGTGATATCAAAGGAAAAGGCTCAATGCTAAGGAGAATCCTCAACAGGAAAACTATTTTAGGAAGTGAGGAGAGAGTTAAAGTGGAATCAGTTCAAATAGAAGAGGAAATGCCTGGAAGCTCCATTTACCTCAGGAGAGGCTCCCACCTGCTGGGAAGGGACTTGGCTCTCAGACAGAGGTACAGCACCTCTTCATTCCCACCTGCAACAGAGCCCATGTCCCAAAATCCTAGCTGGCATAGAGATTGCTAAATCTTGTCTCCTCCTTGGTTTCTTTTCCTAACATACACAGTCCAGCAACAAATATCTAAGCAGGAAAATCCGTGGCTAATCAGCTATTAGACTGTCTTGAAACACAATAACAATTAACCTGATATCATGGGAGTCTCCACAATATTCTCCTTTAACTCAGATACATGTAGTAACAGCTGTTTTGGTGCTTTCTGAAATAGAAACATCCACGAAGAGCCCGTTCTTTTTATCAGCTGTGGCAATACTTTCTTCAATTCCTCCTTCCCCTCTATCTACTCACCCCCACTGTGTAATTTCTCAGCAGAACAGTTCTCCAACAGCAGCTTATCTTCAGTAACAGGAGTTATTCAATATCTCTTACTTAGTAAGAGGTGCTCTAAACTGATGTGCCCCAGAGGGCAAAACACACACCACCACAGAGGTCCAAGAGGAAGTTTATGACTTAAAATCAATGTTCAAAAACACACCAGTAGCAGGAGCAAAACATCTCGGCACTTGTTGACAGGCTGGTGGTGTCAGCCCTCACATCAGAGAAGCCCCACAAATCTGAAAGCACACTCTGACATGCCAGGAAAGGGATCCCTGGCCAGAACCCAATGTTTTCCTTCTCCAAAACATACTGGAGCACCCCAAAGCACAGCACATTTGGGAGAAGATGAGTCCCACAGGAGTCCAGCTGCAGGAGGAGCAAGTGGTGAAAAGACAGAGGATCACCTTTCTAGAAATTAATATATTCCACTCCCTAAAGGGTACCTCAACACTGAGATGTTAAGGTGGGTAAGGGACTCCAATTGCCAGGGGAGCAGCTCCAGTGTGGGAGATGTCAAATCGTACCCTGTGAAGGCATATGCCTGTGTGTGACATGGGAAACAGTTTCAGCAAACCCTCAAGCCCCATCTACAGGGCTTTCCAGGCCTTCTCACACTGTAGAACTGGTGATGCTTTCCTGCTGTATCCTCTTATTTTACCTACAGAGCATTGTGCACCACTTTGCTGTCCTGAGCAGCACAGTACATTGAAGATATTATGGCGGAATTTGTCCTTGTCGTGGTTTAACCCCAGACTGCAACTCAGCCCCACAGAGCCACTCGCTTCCCTTTCAAGGGATGGGGGAAAGAATCAGAAGGGCAAAAGTGAGAAAACTCATGGGTTTATCTAACGAGTTTATAGGGAAAGCAAAAGCCACATAAGCAAAGCAAACTAAGGAATTCATTTCCCCTTCCCCTTGACAGGCAAGTTTTCAGCCATCCCCATGAGAGCAGGGCTACATCACATGGATGCTGAGAAAACAAACATCCCCCCTCTTCCTTCTCCTTCCCCCAGCTCTGTACACCGAGCATGACCCCATGTCTCTGTGACCCCTGTGCTCAGTTGGGCTCAGCTGTCCTGGCTGTGTCCCCTCCCAGCTCCCCATGCACCCCCAGCCCCCTCGCTGGCAGTGTGGGGTGAGGAGCAGCACTGTGTAAGCACTCACTGCTCAGCAATAATAAAAACATCTCTGGGTTATCAACACTATTTTCAGCAAATACCCAAACCAGACCCATACAGAATCCTGGAATGTGCTGAGTTGGAAGGGACCCACAAGGACCATCAAGTCAAATCCTGCTTCTGCTCAGGACCATCCCCAAGAGTCACGCCCTGTGCCCCAGAGGATCATCCAAACACTCCTTGAGCTCTGGCAGCCTTGGGGCCACTGCCCTGGGGAGCCTGTTCAGTGCCCAACCACCCTCTGGGGGAAGAACCCTTTTCTAATATCCAGCCTAAAGCTCCTCCAACACAGTTCAGGCCATTCCCTCAAGTCCTGTCACTGATCCCTATGGAGAAGATCAGTGCCTGCCCACCAGCTACCGTGAAGAAAATTAACTCCACCTCAGCCCAAAACAGTCCTCCAGCCCCACTAGTGCACCTTTAGGTTCATTCATGTTAAACCGACTTTGGAAATTACCTCTTCCATCAGGTCCATATTTTGCCAAGAGAGGTAAAGAAGGAATCCTGACAGCTGTGGTACATTCAGTAGATAGTAAGGCCCAGACTTTGACACCCCCTGACATCTGGGCTTTCAAGAAAGTGCCTTAGAGTGTGACACAAAGGGGTGACCCCAGTGGCACTGCAAAACTGCCTCAGTGGAATGTTCTCTGTCCCTGCCACACAAACCCAGCAGAGCTGTCCCCTCTCCAGTGACCAGCAGTGCCAGTGTCCCCTCCCTGCCATATACCTGAGCCAGCTCTTTGATGCGTTTCTCCAGAGGGACCGGGAGGCCTTCAGGGAGGGATGGCGGCTGCTTGAAATCCTGCTCCAGGCCTGTGCCACCAGGATCGCTCCCATCCTCCACATCAGGGAAGGGGCTGCCCTCTGGGGACTCGCTGAGGAGCCTCTCCAGGTCCAGGTCACTCAGGGAGTCCATGGCTGTGGCTGCCTGGAGCAGGTCGGTGTCACTGGTGTGGCCGAAGAGCGAGAGCAGAGGGTCCGGCATCACCTCTGCCTCCCTCGGGCCCGCAGGGTCTGCTGGGGAAGGAGCCACCACTTTCTGCTCTTCATCTTTTTTCTTCTGAGCATCCTTCTCCTTCTGAAACTTCTTCAGCATCTCCTTGACACTGAGAGCTCCAGAGTATTTCTTCTTCTTCTTCTCCTTACTTGCATTTAATGCTGTGAAGCTGCAAACAAAGTATGGAGAAGGAAAGGGAACTGAACACAAGACCAAGGAGCAGAACGATACCTTCACCCCACTTCACCAATCCCCTGGAAAGTCTTAGCCCCTTAACCAATTACACTAGGAAAAGTGTTCTACAGCCTCTTACGGTCATGCTGCCTGTTCAGCTCTGAGAAGGGAAGGCTGTCCTGCCTCACTGCAGAGAGGTGCTGGGGCTTAAACAACCTCCACCAAGCTGTATATTTGTTTAGTTACATGTATTATTCCAGCAGGCAAGATTGGGAAATGCACAAGTCACTAGTGCAGAGGAACTGAAGCAAGAGAGAATTTCATGAAGCTTTTTGCCCATTAAAACCAGGAGAGCAAGTTCCTTTTCATTGCTCGCTACGAAGGAATCGCACACTGGCGGTACCATGTCACATATGGTTTGGTGTTGCCCAAAAGCAGATCCATACAGGGAAAAAGAAATCACAAAGAATAATTACAGGAAGAAGGAAAAAAAACAGTCAAAAGCAACAGATACAGACAATGAAACAGAGAGGCTGGGCAGACAAAAGCAAGGGCAGAGCAACAGCACAAGATGATTCAGAACAAAATGAAAACCCACTCATTTTACAACCCAAAAGCTGCAAAAAAGCTGAGCACTCATTCAAGAAATACTTTGGGCAGGAGTACAAATGCCCAGCAAGAGCAGCAACACAGCCTTCTAACCTCTCCCTCCCTGCCAGCCTGGCACTTGTATGGCCTCGAGTCCAAGCCCTTTCCACCTGCCTTTTCCTCTCACAACTTTTCCCCAACAGTTGTTATCTTTCTCTCCACTCTCAATATTTGTTCCCATCCTCAGTATCTAAACAGACTCCAACAAACATCAGCACCGCAGCCAGCTGTGCCTGTCTTTGCTTGGATACTCCTGCTGTGGAGCTGTGCTCCTTCCCTGATCATCACCTGCCTTTCTTTCCCACTTGGGAAGCAATGGGGGTTTTCCTGCCAGCATTTGTGCAAAGTGTGTTCAGGACACCCTACAATGCAACAAGTCCTACTGAGCCACCCTGAAGCAAGGTATCAAGCAGCAAGAACTCTCTCTTCCACCTCCTTACCCAGCTTTTGGAAACTTGGACTTTTTGGATTTCTTTTCCTTGTCGTAAGAATCATCTTTTTTCTTCTTCTTCATTTTTTCACCTCCATCTTTCAACTTCCGCTTCTGCAGAGGGTTAAAGCCAAGTCACAATCAGTCTCCCACAACACTACCAGCACTCCTAGAGACACTCTGGGACCTTTCCCAAGAATTTCAAAACACTGGACACATTAACCCAACCCCCCCACATCTATCACCATGGTTCTGGCACACTCTGCCTTTGACAGCACACCCAGCTGCTACACTTCACTGCCACCATGCCAAGTGACTTCCAGGGTGACAGCGAGCTGCTGTCACCTCTCCTCTCAGAACCAGGCAACTCCAACAGAGTTTCATCCATGCCAGACATGCTTCATTTTACTATGAAATATAGGGACACAATGGGATTCCAAGTGCTCATCCCTTATCTGCACACACCGACTCATAAATGTCTCCCACTCTGAACGTAAACACACTCTCATGCAGTGAGCTCTGCAGAGGAAATAATTGAGAAAGCTGCCCTGCTGACCTTGGGACACTTCTTCTTCTTCTCTTTGACATAGTCATCTTCAGACTCAGATGCCTGACGGAACTGCAGCGTCCCTGAGTTGATGTAAAACCCTCCGTACTTTGTAGTAAGAGAAGCAGGAACAAGCTCATCGTACTGGAAACAACAGAGAACAGTTTATTGGCACTGTAAGTTTTGTTACTTTATGCCATAGATGAACTGTTTGGAAAATGGAGTGGGATTCATAGAATCACAGAATATCCCAAGTTGGAATGGAGCCACAGGGGTCATCAGTCCAACCCCTGGCCCTGCCCAGGACACCCCAACAGTCCCACCCTGTCCCTCAGAGCGTTGTCCAAACGCTCCTTGAGCTCTGGCAGCCTTGGCTCCCTGGGGAGCCTGTACAGTGCCCAACCACCCTCTGGGGGAAGAACCTTTTCCTGAAATCCAACCTAAACTTCCCCTGACTCATCTTCACGCCATTCCCTCAAGTCCTGTCCCTGATCACAATAGTGAAGAGATGGTGCTCTCCCAAGACGCGACAAGGCTGTGGAATGCACACCGGCATCCTCCTGCCCCAGAATCTCTCATTCCTCAGCACTGGCACACTCCTGGCTGATCCTCAGGTGCCAGCTCAGCCCCCAGGCTGTCCCTTTTACCCACCCTCACACCCACCCCAGCACTCACGGCTTCAGAGTTATCGATGAAGGAGTCGGACTCGTCGTAGCCGTACCCCATATCAATCAGGTCCTGAATCCGGTCCTTCCTACGCCTCTTCCCCCCCTAAACAAGCAAAGACTGACACTGTGATCATCTCCCTTTTGCAGCTACCACAGGAACAGCCCCAGTACAGGACACAGACACTGGCTCCAGGACAGGAAAGAGAATGAGCTGCAGCAGAACCAAAGTAGGGTTAATGCATCCCACTGGACTCACTCTCAGGATGTGGTAAATCCAGTTTTAGGCCTTTTCATACAGAACCAAAACAGTGCAGCCAAATTAAACAAATCACTGCCTGCCAAGCTGACTTAGTGCCAGCAGGCTTCATGCTGAACTGGGTCTGCATCCCATCAACATTGCTGCTAGGGCTCTTCCCTATGGATTGCTCTTCCATAACTGCTATGCAGTGAATACAGACTCGGTAGTACAGGCACCACACACACACGGAGTGTGTTAGGGTGACCCATGGGTCAAATTTGTATCACATGCAACATACAACTCGCTACTGTTGGGTGCCAGCTGTAAAACACAACGTGGTTTTATTGCAGAAGTGAGAGAAAGAACAGAAAGAAACAGGTAAGACAGCACTGCTCAGAGACTTGGCAGATTACATCTTGCCACAGCAACAAGGCCTAGAAATTAATTTTTGCTTAAGGAAAATAAATTTTATCAATTACAGTAAGTGATTTGCCACTCACTTGAATTCATGTCATTCGCTTTAATCAGGTACGTCTGACTTAAGAACAAATCTGAACTATTTTTGCAGCCCTGAGACAGAAAAGGAACATAAAAACCAGCACGTGTCAGCCAGGATAAAGGACTGGGGGAGAAGAGGAACCTGAGAACCAGGGAACATTAAGCAGCACTGCCCACCCCCAGGAATAACAGCAGAGAAAGAACAAACACCTACATATTTTTCTTCAAACTTCCTTGCAAGAGCCTCCACTTTATGCCTTTCCTTTTCCTCATCATTACAAGGATCAGTTGGGTCTTTCTTCTGTAAAAACAAAAGAGATAAAACCATCAGAGTCAATGCAGCCGACAAAACATCATGAATTAAACCCATCCCAAGTGAAGCACCAGACAAATCTGCCTTTGGGACAGGTTTTGGTGCAGTGCTGTTCCATATCTTCCTCAGTGACATGGACAGGGGGATCACAACCCTCAGCGTGTTTGGAGATGGCACCAAGCTGTGTGGGGTGGTTGACTCACCTGAAGGGTGGGATGGGGCCTCCAGAGGGAGCTGGATAGGGTGGAGAATTGGGACCATCAGAACCTCATGAGTCCTGGGAGAAGGATCTGGGGGTGTTGGTGGGTGAGGGGCTGGACATGCCCCAGTCGTGTGCCCTGGGCTCATCCCACAGCGTGGGCAGCAGGGGAGGGGAGGATTCTGTCCCTCTGCCCCCTCAGGTGAGACCCCTGTGCAGAGCTGCCTCCTGATATGGGGGAACCAACAGCACAAGGACGTGGAGCTGTTGGAGCGAGTCCAGAGGAGGTCACGGAGATGCTCCAAGGGCTGGAGCCCCTCTGCTCTGGAGCCAGGCTGGGAGAGCTGGGGGTGCTCACATGGAGAAGAGAAGGCTCCAGGGAGACCTGAGAGCCCCTTCCAGGGCCTAAAGGGGTTCCAGGAGAGCTGGAGAGGGACTGGGGACAAGGGCCTGGAGGGACAGGACAAGAAGGAATGGTTCCCACTGACAGAGGGCAGGGTTAGATGGGACACTGGGAAGGAATTGTTGGCTGTGTGGGTGGGGATGCCCTGGCACGGGTTGCCCCGAGAAGCTGTGTCTGCCCCATCCCTGGAAGTGTCCAAGGCCAGGTTGGACGGGGCTTGGAGCAACCTGGAATAGTGGAAGGTGTCTCTGCCCATGGCAGGGGGTGGGACGACATTGTCTTTAAGGTCCCTTCCCACCCAAACCACTCCGTAATTCTGAGAGTGTCTCTGTTTTGGGTGCTCTCCCAACTAGTTCTGTACCTGTCTCTGCTTCTCCCAACTCCCAAAAAAACTCTAAAAATAAGCAGCATTAAACATTACCTGACTGCTAACAGTTCTGAAGAGCAACAGTAAAAATTAGTAGAATCCAGTAAGTTTCTTTCCATAGAAAACCACTCAGAATACAAAGTTTAGACTCTACAGGAGTGTGCATGTCATTGTATCCTGAGAAATGGCTTTTGACAGCAAAGAGAACTGTTAGGTAACACCTGAAAGCACCACATCCCGCACACCGGAGGAGATACCAATGACTGAAGTGGAAATATTGCTGTGCAGCAGAGCACGGTCCTCCAAACGATATAGCCATATACTGCAGAAACACCCCTCCTTTGGTGCTCTTTGGAAAAGAGCAGGGCAGGTAGTGAACCCCACTTCAGATTAGGCCATTCCAAACTAAACAGGCTTTACATCCCACAGCCTGCCAGCAACACAACACCTTTCCAACACAAAATTCCAGCCAAGGCAAAGGAGTGACAGAGTGTGGCCTGACAAGGAGCCCTGCCGGGACACCAGTTCTCCTGCATGTGGGATGTTCAAATACCCCCCTCACAGCAAACACAGAACCAGCTCCCAAAGCAGCAATGCTGAGACAGGCATGGCACAGGTTCCCAGAGGCCAGGAGGGCACTTACCTTGTCACCTGAGGAGCTCCCTTTGACCTTCCCCCGGCAGCTCTTGAGCAGGTCTGGATAGAAGAACTCGGGGCAGCGCTTGTGGTCGGGCTCGAAGAGGGTCAGTGTGATCCGCACGGCTGTGGCCGCCGGCTCGGGCTCTGGGGGCTGCTCCCCGTCCTCCCTGCGGGACCTCTTGAGGAAGCTGCTGCTCAGGGGGCCGTGCAGGGTGGTGAACGACACCCTGTGGGGCTCTGTCATGGCTCTGACCAGGCCTCACCAGCCCTCACGGCATCGTTCCCTCTGCATCAGGGAAGGGCTGTCTGGCTGCACGGAGGGATGTCACCGCTGGCTGAGGATGATGGGGGGTGTTGGCAGCAGGACAAGTCCTTTGGTTTGGGAGTTTTCCTGGGAAATGACAGAGGGCTGTGCTGCCAGCGCCTGCTGCAATTGTCAGAGAGAAAGAAAGAGTAAGTCAGTCCTTGCAGCAGAATTCCCTCCAGCGCTGGCAGTCCCCCACTGCCCCTGCTATCCATCCCCAGGTCTCCCTCCTCAAACCACACCGCTCCATGTGTAAGGGCTGAAGGAAATCCAGCTGCCAGGGAACCAAAACGGGGCGGCCAGACGGTCTGTGACAGGGCCCAGCATCCCCGGGCACAAACACCGGCCTGGGGCTGCACCTCCCGGGGCCGGGGCTGCTCTCGGGCCGCCTGTTCTCCCGCTGCACGGAGGGCCGGACACCGCAGTGAGCGGGGCCCGGGTGCCGGGCGGGCCCCGAGGCGGTGCCGGTGCCCCCCCCACTCACCCGCCGCTCGCGGCCGCCCCGGCCCC
>VXAY01005696.1:0-16049 GCA_013399855.1 Oxyruncus cristatus
AAATTAAAATCACGGGGGCTTTTCTCTCGCTTTTGTGCTTCTCCTCAGAGAAATCCAGGGGGGAAAAGGGGAGCGTGATCACACGGGGGAAGGAGGGAATCGGTGCCAAAGGAAAGGGAGAGGGGAGGGGGGACTGGATACGGGGGTACACCCTGGGTACGCACCCAAAAAACACGTGGGGGCCTCCAGGGTGCCACCCGGGGTGCCAGGGTGGCAGCAGAGCTCCATCCCCCAAAGGGATGACACACACACACACACACACAGGGGCCTCGTTCCCACACGCTTTCCTCAAATAAACTTTCTTTTATTTCCTCCGCAAACACAACGGAGGCGACGCAACGCCTTCCTGGAACGTTCGCGTTTTAATAAAAATTACAGAGGGGAAGAGATATGATGCGGCACTTGAAATTGAAACCCAGCCATTTCTTCCATCTCTATCACCCGAAAGAAAGAAAAGGGCAATATTTTGACATTCGGAGGGAGCTGCGGCACTGTGAGCTTTTTGAGAATGTGTTTTACCTTCCCCCTGTATGATATTAGCCGAGCTCTTCTCCACTTTCTAATTTCATTAACCGCCGCTGAGGATAAACCCCTTTATTTCTCCCTCCCCCTACAAATCCACCCACTCAGCCTGTTGGTTTTTTTTTTTTTAATCCCCATTCTGCAAAGATCTCCCTGTTAAGACCTTTGTGTTTTGTTTTGTTTTTTTTTTTGTCCCAGCCTGATTTCTCGAGGCAAAATTACAGGGAGGGGGACAAACTCTGAGGGAGCCGTGGGGGGCCAGGGGCACCCCCGTGGGCGCAGGGCAGAGGGTCTGACACCTTCCCCAGGCACAAAATACCTCTCAGGGGAAGAGAATTCCGAGTGGGAACGGCTCTGGAATTGTGTGTGTGGGGGGAAAAGCTGATGGGACAAGGGGAGCAAAGCGTCGGGAGGATGAGGAGGGAGGGGGAAGACGCTCGTTTAAGGAGGTGTTGCAGCATCTCGCTGACCCCTCTGGCATCCCCTGTGTCCCCCCACTCTGTGTTTTAGGGACCCGCTGCAGTTCTGGGTGGTGACAGGTTTTACTTCCAGGTGGGATGTCAGGGAGGCTTTTCCTGCAGGAGCCCTCGGAAGGCTGGGATGTGGGTCGCTGCCTCCAGCTCTGATCAGGGGCCAAGGAGCCGAGGCTTTCAGGGATCCCGGGGACCTTCAGCTCTGGGCTGAATGGGGGGTAAATAAAGGCAGGTGTAAAACAACCCCCTTTGTCAGCGCTCAGGCTTCCCAGAGCAGTTAATCCCTGTGATCCCTCCTGGAAGAGCCGTCCCCGCAGGGCATCCCCTGCCCACACCCTCCACACCCCTTTGTACGTAAAATAACTCTTTTTCATGCCCTTCACCAGAGAAATGTAAAGAAGGAACTCTGCCTGGTGCCCAGGGGCACAGGGAAAGCCCTGGGCTGGGGGAATTCGCTGGGGTGGAGCAATGGGAGTTACCTGTTTGATGCTTCCCATCACTCACCGGCACAAGGACTGTGCTGTCATGGACTAGAATCGTGGACTGCTTTGGCTCGGAAAGGACCTCAAGGATCTTCCCCTTCCACCCCCTGCCGTGGGCAGGGACACCTTCCACTGGCACAGGTTGCTCCAGCCTGGCCTTGCGCACTTCCAGGGGATGGGGCAGCCACAGCTCCTCTGGGAATTCCATCCCAGCCCCTGCCCACCCTCCCAGGGAGGAATTCCTTCCCAGCATCCCATCTAACCCTGCCCTCTGGCCGTGGGGAGCCATTCCTTGTGTCCTGTCCCTCCAGGCCCTTGGAGTGCCCTGTCCTGCGACGTCCCCCCGCCCCTCACGGTGCCCCTGACCTGCCAGAGCTGAGCTGGAGCTCCAAAACTGCCTGAACCAAGGAGTCCAACTCCCCAGGGCTGGGGGCCATACCCACGTCGCCCTTTCCATGGGCAGGGAGCCAGCACGGATCCAGCAGGACCCTGCAGTGTCCCCAGAGCCCTCCACACACACACATCCACCGGGAAGAGGGGCTGCTGGAAACCCCCAGCACCGGGAACCGGGGAGCGCAGGCAGGAGGAAAAAGATCTTTGCAACCAAAGGGCAGGAGGAGGCAGAGCTGAGCAGAGCAAATACCAGGCCCTGGATCTGCATTACAGTCACTGTGCCGGGCTCTGCAGCCGGAAAAAAAGACATCAGGGAATTAGAAAAACGAGTGATCCTGGAGTGGGAACGAGAATGATTAATGCAGTGGAGGGACAGGGGTATGATATGGTGGAGTAATAAAAGAAATACAGATGAAATAAAATCCTCCCTTGAAGTCTCATTCATCCAGGTCTAAAAAGGTGGAACCTCGCCACCTAAATCAGGCTTTCCTTGGCCAGAGGAGAAGGCAGATAAATGGAGAGATAAGGGCACTGCTCTGTCTCCCTCCCCCTCTCCTTCCCCGGGTCCCACAAAGGCTGATCACACAGGGCTGGGGGCTCTGTGCCAGCTCCAAGGCATTCCCGTGATCCATCAGCCCAAAGCAGCCCTAAAGCACAGGCACAGATCCACGGGAAGCAGAATTGCTCCGGTCGGTGTCGGGAGGCTCAGAGCAGCCTGGGCTGGGGGGGGTTCTCTGTCCGTGGCAGGACAGAGAAAATCCTGGAACCAGATGGTCTTCAGGGTCTCTTCCCGCCCAAACCATTCCATAACTCCAAGAAATACTGATAATCCCTGTTATTCCCTGACACTGAAGCAAGGGCGAGAGGAGATACCTTCCAGAAAACGGTGCTGGAAAGGCGCACATTCCCTGGGAGGTGCCGGTGTTCCCGCTCCCATCCCCACTCACAGCGGACTTGGATTTCCCAAGGCAGTGGTCTGGACCCCCCTCCTCAGCTCCAAGGCTGTTCCCAGCAAGCCCAAACCATTCCCCCCCCGTCGTTAAATACAAACCTATCAAATCCCTGTAAGGTGGCAGTTGAAAGGTGGGAGCGAATTGCCGCAGTAAAGCTGAAACGACCCCATTTGTTGTTGTTGTTGTTGTTGTTGTTCGTTTTCCAGCACCGCTGGCCCCGGGGCTCCGAGCCCTGGCATCCCCTGCCGGGGATGGATTGCCTCTCTCCTGGGAGCGGAGCTGGGAAAGCAGCTCCTCCACCTCTCCACAGCAGCTGGATCTGTGCGTTGGATACCCCAGGAGGGCACGAGGCAGGCGGGGCTGCTGGATTTGGGAGCCGAGGGGGATGGATGAGTTTTCCCCCCCGCGGGGAGCACTGAAGGGACCCGGGAAAACGGGGAGCAGCAGCTCCTTGGGATCCCAGCCCTCCTTTGCTCTGCCTTCCCGTGCCACCCGTGGCCCCGTGGGTTGGAATCAATAAAACGAGGCAGTTCTACCGCAGCAAACACAGACCCCCCCACCCCCGGTTCTGAGGCTGAGGGGAGTGTCCCTGGCTGGGGAGGGCACGGGAGGGCAGTGTGGGAGGTCACAGCTCGGACAAGTGGCTTTTTTTAGGGTTTTTTTTTTGGTTTTTTTGGGTTTTTTTCCCAGCAAAACACCCAAGTTTTGCCGCCTCCCTCCCGGGGACTGACCTGCTTCCCCCCAATTTGCAGAGCCAAGCTGGGCTGTGCTGGCTGCAGCCCCCCGAGGGGAGCCGGGCCGGGGAGCAGGGGCAGGTTGTCCCCACGAGCTCTGTCCCTTCATGGCGGCGATTCCGTGATTTATGGCCGCTGTTTGTGTGGCTTTGGAAGACAAATGGAGTTAATAAAGCCACCGGTCCCTGCCAGAGAGGTTTGTGCCAGAGCTGGTGCAATCCTTTCCTTTCCATCCTTGCCCTGGATTTGGCTTGGGCTGAGCCAAGGCACCTGGAGCATCTCATCCCAAAGCTCCTCCCGGGCCCCTTCACTGCCAGGATCCCCCAGGGCACGGACACAAGGGACAGGGTCACTCCTGGGGCTGCAGCCCCAAACACCAGAAAACCTTGGAGCAAAGGCAAGGAGCAGCATTGCCCTCCTCAGCTTTTTTTTTTTCAGGGAGCTTTTCCTTGTTTGTTGAGACCAAAATTTTGGGAAGGGGTGGGGAGGGGGGGGTGTCCTGGCACCAACTTGTCTGGACCAGCCCAGGCTGGACCAGCCCAGGGCATCCCCAGGCCGTGGCTGCAGCTCTCCTGGATGGGGATCCAATGAAAGCAGCCACAAACCCCACACCGGCCTGATAGGGATCTTAATAATTCTATTCCCTCTAATCCTCCCAAATTAGTAAATACAGCTTCATCCTATTTGGAGATATTTCCCTACCCAGGGGTTTCTCTTAAGCTGATAGAGAGAACGAGCCAAAGTCGCTGCAGTGACTGAGCAGCAGCATCAGGCTCTGTGTCTAATAAGCCCTTCCTGGTCCAGAGGGAGCCTCTGATCAATCCATGTCAGGCAACTCCCTGTGTTGTTTTCCATTTACCTCCTCAATAATCCCCTCCCAGCAATTAATCAGCGCTCCTGGAGCTCCGAGTCACTCCGGTTCCGTTTGGCCGTCGGATCTGCCCGATGTTATGAACATTTCGTGGCCCTCGTGCTGCACCTCCGTGGGGGGACCTGGGGCCTCGCCCAGCAAGTGCTTTTGTCCTCAGGGCAAAGCTGAGGAGTCCCCCAGAGCCAAATCCGGGGGGGAAAATGGGAATACGGATCCGACCGGCAGCTGAGCGCTCCCCGAGCTGCCTGGGGACCTCCTCAGCACTCCCTGTGCTTTAAAGAAACCTCCCCAAAACAGGGAGCAGCAGCTCAGCAATTCGCCTCCAGCACCTCCAGCTTCCCCTCCAGCAGGACAGGGCGAAATAGTCCTAAAAGGGCAAGAATTGGGTGGATTTACGGATGGATTTATATTCCCACCTCCCAGACCCTCCCGTGCCGGGTGGCCCCAGCCCTCCCCAGTCAAGGCTGGGCCGGCAGGGAGGGGGAAAGACTCTGATGGCAGGAAATCCATTATCCAGCTGTAACAGGGACCCTCATTAAATATGAATCGTTCAGGCAACGAACATTTTAAATTTTATGTACCCCCCCTGCCGCCCCTCCATCTTTTTTTTTTTTTTTTAAAATAAATATTTAAGCATCTTCCAAACTGCGCTGGAAGAGCAGGTTGATTTAATCTCCCGCTCCCTGCTCTTTGCCAAACAGGAAATCTCTCATCTGCCTCCTTCACAAATCCTTGCCAAGGGAAGGAGGGAGGATTAGAGCCCATCCATCGCTCCCCTCCTTTCTCCTGGAAGTCCTTCAAGGAAAGCTCTGAAGATCGTTGATTCACAGTTTTTAATCACTTCTTCTCTCCTTTCTTCAAGTCTCGTTAACGCTTTGGGATCCAAAACCCAACGGAGACGCCCTCGAGTCCTTCTGCAACAGATTTCCCAGGGGGGGGAAAAACCCCCCAAACAAACAACAGAAAAAAAAAACACAAACCCAAAAAATCTGGAAATCTGCACAGAATCAACAGGAAAATAACGACCACGGAACTGGAAAAGAGCTGCTGGAAAGCCCTGACCCGGCAAAGCCGTGGGGGTGGCCAGATGGAGCCGATGTTCCAAAGCTCCTGCAGCCTGGCGTGGCAGAGCTCGCCTCAGGATGCGGGTGCGACCTTCCAGCCCCGCTTCCCTGGCTCCAGGAGACCTCCCCGGGAAGTGCTTTCCCCGTTTTCCCCCCGGACTCAGCAGGAACCTTGGCCTCTTTTAATTTTCCACTTGGTGCCCTGGACGGCCGGCGGGTGGCAGGAGGTCTGACGTGAGGATTCGGGGCTGATTTATGGCCTCCCCTGACACCCCCACCCCCACCCCAAAATGCAAACACCCAGAGCCCTGACCTGCCCATGGGGTGGGGGCGCAGCCACTCGAGCCTGGCCCCAGTAATTGATGCCATAAAGCATCTGCTGCGGGGCTGGTGCCGATAAATCGCTCCCCTGCCGCCCTGCCAGGGCCCTGCGGGTCCTGGAGGGGAGAACGGGCATCATTTCCCCGCTGGAAAGCTCCACGTGGGAATGTTTCTCTGTGGACATATATTGGGGGGATCCCAGGATCACTGAGGTGGGAAAAGCCCTCCCGGAGCAACGAGTCCACCCTGCGCCCCATCCCCGGTTTGGGATTCGTCTCCTTCTGTGCCGGGAAAGAAGGGGGGGGAAAGGAAGAAGAACTTCATTTTTTGCTGCGCTTGGGTGTGAGGGAACATCCCCCACACCGTGATTTACAGGCTGACATCCATCTCCTGAGCCTCAGCGAGTGTCCGCACCACGCAGGGGGAACAGTCATCACGGAGAAAAAGCCTTTTTCCCTTCCCAAGCATTTCAATTTTCCGGCACGGAGATGATGAGTTCTGCCGGCTCGAGCTGCAGCCACTCGATTGCAGTCGGTTTGGTGTCTGTATCTTTGCGTCATTTGGGTTTCTTCTCTTGTTTAAGGGAAATGTTATTGCGTTTGACGTCCGTCCTTTCCCCCTTTCGCTTCGTGCTCACGTGGGTGCTTTTCACCCAACTGAGAATTGCAATATCAAATTGCAAATCAAAATAAAAACCTGCCCGTGGGGTCAGGCAAACGGCCCTGGGGGCACCGGAGACGACCCACCGGGGGTGGATAATAAACCATCACTTGTCTGTGTGTCCATCTAACAATCTGTTGGATGGGAGGAACCTCAATCAGCTCCTCAAGGGATATTTATGGGGCGCTCTCTCTTGTTCCCAAAAGCTCTCCTGACACCTCTCAGGGGAGCAAACCCGAAAAGATTGCCCAAGAAAGGAGGTGCTCGACTGTTGCTGCTCTGGGGGTTCAGCCCCAGGCCCCAGAGCCCCCCGGGAGGGTCCTGGCTCATTCCCACCGGGACCATTCCCGTGTACCAACAGGGACTGGATGGAAGGAAGCCCCCAAGTGACTCATTAACTCCAGTGTATGTAATTACCCTCCGAACAACCAATGGACTGACCCCCCTTTCTCCAGCTCCCGGCCTTCACAACAGTCAACAACCCCAATTAGCTGTAATTAAGGATTACAACGAGCCCGCAGCATGTTTACATCACCCATTAAAATCCCCCAAATTTTTTCGTCCCTGCCGTCCCGGCGCAGGGGAGGAACACAAAGGGAAAAGGCTCCTTTTGTGCCGTGATTCGCGCCGAGGCTTCTCATCGGGGTTTTCTGCGAGCGGCTGATTACAGACAGAGAGCCGGAGCCGGAGACAGGAAGAGAAATTAAAGCCAAAAAAAAAAAACAAAACCAAAAAAAACCCTCAAATTGCGGCCGTAAATCCCCCCTGAACGGCCTCGCTGGGATCCTGCGGGATGAATCCTCCTCGTGCTGCCTTTTGTTTACCCAACAGCCCGACAATGCATATAAATATGCAAATTGGAGCCCGGCTGCTTTTTTTTTGGGCTGCTCGTTAATTAGCGTCTCCTCCCGGCCCCGGGAACCAAGGACTGGTCTGATGGGAGCAACAGTTTGATGCTGCCCTTCCCCACCTTCCTTCCCCCTCCTTTTCGGGTCTGTAAGGAGGGTCTGGGGTTCAACACCGACCACCTCGTGCCACACGAGGGGCTCCCGTGCTCAGAAGGAGGGAAAGAGGGATGCTGGGAGAGAGGGGGGAGAGGGGCTTGCAGGAAGGATTGAGCAGCAGCTCTGCATAAATCTGCTTTTCCCTTCCAGTCACAGAGCGCACGGAATTGTTTGGGTTGGGAAAGGCCCCTCGTGGAATCACAGGAACGTCTGGGTTGGAAAAGGCCTTTACAGAATCGTGGAAATCACTCGGGTTGGAAGACCTTTGACATCACCAAGTCCAACCATTACCCAAGGCCACCACTGAGCCGTGTCCCCGGGGAGCCGCATCCATGACTCTTCCCAAAACCCCTCATGGAGCAGGGCTGGAGCTCGTTCTGCTGCCTGCAGGGGTTCTGCAGCCCAGAAAATGAGTGAGGGTGGACGTGGCCCCCCGTCCCTGTGCTGGTGTGGTGCCACCTCAGCTCCACGTTTCCAGCAGTCGCAGGGATCCAGGCACGGGATGGTCCTCCAGGAGGAGGCAGGTGGAGGGACTCACTCATACCCATCTCCCAACAAGGATTTCTGCCTGTTGGCACAGCTGGAAGGGGATAAATGTTTACAGGATGGGCAGAAACGCTGACCTGTAGAAGCCAGGGGGAGTTGGGAGCGTTGCGCCCACCACGAGGGATGGAAAAAGAACCCCGGGACTTTCTTGCTCACCCCAGAACGCCCCAGAACATCAACAGCCCCAACCAACAGGCAAGATTTCTGGGGGAGACGTACAAACCACCGGCGGGCAAACCCCTGAACACCCCCTCTGATGTTTTGTTTCCAAAAAGACGCTTCTCGGCTGCCAGACCGGCACCGGTGTCACATCCAACAGGCCCCCCCCCCGGGGCTCCCACTCCTGTCTCTCTTCTCCCGATTTTTCTCTGTCCTCTGCTTCCCCTCAAGGGCAATTTCTCTACTCGGTTTACACATTTGTTTACAAATACATAATGACCGAGGGGGGAGCTCCCACCCACCCCACCACCCCCCCCGCAGCACAAACGGTGCCTCTTTCTAACCACTGGCCTCTCCCAGTGTTTCCTCTGCAATTTCTGCACACACAGCCACGCAAAATGGGCCTAAACACTGCAATTTTCCAACCATTTTCATCCAAATTGTCAGCAATTTCCCAACGGTCCCGGCACCAAATTACAAGTGAAGGGCTCGGAAATCCTGTGAGGCTGCTCAGGCATCCGTGGGCAGCGAGGGGGGACGGAGGCAAGGGGTGGGGGAGGAGATGCAGAGGCAGCAGCTGGACACAAAACCCCTCAGAAATGGGCTTTTTAGGTTATTACAGGCCACGTCTTGGGCCTCGAAGTCGTCGGGGTGGAGGGATGAGCCCATTTCTGTGATGCTCCAGAGCCGGCACCGCAAATCCCCCGGGAGGGAGGGAGGGAGGGAGGCAGGGAGGGCAGGGGGCCTCTCGCAGCACGTTCAGGGCTCTGGGATGCCGAGGCACAGGTGGGTCCCAGCATGAATTGCTTGGCTCTCCCAGGGGCTGCCTCAGCACAACTCGCTCAAAAAGCCGGTTCCCCCTGGGCAGGGCAGGCTCTGCCCCGGGACGGGGCCCTGGTTCAGCCGGAGAGGGGCTCAGGGCGTGCCCGCTGCACTCCTGCGACAACGGGGCTTAATTCCACCGTTCCCAGGAGATGCCCGGAGCTGCCCCATCCCTGCAAGTGCCCGAGGCCAGCTTGGAGCAACCCCGGGCTGGTGGAAGGTGTCCCTGGGGGGCACTGGATGAGCTCTGAGGTCCCTCCAAGCCAAGCCGTCCCCTGTTTGCATCTGGGTGCCGGCAGAGGCACTCCGAGGTGTGATCCCAGAACAGGGATATTTGGGAAGGGGAGGTGAGTCCTTCCCGGAGCACATCTTCCCCTTTGGAGGCACGTGAAGATCTGGAGCAGCACGTTTTTCCACTGCAGGACAACTTGGAGGAGCCACTCCGGGACCGCCACCCCCACGCTGCTGCCGCCCCATCCCTTCCTCTGCAGTGGGAAGTTGGGGTGCAGCACCCCCAGGATTTACCACCAGAGAGCTCTGTCCCTCCCTGTCCCTTCCACGGCATCTTCCCGCTCCTTCCCACACGTATTTTATATTCCCTGCGCCCCCCCCAAGCGCGATGAGCCCGTGAGATATTTATATGTTGATCACAGATGGCCTCGGCTTCAAACCCAACCACGCTGCAGTCACAAGGAGTGTTATTAATAATTACACAGCACAAAGTGATAATTGCTTCCAAAGCAGTGTGAGAGGCAGGTCTTTTGTCTCCCCTCCTCAGATGAGACAGTTATTTCACCAGCGACGGGGAAAGTCAACAAGTGTCAACCGTGGTGCTCAATTCCTGAGCCGATAGCATTTATTAAAATTGCTAATGAATATAATAATTAAACACATAAATATAAGTTACCTCAGGTATTAAATCTAATTATTGGGCCGGCGAAAATCAATTTTTGTGCATATGCATAATAACACACGGGCCAAGTTTAATTAGAAATGTCCAGATCAATATTTGAATAATTCTGAACCGGTGGAATCCCCGTCTCCAGAGCGGGCCCAGACGCCGTGAATAAGTTATATTTCAGAAATGAATGCCTCCTCCTAACGGAGTTTATCCTGGTAAATTAATAATACTCCAGTAAGCCTGCGAAAATAAACGACAAACCTGTTTGCCTGAGCGTTGCCCTCGGGGAAATCATTAATATCCTTTGTCAGCAGGCTCCGAGGTCAGAGCCCAGGCTCTGCTCCAGCTCCAGAGCAGCCCCGCTCCGCTTTGCTGTGCTCCAGAGACAGGGCCCCGTGGTGGCTCTGGAAGCCACAGGTGACATCCCTGACTCCCCCCCGGCTGGCAGGAGGACCCGAACCAGCCTTTTGAGGGATGTATTTTATGAAATCGAAGCTTCAGTGAGACCATCTCACAGGGAACCCTCTTCTCCCATCTTCCCATTTGGGCACTGCGAGTGCCTAAACCTCTCTGCAGCCCAGTTTTGTAATCCTGGCTCTCCTGAGCAGCAAAGAAAGGGATCAGACGAGCCCCACATGCAGCAGGAGGAGCATCCCTGTGCTGCCACATCCAGCACAGGGGGTCACGGGGAGCCTGTCCCCCCACACAGGGGCCTTCTGCCTTGCAACCTTGTGAGGAAAGGAGCTGTCAGGGGAAAACATCCTCTCTGCCTCTGCCAGGAGACAGACACCCAGAGCATTGCTTTCCCAGCCGTGCAAAAATTAGTGCCTGGCCCCGAACGCTGCAGGGATGAGGGAGACAAACAGCACCACCCCGGGCTGTGGTTCGTCTCCTGGAGCGCTTTTCCCTCTTAATTGCTATTTATTTGCTTGAAGAACGGATCAGTGCTCATGAAGAAAGGCTGGAGGGAAGGTGGAGTGAGGGGCTGCTGGTGGTGTAAAGCCACGGAGAGGGGCAGGGGGGGTTCCCCAGAGCCCTCCTGGACCTCTGAACTGAGAGATACCTGGAGAGTGAACAGCCTGGAGCAGCTCATTGAGCAAAGCCACCAGAAAATGGGTGTAATCCAGGGCTGCTCACTCTGAAGTGGGTTTTATGTGCTAATCAAAGGCAGAGGCACAGCTGCTCTGGCTCCTGTGTAATTACAGGCACGGGGACAGGTAAGAAAATTGGAAACCCAAAGGACATTCCTGTTGTCGAGTGGGCACCGGGAAAAGGGACCCTCCGGGGAAAGGCAGCTCTTGGAAAGGGCAAGTCGAGTCCTGAATCAGAAGTTCAGTTGCTGATTTCAGTGGTGGCTCATTTATAAATGATTTATAAAGGCAGAATCTCCACTTCACAGGCATGTCAGGCACGTTGGAGCCACGATGACCAGTGTGTGGCACATGGCTGGGGGACAGAAGCTGTTCTGCCTCAGCCTACAGTGGCAAATCAAGAAGGAGCCCTAGAGACAGTAAAGCAGCAGCTTATGGAGCTGTTGGGTTCCGAAGCAATTAATTCTCCATTCATTAAAACATCTATTTGTCATTTATGTCCCCTCCTTGTGCTATTTATAAACTGGTTCTTAATAAAGTGCAGTGAGGTGTCACCAGAGCTGCCCCCAGGGTGGGGAGGATCTGGAGCTGTCACCCCCAGGGACCCACCCAGGTCTCATACATCCTCCCCAGCTCTTTGTACAACAGCTTCCCTGTCTCTATTTGTTTCTGTCTCTCCTTCCCTCTCCTGGGATAACACCATCTTTCAATCTACTCTGACACATTCGTTTCCTGAGGGCAATTTAAACTGAGAATGATTCCCTGATTGCTCACTTTGCCTCCTCCTCTCTTATTCTGCAGGGTTTTTTTTTTTTTTTTTTTTGAAGGATCATAAAATAACATGTTTAGAAATAATTGCGTGATAGGGATGTTTTCTTGCCATGTGAGTGTTGCTCATTTCCTCCCCAGACACTGTTTGTTCTCAGCACATTTGTGTTTGGTTCCCCCCTTCCGTGGCAGGAGCAGCCTCGGGCAGGACTCTCGACGACTGAGCCAGGACATCAGGGAGCTCCAGATCCAAAGGGAAGGGCCCACGGCCCAGTCAGGGCAGGGATGGAGATTTGGGATCAGATTTGAGCCAGTCAGACACCCGGCACTGAATCCCCCCAGAGCGGTTTGGGTTGGAAGGGACCATAAGGATCAGCCAGCGCCACCCACAACACCTCCCACGAGCCCAGGGTGCTCCAACCCGGCCTTGGACACTTCCAGGGATGGGGTTAAAAGCATCCTAAACCCAGAGGATTCCCCAGCAGGAGCAGGGAGCTCTGCCCTCCAGCCCAGCCACGGCCGTGTCCAGCCACACCCGGCACGCTCCCAAATTAAACAGGATTTTGGGAGGTGGCAGAGCCACCGAGCCCTGCCGGGCTGGCAGACCCTGCTCACTTCACCACGACATCAATTCTACTCAAGAGCTCCAGAGTGTTTCCATTTAGCTGTAAATTTGTGTGTATTAGATTATATGCTGCGAGTGCAAATAAATTCCATGTATTACCCGAAAGGCACTTGATTCCGTCCTCGATAACGAGCAGGTGCAACTCCGAGGCAATTCACACCACCAGAAACAAGAATTATCGTTTTCCCCTTCCTTTTTTATTTCCCCCCCCCCCTTATTCTAACCTTTTACAGGCCACCTGGATACCATCACAGCCCAGGAAATGCCCCCCACAACGCACGGTGCTGCGGGGGAGGCTCAGGGAACTGCTCGTGGTATTTGTGGCAGGTCCTGCCGGTTTCTTAGGAAAACATCGATTTGTTAGCGCCAGGACGACCGTGGGAGCGCTCAATCAGCTGTGGGGAGACGGGGGAAGGGGGTGTGGAATCCCACTTGGCATTATTTCAGATGTGGGGGCAGGCGAGGGGTCGTGGCACAGTCTCAGAACTTGGGAACTGCTAAACCGGGGTTTTTAGTTCACTGTTGCTGTGTGAAGGCCCCGGGTACGAGCACAGGCAGCCAGGGTTGGTTTTTTATTTATTTTTTTTCCCCCCTTTTAAAGAAATACAACTTTCTTTCTTTTCTTTCTTTTTTTTTTTATTGGTGGCTTGCTTTTCATTTTTATATCCTTTCCCCTTGCTTGAAATGAGAAAAATGAGCCTCCGCCACAGGCTCTAAAGTTTATATTCCCTCACTATCTTCCCCCTTATCTAATGCCAAGGCAGGCAGCAGAGGGAGGCCGGGCAGCAGCAGCACGGGGGGATTGTGCCATAAAACCTGGAGATAAGGGCAGGGACCAGCCTGGGGGGACAGGGAGGGACCTGCCTCCCTTCCCTGCCTCCCTCCCCCTCAAAGCCAGCCCTTCAATCAGTCCCTCGGTGCTGTGAATCCCTTTCCTTAAAACTGGATAGCGAGGCCCGTGTTTTCCTTTGGAGATTGGGCTGGAATAACGGGGCCGGGGGCAATGCTGGGATGAATGGGGGGAGCAGACCCAGGGTTCGGGAAGAGCAGCAGCGTCACACCCGAGCCCCAGGACTGCTTGGCACGCCTGCATTTCTTGGCTGGTGGGAATAACCCAGCTGAGGGATCCCAGATGTCTCCAGCGAACGTCACAGGCTGCCTGACGATCTCCAGTTGTTGTTCCTCTCCAACTGACTCGCCTGGATCAGGGAATTCCGTGCCCAGGTGTGCCCGGGCGGGCAAAGCGCCACCCCAGGGGCAATAATGCCGTCGGGGGCTCCATTCCCTCGGGAAATCACGGCCCCCTCGGGGCTGGGAAAGACCTTTAGGATCACCGAGTTCGACTGGCAGCCCAGCACTGCCGGGGGCCACCGCTCACCCACGGCCTGGAGTGCCACGTCTGCAGGGCTTGGGGCTGGGGAGCAGAGAGACTCCTGGCAGGGAGGGCGGCAGAAGGACACGCGGTGGGATTAGCTCAGCGCTGGTATTTGCTGCTCAGAACTCGGTATCACAGATAACAGCCGGTGCCTGAGGGGCTGAACGCCAGCGCATCCTGCGAGTCCCTTCCCACCCAGGTAATCCTGGCTGCTGCCTGCAGGGACAGGCAAGGGCAGGAGGAGTTCACTGACCCCGAGGGCAGAGACTGAGCTGCCAGGGGGCTGCTGTGGCAGCAGGAGCAGGGCAGGGATTGTCCCCCCCCCGCCCCGTGCTGGCACTGCTGGGGCACCTCGAGGGCTGTGCCCAGTTCTGGGCCTCTCGTGGTGAGACCCGGAGGGGCTGGAGGTGTCCGGGGAAGGGAAGGGAGCTGGGAAGGGGCTGGAGCAGCAGGAGCGGCTGAGGGAGCTGGGGGGGCTCAGCCTGGAGAAAAGGAGGTTCAGGGGGGACCTTCTGGCTCTGCAACTCCCTGACAGGAGGGGGAGATGGTCATAAAAGTGCCTGGGAGGAGGGGAAAAAAAAAAGGATTTGGTGCATCCACTGGCCTGCCAGAATAAAAGGAGCTGCTGAGAACAGATTTGCACAGAGAAGGGAGGAAACGCCGAGGAGAGGAGAGGGACATGGATGCACCGAGTGAGTGGGACACGGAGAAAATGCTTCCGCCTGCTGTCTGTGCTACTGAGGCGACGAGAATCCAGGCCTTGAGAGGAGGCAGGAGAGGGAGGGGGGAAGAATTGTGCCCAGCCTGCTGGTCCCTGACCCCCGGGGCAGAGCCCACAGGGACAGGCGTGTCGCAGGCGTGTAACAGACGTGTCACAGATGTTTCACAGATGTGTCACGGGCGTGTGTGCACTCACACGCCATCACCTCGCCGCCTACTGCGTGTGGAAGAGCGGGGTTGGCTCTATCCCTGCAAGCATCGTCGGCGTCCAAAGCAGCGGGAGAAGCCGCCCGGGGTGAACCTGCCCTCGGCTCCCCCCCGTGCCCTCAGCCCACCCGGCCCGTGCCAGGGCACGGCGCAGCGCCGGGGCAGCTGCGGGAGCCCAGGATCGCCGACCCGCCGGAGCTGCGGCGCAGATTAGCATTGCCATCTAGTGGGGTCCCCGCCAGCCCGGCCCCGCTGGTCGCTGCCCGCAGAAATCCCATTCGGCACATCAGACCCACCCTCCGCGCTGCTCCCCGCCAGCCCCTGGAGGGGGCTGTGCTGGGACAGGGCGGGATCCAGCGATGCCCGGGCTCCGGCCCCTCTCAGCCCCAGGGGTGCTGCTCCTTGTCAGAGCACCCTCAGACCGTTCTTGTTCTCTCCGTCCCTGCAGTTCTTGTTTCCTACACAAACCTCCCCCTTCTCCACCTCCTCTGAACCAGGAGGAGGAAGGCAGAGGTCAGGCTTTGCCCCGGGCAGCGATGGAGCCCAGTTGTTTGGCTGCTCCCCTCCGGGCAGGGCACACAGACACCTTCGGGGGGAAAAAAGAAAAAAAGACAGCACCGAGTTAAACTCGGGGCAATGGGACACAAACTTCCTTCCCCGGGGCACGTTTCAAAGGGGGCCTTCAGCTGCCTGCACTTGGATAACAGAGCCCTTGTGCACAGGGGCTGCATCCCGTCACAGACGGCGAGCCGAGGGTCAGAAAAAGGGGAATGACTTGTCCCAGGGCACAAGTGGCGAGGCCACATCCTGCAACGTGACAAACGCACCCGCGCACAGAGCAGGCTGAGCACCCCCGTGGGGTGCAGGGCCGGGACACGACCCCCTCAAATGGCCTCTCATGGAATCATAGAATCACAGAATCACAGAATCAGATGGGTTGGAAAGGACCTCTGAGATCACCAAGTCCAACCCTTGATCCAACACCACCGCGGTTACTGGACTATGGCACTCAGTGCCACGTCCAGCCTCATCTTAAACACCTCCAGGGACGGAGAATCCACCACTTCCCTGGGCAGCCCATTCCAATGGCTGATTACCCACTCTGGAAAGAATTTCTTTCTAATATCTCACCTAAACCTCCCCTGGCACAGCTTAAGGCCGAGCCCTCTTGTCTTCCTGAGAGTTGCCTGGGAGAAGAGACCAACCCCCACCTGGCTACACCCTCCTGTCAGGGAGTTGTAGAGAGCGATGAGGTCTCCCCTGAGCCTCCTCTTCTCCAGGCTCAACAACCCCAGCTCCCTCAGCCTCTCCTCACAGGGCTTGTGCTCCAGTCCCTTCCCCAGCCTGGTTGCTCTTCT
>VXAY01005696.1:29523-41647 GCA_013399855.1 Oxyruncus cristatus
TGTTGAAGGCTTTGGGCCCGAAAGTGCCCAAACGAGTCAAAAGCTTTGAGGAAGGTTCCTTTTGTAGCCAAAGGCAGCTCTTCAATAAGCAATCGCTCCTCCTGGGAAGTCATCAATAGCCAGTTATCTTCACAGAGCCTTTGATTCCAGCTTTGCCACTCCAGTTAAAGCCTTGTCACTGCAGCTGGTGATCTAAATCCCCAATCCCGGGGAGTTAGCCAGGATTTGTGGTGCTGCAGCAGGGGCAGAACCCACAGCGCTCACTACAAAGTGCTTTAGGATCTGTTCCCACCGGGGCTCAGCTGGGATGTCCCACTTTTGAGTGAGTTTCAGCAAAAAGAGTAAACTCGGGTTTGGGTTTCGGGGTTGGTTTTGCTTGTCTGTTTGTTTTCCCCCCCATCCAGTGATATCCATCATTTCCAGGGCCGAATCCTGCAGGTGACCCAGCCTGGGCGTCCCCCATGGGATTCATCCCTTGCCACCAACCCCCACGAGAAGGGATTTGGGTGCTGCGTTTCCCCTTCCCCTTGGCAAAGGGGCTTTGGAGAAGCTCCCCCCCCACACACACTCTCGATTTACAAACGGCTCCGCAAAGAGAGGGGGATTTATCCTGCAATTAGTCCTCCGAGGGCGCTGCTGGCACAGACGGCGCTGCTGGCAGGAGCCGGTTGCTCCCGAACAGCTTGTGTTATCCGAGGAACAGCCCCGTTTCACACCCCGTAAACATCCCTGGTGGTGAGAGCTGTAAACACACCGTAAATCT
Source organism: Oxyruncus cristatus (assembly GCA_013399855.1). Lineage (NCBI taxonomy): Eukaryota > Metazoa > Chordata > Aves > Passeriformes > Cotingidae > Oxyruncus > Oxyruncus cristatus. The sequence continues at coordinate 30,287 of VXAY01005696.1, forward strand.
GCTTCCCCCCCCTATACACACACACTCTCCTCGGCTCCCGACCCGTCCGGGGAGGGATTCCTCGGGACGGGATCCCCCCTCCGTGGGTCAGGCTCACGTTCAAGCTCTGCACTTGTCCCCAGCGTCCTGATGTTTATGGCCCCCCCCAAATCCCCGCTCCGCTGCCGGCACGGACGCCCCCCGTGGCCGAGGCCGTTTGGTTCCGTGCAGCCACGCGCTTTTGGCCCCCAAAATCCATCCCTAAAAACGAGCAGGGTTTTACGAAGCACCCCCGGCCTCAGAGCGCCCGAGGCTGCAGGTGCCGGGGGGGGGGGTTTTCGACTGGAGCCCCTCCAACGCTGCCCTCCCTTTGCACTCCTGGGTGCCCGCAGGGCTTTCCAGAGGCTCAGCGGCTCCTTTACAAACCCCGGCTGGATCCGTCCTCCCTTCAGCTTCACCCCCAAGCACCGTCCCCCGCACACGACAAAAGCCGTTCCCAGCAGGGCCACCGGGCTCTGCTCTCCCTGGGATGCTCTCCCGGGAGAAACCCCCCTCCCTCTGCCTCGCCCGAGACAAATCAAAACCAAAGCCCCTGTTTAGGCTTGAATCCCGTGCTACACAATAACAACAACCAGCTGATGAAAAGGGAAAACGGCGAATACGAAAAGCAGGTGAAAAACCCCCCTGTCTGGGCTCGCTTTCCATTGCTCACGTTCGTGGCAGCACCATCACACCAGCCACGAGGAGATGAACAATGGGGGAGATCAGTAAATATTATCTTCCTCCCGCAGAGAGACTCCCAGAGGCACTTAAGCAGTTTGCCAAGCCCCCCCAAAAAAGTGACAAAAATCGAGCAGAGAGGCTTTGCAGGAGCTTTCCCTGAGCCCCCCCCCTCCACCACTGCTCCCCCCCAGCACACAGTCACAGCTCTGTTTTGGGGCATGAGAAACACAGGCTCGAGCAGTGGGTTGCAAGAGCCATTTACATCTCAGCTGCCAATTACTGTCATTATTTTTATGTCCCGTTTTCATTCATCTGCTCCTTAACCACGAGGTCCTGGTTCTGGCTCACCCCCGAGAAGCAGCGGGGGCAAGGCAAGGAGCCTTCCTCCAGCACTCCCAGGAGGGACCAGTCCGCTCAGTGCCTGCATTTAGAGCTGATCCCGAGCACTTTCGGGTCAGAAAACGTGGTTTTCCTGTGTCGTGCACAGTCTTGCCCTGTTGGATTGTTGCAGAGTCAAATCTGAAGTGGATCGAGGCCCTGTGGTACCACGTATCCCCCGAGCCCTGAGATGGATGCTGAGCACATTTTGGAGACCAAAGGGAGGGGAATGGCTGTTTTAAATGAAGGGGGAGGTTTTCAGCTGCTGCAAACGGGGATCTATTTAATGGTGCAGTTTTTACCCCAAGAGCCCAATTCCTAGCTCAGGATTACTCAAACACACGCGCAGGCAAAAGCAGAGGGGATTAAAAATCCCCAGAGTATTAATTTTCACGCTCCAGGCCACAAAACCCATCTGGGGGTGGCTTCACATTCAGACAAATGTCAAATGCAGTGAGAAAAACTGGAATATACAGACGGTTTTCACCAACCACAGGCAATCAGCCACTTGTGCTCACACCACGGCCCCCCTCAACTTCCAAGAGAGTCTCCCCGAGTCTCATTTTCCTCTCTGCAATTACCTTCTTCCCAACAATGAGACACTCACAAACAATCATCCAGAGGACTGAGGTAAGAGCTCGGCTAAATACAGGGTTGTAATACAAAAACCCCCTGTTAAAACATGACATTACTTGGCAGATTGGTACAATACACCTGAGAAAATCCGGAATTCAGCAAAACACACACTCCAGGATTAAAGGGGGGGGGGGAGGGAAAGAAAAGTCTAATTTTGCTCTCCAGATTAGCAGGGCATCAGCACACAGAATCCTTTAGTGTGTGTGTGTGTGTAGTCTTTTATAGCCCAATTACCTCGGTAATACCTTCTGTGGACACACACACTGAGCTGCTTCAGAAGCCTCAAAATTAACAATTAACGCCAGATAAAGACACGACTCTGCTCGGGGATTTGGGAAGAAGTGTGCTCTAAGTACCACCCTGAAGTGTTTTCTCGCCAGGTGGAATTTCCCTGCCTTGCCAGGGCTCGTTGTTTTAACATCAAGCTGGTCCAGGGGAAGGTGTCCCTGCCCGTGGCGGGGTCCCTTCCAAGCCAAACCCTTCCATGCTTGTGGGAATTCTCTGACCTACAGCCACCTCTCCAGGGGATGCTTCTCCTGCTGCCTTCCCTTGTTCCCCTCCTTCCCTAAGCAGGCCAGTGAACACTTCCATTATTGACTTTTAATCACAGGGCTTGAAAGCTTTATGCGAGCGTTAAACCTCTGTCGGTGCCAATAAAAGCCTGGAGCTGGAAATATTATCCACTGAGAGGGTGACACAGGGAGGGAGGAGGAGAAGGAGGAGGAAGAGGAGGAGGAGGAGGGAGGGGCAGCCGGGGAGACCCAGAGGACGAGGCTCAGGGGGGAAGATAAAGACAAGGAAACTCAGAGCTGGTTTTCTGCGCCTGCAGGGAATCACCTGCAATTTTCAGGGGGCACAGGAGGGGCTTTGGCATCTGGGAGGTTCCTCCAACAGCTTCACAGGCAGCACTGGAGGCTCTGCTGGTCTCTCCTGGATCATAAAATCCTTTAGGTTGGAAAAACCCTCCAGGATCATCCAGTCCAGCCTGTGCCTCATCCCCACCTCGTCCTCCAGCCCAGGGCACTGAGGGCCACGGCCAGGCCTTCCTTGGGCACCTCCAGGGCTGGGGACTCCACCACCTCCCTGGGCAGCCCCTTCCAGTGTTTAACAACCCCCTTCTGTGAGGAAATTCCTCCTCATGTTGCCTGCTGGGGACGCTCAAATGATTCTGTTTAGAACCGTTTCTCCCTCAGCGCCGCACAACTTACTCCTTGCCCTGCTCCCAAAGCGAGGGCGGGGGAGGGCAGGCTGATGGTTTTCACTGGTCCTGGGCTGGTTCTCCTTTCCAGCTGCCCACTGGTGACCCCCCCTCGTCTCTTCCTCCCGCTCTTCTCCAGGACATAAAGCTCTCCAGCCTCCCTGGCGTCCTTCACCCCGAGGTCTCACTAACACAGGGAGACAGAGCACGAGCTCACAAAGTCACCCCAGGGGCTCCCAACTTAAAAACATCCTCGGGCACGGAGTGGAGCTGCTCCCTGCGTGGCTGGAGGAGCAGCCAGCACCAGGCCCAGCCCCTGGTGCTGGGAGAAGGATCCAGGATGCAGAGGATCCAGAGCTTCGTTATCGTGGGCCACTCTCCAGCTAAGTACTGCCACAACGCTGCGAGGGGCTGGGGAGGAGAGGGGAAGGAGCACCTGGGCTGCAGACATTTAGATATTAATATGAAAAACGCCTTGCTGATAACTTTTTCTCATTATTTCCGTGTTATTGTGATTTCATGCCACCTTCTCCTTCCCCACGCTGCTCCTGACTGCTGCTACACTTGTTCCAGGCTGGATCTGCCCCCCAGCAATGCTAATAATGGCTTCAGGATCATTTTTATTCATTTTCTGTTTCACTCACAGTATTTCATGTGACTTATGTATCCCCCAAAGCTCATATTTCTATTTGAATTGCAGGGCAAGTAGTGGGTTTTAGCATTCTGACTGCACACACATTCTCCTCTCCCTCAAAATGAAAGATCATTTGAACTTTGAATTGCATTAGCATGACATTTTTCTACTAAATTACCCTGGCTGCACTCAGTCTGAAAGGAAACAAACCCCTTTTAACTTTGTGTAGGTTATGAGATGTTCAAACACCAGAGGCAACACTCCGGGGAGAGGAGGGGAGGGGAGGGGTCTGCAGCACTGCTTGGCATCCTCACCCCAGGAGAGGCAAAGCCCACCTGTGAGGGCTCCAGATCTGAGCCAGGATCTCCCTGATCCCTTCCCAGGATCTCCCTGATCCCTTCCCAGGATCTCCCTGAGCCCGTCCCAGGAGGGGTTTGGAGCACTGGGCATCAGTCACTGACTCAGCAGCAGCATCTGGGACGGCCTCACCTCCGCAAGGACGACACCCCAACCCCTCCTCGCTGCAGGACGAGGGACAGAAGTGCCACTCAAACCCTGAGACTCGGCTCACCAGTGCTCACCCCACGGGCTGCACCTCTGTGGGGGTAAAACCTGCCCCTGGTGCCTGCTCTGGGGTGCTGGACGTGGGAAGCAGGATCCTGCTCAGAGCCAAGGGACGTTTTGGTGTCTTTTTGTGTTGTTTTGTTCGCAGAACCCCAGAATGGTTTGGGCTGGAAGGGACTTTAAAGCCCCTCCAGTGCCACCCCCCTGCCATGGGCAGGGACACCTTCCACTTAGCCCAGGTTGCTCCAACCTGGCCTTGGGCACTTCCAGGGATCCAGGGGCAGCCACAGCTCCTCTGGGAATTCCATTCCAGGGCCTCCCCACCCTCTGTGTGAAGAATTTCTTCCCCAACATCTCATCTAAATCCCTCCTCTCCTAGTTCAAAGCTGCCCCCCCTGCTCCCCCCTTGTCCTTGTACGGGATTTTGCTGGTTTGGCTTTATTTTTCTTTTCTTTTTTAAAGCAACCACGTGGCAAGTCCTTCAGGCCTGGACAAACACTTGGGCCAGCACAGCTCCCCCCACCCCTCCCACGGCCTCATTTATCCCCCCACCCCATTCACTCAGCCCCAGCCCTGCTCTGATCCAAGTGACTCCGGCGCTCAACCACCAGGTTTCCCTCTCTCCTCCACCAGGTTTTTCTCTCTCCTCCACACGCCCAGCCTGGCTCCTCTCAGGATGGATCTCGGGGCTCAGCAGACCTCTCTGCCTCTCTGCATTTACAGGCAACAGGCATTTCCATCTGAAGGGGAATTTAAAAACTATTAGTCAGGGAGCACGGCAGATAGTAACTATAGCAATGCATCAATCACAGCCCGGTAATTACACACCGCCCGGGCTGCCTGGAAAAGCTGGGCTACCTGGCAGAAAATGGCAGCAATCAGCCAATTGGCAGCACACAATCCGGCAGCATTTGTAATTCTTAGGGCTCCGTGTTCCTCGCCTGGCGGGGGCTGGATGCTAATCGATGGGTTGCCATGGTTACCTGACATCCCTGACCATCAGTACGCAACGAGTGAGGGAATTAGAGGGGCTGGGGACACACACACACACCCCCACACACCCCCCTGGCTGGGTTGGACCTCCCCCGTGCCCGCTGGTTGGAAGGTTGGGGCNGGGCTGGGGACACACACACACCCCCACACACACCCCCCTGGCTGGGTTGGACCTCCCCCGTGCCCGCTGGTTGGAAGGTTGGGGCTGAGGGTTTGGGCGCCGCTCTTGGGTTTTCGTTGTCACCAAAGTGCTGCGGCCACGAGAAAGGAGCTTTCTGCCCTGGCCACCCCGGCCCCCAGCACTGAAGGGGTTCCCTAGAGGGCGAGGAGGGTGGGAGATCCACAGTGAATCCCCCCGGGGATACAGGAGGTGCCTCCTAACAGGGAGCGGGACACGGTGTGCAGCGCAGGAGCCGGCGGCGTGGACCCGGCAGACGGGCTGAGGCTGGCACTGCAGGCACAGGCAGCCAGGTGACATTGCCAAGGTCAGGGCTCCAGATCCGCCCTGGAAAGGGATCAGGCGGATCCTGTCTCGGGTCTGGATGGAGGAGCCTGCAGCAGAACAGCCCAGGCTGGCCAGGGAAGCGGGCAGAGGTTGCCCGCGGTGGCTGCCAGAGCCCAGGCCCCGCCAAGGTGAGGAAGCAAACCCGGCCCCGCCGTCAGGGGTCTTTCATCCCAGCCAGGCTTCCCTTGGTGCAGTAACACCTCCTGTAGACACGGGCTCGTGTGCTCCAGGAGCAGCAGCAAATCCACTGGGAAAGGCTGGGAGCCCCTAAACCCCGGCCAGCAGGTTTAGCTGGCCCAGGTACCCCAGGTACCTCAGGCACCCCAGGTACCCCAGCCCTCCCCTCTGCCCCCCCGGGGGACACCAGGGTCCTCCTTCAGCCCGGCTGGAACAGAGCTGCTCGACTGCAGAGTGTTTCAAAGGGGAGCTGCCCTTCCCTCCCCTGCAGCCCGGCATTCCCGTGGGAATTATCGCTCCCAGACCCCCCCAAACCCCACAGAAACACTCGGAAGGCACTGACGTGTGGGATCTCAGCCCTGCTCCGGGTGGCCCAGCACACACAGCCCACTCCTTGGCACAGGGACCCTTTTTGCCCTCTTTCCCAGGATCCCAGGCATTCCCCCCTCACCCCCCAGGATCAGCCCTGCCCTGCTTCCAGCAGCTCTTCCCAGGGGTGACGCCCTTCACCCTTGGAAAACACGCCATCCCTCCCCGTATTTGGAGGGGAAGCGACTTCTTCCCGAGGCTGTTGCGGCCTCGTTTCGCCGCCGCTCATCCTTCCTGGGAGCGAGAAGCAAGAGGAGGATGCAGCGGGAATTATTCGGGATGTTTCCGAACTGCACCAGCAGCCTCTTGCGGGCAAGGAGAGTCCTACAGCCCCGAGCAGCCGGGCTTGGGGGAGCCCACGGGCTGTCCCACTGCTCACCAGAACAGGGAAACACCGGGATAAGGACATGCAGCACCATCAAGACCCCTCCCCGCCCCAAGTCCCCCTCCTTCGAGATGCACAAGCCAAAAAAACCCGGTTATATCCAGGGCTGGGATGGCAGCAGTCCGTGCTCAGCGCTGGAATCTCGCCTCGGTAAACCCTGTGAGGCCAGACTCATCAGCCCTGAGCGCAGCACGCCTCTGACAGTGCACAGGTCGAAGGGAATTAACTCGAAATCACATTTAAATGTCATCGCATTAGAAAGGCTTCACCTGACGGAATCACCCCCGTGAGGGAGCGATTAAATCAGCTTCCTGCACCTCTTGCACCCGCCTGGGCTCAGCGCTGGCTCCAAATCACACTCTGCATAGATAAGCCAGCCCTTATCTTGTCAGCAATCCTGTTTTCTCCTCCAGTGTCTCCCACTCAGGCAGGAACAGCCCGTGATTTTATCTCCCAGCACACCACAAGGACCACTCCAACCAGAGCTCCGGGCAAGCCTGGGATTCACTCAGAGCACTGTCTTTAACCTGCCCCCACTTCAGCACAGGTACAGGAGGTAACCCACCAGCGCAGTGAGCAGGCAGAGAGGAGGAAAACATCCTGCCCAGCACCATCCAGGCCCAAGGGCTGCGCCAGGACCAGCAGCATAATCCTCTCAGCTCAGAGCAAGCCCAAAGTTGTTAAATCCCACTCCCTCCCCAGCGAAATCCTGCCTGTCCCCACCTCTACAACCCCACATAATCATCTCTGCAGCTTCCAAATCCAGTTTTTTAAGTAAGATGGACCGCCCTGAGAGGATACAAATCGTCACAGCAGGGTGAGCAGTACTGGGTTTTTTTGTGGAATAAACCCAGGTCAGAGCCAGCTCCTCCACACTGACACACACCCCCAGCCCTTCCCACAGGAGGTGCCAGCCTTTTGCACGGGCTCCAACCAAGAAAGATCTCAGCTCTGTCCCATCCCAGGCTCCTCCCTGCATTAACCAAGAGCAGCAAACAGGGCAGAGCACCCCTCCTGCTCCAGAACAGCCACAGCCCCTCCTGCTCCTTGGAAACGGGAGGGAAAACGTCAGACTCCCTTTCCTGGGGCATTTCATCGCGGGGTTTTGGGCCTGGTTATCTCTGACAGAGCTGCCCTGAGCTGGGACAGGAACCTGCTGAGCTGCCAGTGGGTCCCTGCTCTCCCTGGGGGGTGGGAATGCCAAGTCTCTGCTTCCCCCAAGACCAGTCTTGGCTTAAATCAAGTTGAAACCCGTTTAAACTGCTCTGGAGAGAAGGCAGAGGAGAATGGCTGCTCCGGGTTTTGCTCTGATTCAGTGAAACCACCTTAAATCCGTGTTTATGCAGCCCCTGGTTCAACAAATCCCTGAATTATTGCTTGTGTTTAGGAGCGATTTCGGTTGATTTAAAGGGATTCAAAGTTGCAACAGTGTGGCCAGGTCGGGAATTCGCACGCGGGCGAAATGAATAAACAGCTCCCGGAGCCTCTCAGACCCCGTCAAAAAACTGCCCCTGCATGTGCTGGCTCCCGTTTCTCCCATGGGAAACACCTTTTAACCCAGTTTAAACATCCTGTGTTCGAGCTGGGATGAAACCTCGCCACCAGAGCTCTCCTGGAGCTCAGCACTGCGCTGGTTTCTGTCTGTTCCGGTGGGAACAGCACAGATATTTCATCCTGCACGGGGAGACCAGGGAAGGCCAGAGCGCTTTGGGTGGGAAGGGACCTTAAAGCTCGTCCCATTCCACCCCCCTGCCGTGGGCAGGGACACCTCCCACTAGCCCAGGTTGCTCCAGCCTGGCCTTGGACGCTCCCAGGGATCCAGGGGCAGCCACAGCTTCTCTGGGCCGGGCACAGGTTGCCCCATCTCTGCTCAGCTCTCAGGGCTCCTGAGCTGTGACTGCCCTGGAGCAGAGGCAAGGGATGAGTCATGACTTCCCTAAAAATACTTCCTTGGCATCCCTTCGTGGATCCTGCCCCGCACAAACCTCCAGTGGGTGGGGAAATAACCCCACGTGCTGCAGTCCTCACCCAAACCCCACCCACGTCAGGGCACCCTTTGGGTCCAGTGCTGCCCGGATCAGCCCCTCCTGCTGCCCTGATTCCGTACCTGGGAGGTGGGAGCCGGGGCAGCACAGCCCTGGCACGTTCTAAAAGCCCAGGGAGAACCATACGGGGGTTGTTTAGCCTGGAGAAGAGGAGGCTCAGGGGAGACCTCATCGCTCTCTACAACTCCCTGACAGGAGGGGGTAGCCAGGTGGGGGTTGGTCTCTTCTCCCAGGCAACTCTCAGGAAGACAAGAGGGCTCGGCCTTAAGCTGTGCCAGGGGAGGTTTAGGTGAGATATCAGGAAGAAATTCTTTCCAGAGAGGGGAATCAGCCATTGGAATGGGCTGCCCAGGGAAGTGGTGGATTCTCCGTCCCTGGAGGTGTTTAAGATGAGGCTGGACGTGGCACTGAGTGCCATAGTCCAGTAACCGCGGTGGGGTTGGATCAAGGGTTGGACTTGATGATCTCCGAGGTCCTTTCCAACCTGTCTGATTCTGTGATTCTGTGATTCTGTGATTCTGTGATTCTGTGATTCTGTGGTTCTATGATCATGCAAACCCCTCTATGGGGTTTGGGTTGTGGTTTGTGATGCACGGGGGGAGGTGGGGGCTAAACTGCAAAGCACATTTCGGCTTTTATGGGGGCCACCAACAGCCTGGGAAGGAGCAGCTGGGCCGGGAGCTGCAGAAGGAGCGTCTCATCCCCGCTGGGGTTGGAGTGCTGCTGGGTGAATCCAAACCCGGGGATCCTGGCCCTGTTTCTCTGCTGCAGCCATCCCACGGCGTGGGCTGACTGCCCTTCTCCCAGCCCCAATCCCTGGGAGGGCAGAGTGTCCCAGTGCAGAGCACAACAGGAGGCACTTCCCTGTCCTCTTTTGGGGGGGATATTCCCCAGGGCATGGCTCTCAGGAGGCTGGAGACCCCCCCGGGTTGGGGGGGTGCTGGTGGTGTCAGCCCAGCTGCCACAGTCCCCTCTTGGCTGCAAATCCCATCTTTTATTGTGGTAATTGCCGGGGCTGAAAATCAAATTACTCCGGGCAGAGATAAGGCACCAGCCCCACACTGGGGAGGGAGGGATTTGGGGAGAGGGGCTCTTTATCACAGGGATGCAGAGGAGACAGGGATGGGAAATGCAAAGAGAGCACTTGGGGATTTGGGGGGATTTTTCACAGCCCGATTTGCTGGTCGGGGAAACAAAGAGGGGCTGACCAGTGCAAGGGAATAATCAGTTTTATTCTTGCCTTTGCTCAGGCTCTTTCACCCCCATTTCAGAGGCTCAGCTTGAGCCCCTGGCTGTGCACCCACCTTCTCCAGGAGCCAGGGCCCGTTTGGGATCCGTGGTGCAGAGCAGGGTGGGTTTGGGGTCCCGGACACGGGCTGGGGCTGCACTGGCAGAGCCGGGAAAGCCTCTGCCAGCATCCTCCTGCTTCCTCCTGCTTCTCAGGCACAAACAGCCCCCCGTGGCCCCCCTGGCACGGCACAGCATGACCCTCAAGCCCTGCCCAGAGCTGGCTGTGGAGCTGTGCACCCCTCCAGAGCTGGCCGTGCTCCAGGTCGGGAAGGATTTATAAATCTTTGAGCGAAATGCTTCCAGCACGATCCACGTGCCGTGTGTGCTGCTCCCACCGAGACTGGAACGGGGAGGAGAGAGCGGCGTGGGCACCACCCCCATGCCCTGGGCTGGCCCTGGGGTCTCTGCCTTGCCCTGGCCACCGATGGGAATGGCTGGTTTCAGCAGCCCCTCGGAAAAGCAGGGCCCTGTATCCTCCTGGAGAAGTCAGCTGGCTGCTGAGCTGCTCAGCGGTTCCCTGTGGCCACCTTTTCCTTCCCAAAGTCCTCCCCTTCGCCCGGGACCGGGCTGTCTCATCCAGCTCCTTCCCTGCCCAGCAGGATCCCGAATATCCAAAGGGAAAACGGGAGACTCCCAGGTCTCCGCTGTCCCAGAGCCGGATGTGATGGTCACCCGCGGGTGCAGAGCCTGCTCCCCACTTCCAGAGGCCCTGGGAGCTGCTGCCCCTTTGCTCCCCCCCTCTCCTGGGAGTTCCTGGGCGAGGCCAGGCTTTGCCCTGATCCCCCCCAACCCTCAGGGACCCACGGGAAGGGAGGTGGAAGGACGGAGGGACCCTTGGGGGCTGCGCGGGATCCGTCCCCTTCTCGAGCCCTCAGCACGGCAGCTTTTCCCAACAGCACCAGCAGGAGCATCTTGGCTCGATCAGAGGGAAACTTTGCCCTGGAAGGGAGCGCAGGAAGCCCCGGCAGCTTCGCTCTGCAGGGTGATGTAACCACATTTCCCCCCTCAAAGCTCCGGGGATGAATTATTTAGACCCGAAGCGCGGCAGCTCTGCTGAATTATTGAGGAGGATTTGGATCCGTAGGCCAATGAGGCAGAAGCAAACTGAGCCGAGCAGCACACTGAGCAGTCCCAGGAGGGCGCCAGGCCCTGTTCCCTCTCCTTTTTTTTCCCCCCCGGGAAGCAGCAGGGAAGCAGCCTGTGCCACGCCGGGGGTGAGTCCCGGGAGCCAGGCAGGCACAGTCAGACAAACTGCTTTTTCCAGCAGAATATTTTTTGCTGCCCAACTGGTCGCTGGCGTGTGCAGGGCTGGGAGATAAGCATTGCATAAGTGGTGAGTAATGCTGAGGAGGAGGGGAGGGGAGGAGCGGGAGGAAAAGGCTGCAGGAGGGAGAACTTCTTCTCCCGAGCGCAGGGGTTGGGATGTTCCAGCTTGGCTGATATTCCTGCTCCTGACCCCAGGCCGGGACCCCCGCCCGCCCTCCC
>VXAY01005696.1:63830-75791 GCA_013399855.1 Oxyruncus cristatus
AATAAAATTTTGTAAAACTACTTCTTTGGCCTCCTCTCCCCCCACCCCCAGTGCTTGGCAGCGTTCCAGGGGTTTTCCACACCAAAATAGCAGGATGGTGCTTTGTCGTGGCCCTCTCTGGGGCTCATCACCCCCCCCACAAGCCACAAGCCATCTATCACAGCCCCCCAAGGTCCCCTTTGGGGACATCCCTCCACCTGGCCCTGTTGTCCCCAGGCCTGTTATCTCCGCTCTGCAGCTGGGATAACCCAAGCATGGAAAAGCGTGTCTCTGGCAGACACGGAGGGATTGGAGAGGGGGGATAATCCCCCTGGCCTTGCCCCCACCCTGCACCCTCCAGCTTCGCCCTCCTGCTCTGTGGGTGAGGCTGATTTTCACCCTGATTTTCAACCCCCCCCCTCCCCAGTCCCAGGGGTGCCCAACCCGCCAGCCGTGTCCTGAGGAGATCCAGAGAAAACAATTCCCAAAGGAAGAGGTGAAGTGTAACGGCCCTAACAAACCCAAGGTCATATTTTGACTTTTGGAGCTGTTTTCTTTCCTCCAAACCAACCCAACCTGGAGCCTCTTCGCACCACACGGCTCTGAGGAGCGTGGGAGGGGGTAAAGGGGGAGGTTGAGGAACAGAAAACGGGGAAAACACTAAAATTACAGAAAACTCTGCTCATCCCGACTCATCCACGGGGCGCTACCCCCCTCTCAGGGCAGGGGCGGGGGCGCTGAGCCACCCACAAGCTGCTCTGTGCCCCCCGAAAGGGCACCTGGCACCCACTGAGCTTTCCAGGGAAACCTTGGCTGTGCTCACACCGCCCCGGGCGGGAGGGAGGTTTATTTTTAGAGCCTTTGAAAGCTGCTGAAGGAGGAAGGAGGCAGAAAACCACGTGGAAAGGCCCTGTCTCCTGGGAGGCACCTTGTGCTGCAGATCACCCCCGGCCATCCCCTGCCCCGGCCGGGGGTGCTCCCGGCTCAGCCGAGCCCTTCCCGGGCTGGTCCACGTAATCCAGGTCAAGGATTCGTGGCCAGGAGGAGACACGGCCAGGAAGGGGCAGCCAGCCCTGCTAATCCCAGGGTAAAGCCATTCCCTCGGGACACCCCGGGCCGAGCAGGGACGCGATGGCATCAGAGCGTGCCGGGGCTCCAGGGCTGAGGGAGCACCTGCGGGACACGGTTTTGGCTCCAGTGCTGGGGGCAGACAAACGGGAGAACCAGCTCAGCTCGGGCATCTCCCCCCCGCCCGCCGTCGCTGGGGTCCCCGTGCTTCGGGTGAGCTCAGCTCCAGCTGCCCCAGCGCCAACCGCCCTCGCACAGAAGGAGTGTGAATTGTTGCACTAATCAGCGGATGCAAATCAGCCTCAAGACGGAGAAAAGCTGATTTGCATCTTCTTTAAACGCCCCGGTGCCACCGCACCAGTGTCTGGCTTTGCGGGCGGCGAGGCGGGGGGGGGGGAAAGAGGCGGCCGGGCAGAGTCAGACCTAAAATCTCAGCAGCGCCAAACGCGGGGTTGGCTTTGAAAGAGCAATTAAACCCCGGCACCTCGTGCTCGGAGGCAAAGCCGCTTTTGATGTGCAAATCACCCGCGGCAGCTCTGCCCACCAGCCTGTTCGCCGGCCCCGCATCTGCCACCCCGACCGAACCCCGGGGGCAGGGGGGGCTGCCCGGGGTTCGCCCCCTCCCTCCCCTCCTCAATGGGCTGACAGCTGGCGTGTGCTCCTGCGGGCACCGCCTGACACCCGCTGGAGAGGGGGGATAAGCCCCCCGGGCAGCCCTCATTAGTCATTATGGAATTAAAAAAACAACAACAAAAAAAAAGGGATCAGAAATAGCAAACAGCGCGTAAAATGCAGCGAGAGAGGCAGCAGCTGGGAGAGCAGCACGGCCCGTCCCCTCCCCGAGCACGGTACCTGCTGGCTCCTGCCGGGAAGGGTCGGGCCGTTCCTTTGGCCCCGGCTCAGAGCCCTGTCAGCAGCTCCCCGGGCACTGCCAGGGCCGATGCCACACACAGGGACACCCCCTCACCTGCCCCGAGAGCCCTGTGCTGCCCCACGGAGGGCTGTGCTCCCACCTCGGGGCTAAAACCGCTCTGCTCGAGGCCCAGACCTGCTCAGGGACCTCGGGCCAGGGGGAGACAAAGGTGCTCTTGTCGACAAAGGTGCTTTGGTCGTTCCTGTGCCAGGCTCGGGCTGTTCCCTGCGACATTCACACATTCCAGGAGCCCTGTTCTCCATGCAGAATGCTGCAGGCATCCCAGGAGAGGCAGTTTCCCGCTCACATCCCCTTGGGAATGTTTGTTCAACCTTTGGACCCCCAGGCTCTGTCACCTGCGGAGGGATCTCAGGAATTCACTGGACTTTGGGATTTCTTTTCAGAACCTGTCACTGAGCCCCTGTTCAAGGGTTATTCCCATCCCCAAGCACAGGCTCTGCCTCAAGACACAGGCTGTCACTGAAGGGGAAAAGGGGTAGAAAAGCCACACTTGTCCCAGCCAGGCCCTGGTCTAGTGGAGGGTGTCCCTGCCCATGACATGAGACCATCTTTAAGGTTCCTTCCCACCCAAACCATTCTGGGAATTCACAGAGGGACTGGCACAGGAATTTAAGCAGCCTGGCTGCAGGGAACACCTGAGTAAGCCCCCCCACTGCTGGTCACACCCCAAACCCAAAGCAAACTTACGCCCTTAACTCATTTTCAAGGAGTTTAACGTTTCCAAGCCTCCTCCAGCACAAACTACCCCTGGAGCTGGATGTGGGAACAGAGGTATCACAGTCCCTGCACATTCCTGCAAAGCCTTTCCCAGTGACTGCACCAGCCCCCCACCTCCCCAGCACTTGGGGCCTGAGGCTGAAGGTCAAATCCTCCTCCTCAGCAGCCACCAGCTCAGGGAGTAATGTGGGGATGGTCTCCCTGCCCACTGAAGTGGTTCCATTCCCCTTCCCCGGGGGACAGCCCAGCCCCTGCTGAACCCCCCCAGAACCACAGGAGCCTCCCATTTAGTTCAACACCTTCCATATTTAATTTATTTAGATATTCTCTACATTGAAGTATTTTCATGCCAACACTTCCAACCTCCCATCCCGACCTCAAGGGGGGGAAAAGAAAAAAAAAAAAAGGAAGAAAAAGAAGAGAGACTCGACACAGCTTTGGGTGGAACGCAGCGGGATTGAGTCGCTCCTGCAGTCACAGAGAACACAGAACCAGGGGGAACTGCACAGGGGAGACGTCAGGGAGCTGGAATTAGCACTCTGTCAGCCCAGGCATGTTCACACCTCCCCAGACGGGCAACCGAAGGCGTTCAGAGAGGTGCAACATGCCTTGGTGAGCCAGACCAGAGCTCAGACTACGTGAAGCCTGGGAAAAAAGCATGGAAGTCTGCCAGCAGCAGGGCCCGGAGCCTCATCTGAACCCGCTGGAAAAAGAACAGCACGGAATTGCCTGGCCAAGATTGCAGTGTTTGGGAATGCTGAGCTCGGGGCCAGGCAAATCCGTGCCTGGAGTGCAAACCACAACAGCTTCAGACACAGCACGGGCCCAGCACACCCAGAGCAGGGTTCAAAATATCCTTTCTGACACTAAAAGCGTGTTTATTTTCCTCCTGTTGCATCATTTAGTGCAGGACATTCTGTAAGAGCTCCCACCTGTGTCAGGTTTAAGGTGGGTTTTCTCACACCTCAGAGTCCCTTTCAGCAGCAGCACAAAGCCTTGAACTACCAGCAGTTGTGGTGACACTTCTGAGCTCAGAATCACTTGAGCTGCTGGTTAGTGTCCCTGGCATTTCCAGAATTCAAAGAAAAAAGGGTTAAGTAGGAAAGTTAGTCTGCAAACTTCAATTTAAAACCTTTAATTCAGTAATTATGCTACTTTCAGGTAGCAACTCACTGGCCTGTGTCCCCTGAAAGACCCTTTGCTGGTGGAAAAGCCCCCCCCAGCATTGCCTCCTCGTATCCCCAGTTCAGACAAACCTTCCAGAATCTTAAGCCACGGTTCAAAAACTTGCATTTTCCAGAAAGGAATGTTGTCATGCAAGCCACATTTGCTCTTCCATGTTCCCTGAACCACAGTTTGCAGGCGAAGATTTGCAGTTTCTGGTAATCCCCAGGTACAGCTCCCTCGAAACGCCTACGAAAAAGGTTCAAGCCCAGGAAAACCCCAACCTCGTGGTGGCTATTGCACATCTGTAAGAGCTGGGCCTAAGTGTTCTCCTGGCTCTGGGAGAAGGGATATTTTGAAAACTGGTCTCGGTGGGCACGGGAACACTGGCACGAGTGTCACCTACTCCCGGGGTGAATCCTAAGGGCGACGAGCAAACACCAACACATGGGAACAGGAACCAAACCAGCACCTCACAGAGCAGGGGCAGGGGGGGGGAGCAGCGTTAGTGCTTCGCAGTGGAATCCCGGGGGTAGAACTCGGCCAGGGTGCTCTGGGGGATCCTCTTGAGCATCTCCTTGGGGAAGATGCGCAGGAGCTGCCAGCCGATGTCCAGGGTCTCGTACACCGTGCGGTTCTCGTAGGGACCTGCGGGAACAGCCCCCCCCGGGGGGGGAGTGAGGGGCCAGGGAAGGAGCTCCGAGGTGCTGGTGCCAGCTGGGACGTGCTGGGACACTCACCCTGAGCAATGAAGTTCTTCTCGAACTTCTGCAGGAACTCCAGGTACAGCAGGTCGTCGGAGGTGAGAGCTTCCTCCCCGACCACGGCCTTCATGGCCTGCACGTCCTTCCCGATGGCGTAGCAGGCGTACTGGGGGCGGGACAGGGAGTCATCCTGAGGGGTCTGAACGTCCCCCAGCGCCACCCCTGCCATGGCAGGGACACCTTCCACCAGCCCAGGTTGCTCCAACCTGGCCTTGGACACTCCCAGGGATGGGGCAGCCACAGCTCCTCTAGGAATTCCATCTCAGCCCCTTCCCACCCTTGCAGGGAGGAATTCCTTCCCAAAATCCCATCTATCCCTGCCCTCAGGCAGTGGGAAGCCATTTCCCCTTGTCCTGTCACTCCATCCATTGTCCCCAGATCCTCTCCAGCTCTCCTGGAGCCCCTTTAGGCCCTGGAAGGGGCTCTCAGGTCTCCCTGGAGCCTTCCCTTCTCCAGGTGAACCCCCCCCAGCTCTCCCAGCAGCAGAGGTGTTCTGTCCCTCTGATCATCTGCACGGCCCATCATCCACATCATCTCTGTTCCAACTCAAAGGGTCTCACTAAACACCCCTAAAGCAGCCTCGGGGACGTTCTGCATCACAACTGCTTGGCACGGCCTCGACAGGCAGGGCAGCAAAGGGTGTATTTGTAACATGGCTCTGCTCTCCCAGGGAGGTTTGTACCCACCAGCTGGTTGGACACATCCGCATGATCCTTCCTGGTCATTCCCTCCCCAATAGCCGACTTCATCAGTCGAGACAAGGAGGGCAGGACGTTAATGGGGGGGTAAATCTGGGGGGAGAAACATCCAAGGGTTAACAGGAATACTTAAAAAACCCCCCCGTGGAGTAATCTTAAATACATCCTAAGTGTTGCAGCACGCACCTGTCTGTTATGCAGCTGCCTGTCCACATAGATCTGTCCCTCAGTGATGTACCCAGTCAGGTCAGGGATAGGATGAGTAATATCTATGGGGAAGACAAAATGGTTTGACAGTTTTCAGCCCTTTTATATCCATTTTAGCACCGATGCAGCAGCTTTTTGCCGTTAGGTGGCTTCTGAAGTACAAAGCCATCAGTTGCTCCCTCCGTTTATCCCTAAGTGCTCTTGGATCAGGGCTACGAGCACCCAGCCTGAGGAAAAACCCTGCAGTGTCGAACAGGAAAGCTGAAGGCCACCCTGTAGCTCTCATGGAGCCCTCCCCAGGGCAGCTCACTCACCGTCGTTGGGCATGGTGAGGATGGGGATCTGGGTGATGGAGCCGTTCCTGCCCTCCACGCGCCCGGCGCGCTCGTAGATGGTGGCCAGGTCCGTGTACATGTACCCCGGGAAGCCACGGCGCCCAGGAACCTCCTCCCGGGCTGCTGACACCTGGGAAACGCCACAAAAACATTTCCAGGAAGGCAGATCACCCCTCTGGAGCTGCTGTCTCCCCAGATTTAGCTGCACTAGTCACTTAAAGCATCTCTTCCCGCAAAATGCGGCCACACAAAGCCCTCCGAGTCACCACCACCCTGCATGACAAGACAAGATGCCAAGGCAAGTCCAAAATGATGGTATCAAACTGCTAATTCATGCAATCATGGAATGGTGTGGGTTGGAAGGGACCTTAAAATCACCCAGTTCCACCCCATGCCACAGGCAGGGACACCTTCCACTAGGCCAGGCTGCTCCGAGCTCCATCCAGCCTGGCCTTGGACACTTCCAGGGATGGGACTGCCACCAGTCCAGTAAATTCAGCTCTCACATCACACTGAACACAGTCCCATCCAGCCAAGCACTCACCAAAAGCCTCCCTGGCTATTTAAGAAACACTGCAATGAATATTAACAGCAACGGCCCGAGCAGAAGTTTGGGTTCTCACCTTCCACCGCAACCCCTGGCTGCCAACACCCAGCTCGTTAATCAGCCCGGTAATTAACACCTCGGTGCCCACGTACCTCCCGCAGGGCCTCAGCATAGGAGCTCATGTCTGTCAGAATGACCAGCACGTGCTTCTCACACTGGTAAGCCAAGAACTCTGCCGTTGTCAGGGCCAGCCGGGGCGTGATGATGCGCTCGATGCTGCGACAGGACGCGGCGTTAGTTGTGGTGCAGGGACGGCAAAAGGGACAGTCTGGGAGCTACAAACAGCTCAAAAATCCGCTGCTGCACCACCTGGAGCACCAGCACGGCTCCAGCTCCCCGTGGGGTTTGGTCTTGCCAGCCTCTTCCCACCCAGCGGGGTTGTAACTACTCACGTTGGGTCGTTGGCCAAGTTCAGGAACAGGCACACGTTGTCCATGGACCCGTTCTCCTCGAAGTCTGATTTGAAGAACCGAGCGGTCTCCATGTTCACCTAAACCACAGCAGGGGGGCATCACTTCCACGTTCCAGCTGAGTACATTCTGCATCACATTAAGGCCTGAGCAGCTCATTAATCATCCATAACAAGGCTCTCCACCACGGAGGCTCCTCTACATTCCCAGAGTGAGTAACTTCTAGAATTCCAGGCTGGAGATCAGGTTTGAGATACTTTATCCTGATCAGACACACTTTGTTGGAATCATGGAATGGTTTGGGTTGGATGGGATGTTAAAGCCCATCCAGTTCCACCCCATGCCATGGGCAGGGACACCTTCCATTAGCCCAGGTTGCTCCAACCTGGCCTTGGACACTTCCAGGGACGGGGCAGCCGCAGCTTCTCCGGGCAACCTGTGCCAGGGTCGAAGAGGGTTCAGCACTTCTGCCCTTTGGGATTTCCAGCCATTCAGCCTCCAGTTACATACACATAAAACCTGCTTACAGTACTTCAGCTACTCTCAGAATTCCCAGTTATTGCTCCCTGCAGCTCCCTGGACTTACCCCCATAGCAGCAAACACGATGGCAAAGTTCTCCTCGCTGTAGTCCATCACATCTTTGGATTTCTTCACCAGGCCAGCCTGGCGACAGATCTGAGCTGCAATCTGGGGAGAAAACATTTCAGTCTTTGCATCTGCTGCTGCTGCACAGCCCAGAACTTTGTTTCACTGACTTTTAACCCCAGTGAAACGCAGGCAAACAGTCCAGAGAGGCTCTGAGTCCTCACCTCGTTGTGGGGCAGCCCAGCAGCTGAGAAGATGGGGATTTTCTGGCCCCTGGCAATACTGTTCATGCCATCTATAGCTGAAATTCCAGTCTGGATCATTTCTTCTGGGTAGATACGACACTGGGGGTTGATGGGCTGGCCTGTTGTGTTTTTTAGGAGGGCATGTTATTCCCTGTACATGTTTGAAGCTTTATTAAACAATCAAGAGGTACCAACCCCACTGGGAAGCCAAGAAATCTTTACATGCACCTGGTCACACCTGAGGTTTCTGTAGATGCCAAGGCTCTGGAATTCTGTGGTCATGTCACTGATAAGAATGACTTCCAGAAAACCCTGCCAGTTACCAGTTAATCACCTCTGGAGGCTGTACAATTAAGAGTCTACAAATAATAAAGAACAGCCTCTGTGCATTGCAGAAAACAGCTCTTTTCTGCTACCTCGTCCTCCTGCACTTGTGCAACTTGAGTTTGATGCCACATATAATTAAAAATAAGATTAAGCTCCTCCTGAGGTAGATCCTGTGTTCTAACCCAAATCTACCGTAACAGCCAGAAAACAGAAACACCAGATCTGTCTCTAACTGCCCACCAGAAACAGATTAAGAGCATAGAACATACCCATAATGTCCAGGAAATCTTCAGCCAAGACAATGGGGCCTCTGTCTATAGGTTTTCCTGATCCATTGAACACTCTGCCTGTAAGAGACAGCGATAAAAATGTGAATTACTGGGAAAATAAGTTGCCATGGGATGGATCTGTCCATCCCCTCAAAGCAATGTGCCCTCACCAAGCATGTCCTCCGAGACCGGGGTCCGCAGGATGTCCCCGGTGAACTCACAGGAGGTTTTCTTGGCATCAATCCCTGAAGTGCCTTCAAATACCTGCAAATATGGCAGAACAAAAAGAAATAAAACCACAGCAAAGGGGTGTTGTGCTTCACAAAACAACACCTGAGTGCTGCCTCACAGCTGGGGCACTCCAGGAGCCCCAGGGAGACCCTGCTCTGCAAAGGGCTGCAAGAGCAGCTTTGCTGGCAGAAAACATCAAAAAACCCCTACTTTTAACAAAATTCATGGATTACATCAACAAAGTTGGTGCCACTCCTTTGATCTCAAGTGTCTCCCTTTGCCAACAGGGTGAAGTTCTTCAGATAAGAAGAATATTAACAAGAAGCAGCTTTTTAGAAGAAACACAGCAGCCACAGCAGAGGGGCTGATCTGAACCTAATACTGTAAATTACAGTGGATTCCTTTAATCCAGCAGCAAAGAAATCCATGGGGGATGCAAATAAAAATGTCCCTATGCTCCAGTTTGCAGCCTTTTCAAGTTATTCATGCCACTGGCACTTGGAATAAGTAGGTGATTTATTTCTTTTTGATTTCCAGCTCCAAAAGAACAGATCTGGGGACACATTTGATTTGGCTCAGACACACCCTGATTAATAAAATATTAATAACACATGTGACAAGGGACAATCCTGTTGATACCTGAACCACAGCTTTGGAGCCACTGACTTCCAGGACCTGCCCACTCCTCCGTGTGCCATCGGGAAGGGTCAGGTGGACGATCTCTGCATACCTGGGGAACTGAAGGGGAACAAAGAGAGGGTGGAAAACATCAAAATCCCACAGTCATGGAACAGAAGTTGCCAGTTCCAAGCAAGCTTAAGCCTAGAAACTACTCAATTTTTAAGAATAATTTTATCCTCAGAACAAAACTCGTTCCGAGCACATTAAGTCTCTGGGGTTAAAGCAATTTTTACAGGAACATCCAGTAATTGCAGCAGGGCAGCTGCAGAAAGACCTGCCAGAATCAGTGCTGAACACGCTGGTAGCCCTGAAACAGTGACAGAAAGCCACAGTGCAGCATCTGACAGGAGAAAAAACCTGCAGCAGTTGTTTGCCTTCAACAGCCCTTTGAAAGCAAGCCAGAAGCCTTCAGAGCTTCCTTTCACAGAGCACTTATTTGGAAACAGAAAGGTCAGGAACAAAGCAAACAGGTGGATTTTAGCGCTAAAGTTTAAAACAACATTCTGGGGGTGTTGGTAAATCTGAAACACTGTTTCCTTTCTCACCCCAGCAGCCTCAGGGACTCTCCCTTTCCTCCAGGACACGGACACCATTCCCAGCCTCAGAGCCACATTCTCAGCAGCCATGAACGGATTAAAATCGCTCTGTGGGCCCAAGAATTTCCCACCAGCCTGCACTTAACCTGTCCCTGGCTTTTCTTGGAAATTCTCCCTTAAAAAGCTTCCTCGAGATCCGAGTTTTTACCTTGACTTGATCCAAGATAACCAGGGGGCCGTTCACACCCGAGACAGTTTTATAGGCTGGGAAAAAAAAAAAACCAAACAAACAAGTCACAAGTCAGGTGCTTCCTTAGAAACATCCTCTATCAAGTTTTCCCAGTTCCACACTTAACAGCAGGCTCAGGTTTGCAGATTTGGGGCCCCATTTCCATGTTTATAATGAAGGATCAGGTATGGAATTGTGTGTCCAGCATTCCTTGCTGCTTCCTGCAAAGCCCCCCCCGAGGTGACCTTAAAATCCTGCTGGGTTTTTGTCCACCATGAAAATTCACTACAGATCTACATCCAGGGATAAAATGAGGCTGGAGCAACCTGGGATAGTGGGAGGTGTCCCTGCCCACGGCAAGGGGTGGGACTGGATGGGCTTTGAGGTCCCTTCCAGCCCAAAGCACTCCATGATTCTACGATTTCAGCTGAGGATATTCCATGATTTCACAGAGCCCAGGGAAAAGCTGTGAAATGGCAGCAAGCCCTGCTCCAGGGATGCACTCCCCAGGATCCAGGGATGGGCACACAGCAGGATCCAGGGATGTACACCCCCCAGGATCCAGCTGGAGCCCAGCACCACCTGACCCACAGATACAAGAAATATTGAGTCAAAGCTCTCTGAGGGTCACGAGGTGCAGTGACCACAAGTGTGACAGTTCCTCACTGCTCCTGGGAGAGGGAAGTGAGCCACTGGAGCCACAGGGGATACCAGCAGGAACACAGATTCCACCAGCTCCAGGGAAGCATCCAGGGCCCCTCCAGCCTGGCAGCTCCCCAGGCCGTGTGTGCACCATCAACACGGTGCTGTTGACACTGCAATAAACACCCTGAACTGTTGCAATGTAACATCTTAACGGGCAACAATCGAACTGAGGGGAGCTCAGGGCAGGAGCAGCGCCAGGGACTGAACTGCAGTCCCTCAGTTTTACTCCTAAAATCCTCCTGAACACCCCGAGACAGAACACGCACCCCTTAATGAGAGGCAGCAGCTGAGTTGCTCCTGCCACCTGAGCAGGGAGGGATCACCCAGACACTGTCCACGAGGGCTCTGCTCACGCTCCCAGGGTTTGCAGCCCACAAGGCACGGAAAACATGACCCTGAGCGGAGCATTTCATCCCGTGACTGCCTCATGAGCCCTCCTTCCTCAATCCGCCCCACAGGGCTCGCACCCCCTGCTCTGTCCATGAGAAAACATCTCCCTGGCATCCAGCAGGATCACACAGCACCAATCCCCCAGGAAAGCAGCTCAACACCCGCTCGAAATTCCCCCTTTCCATTCTGATCAACCAGTTCCACGACAAACCAAAAGCAAGTTGAAATATTCTCCGTACCCTGCCTGACGTCAGTTCAGGCCAATGCCAGAATACAGATGGAAAAACCTGGATTGAACATGGAGTCACCTTGGCTCCAACCTTAACAGAAGCCTCCAAAGCCTTGGGGGAGGCCGGAATCGCAACAATCCATTTGGCTTTCCAACCTGACTGACTTTTCCAGGGGATCCATCACTGAGGATGCTACTGGGCACCCCCCTTCAGGTCCTGGTGCCATTCAGGGCACAGGTGGAGTCACTGCCAGGAAAAACACCCTTTCCCCCAGCCCTGCAACAAAGGGATTTTTACAAGGTTCCCGCAGTTTCCCTTTTTCACCGCATTTCTCAACCCAGCGTTGAAAGAGCAGCCCCCACCACACCCGCACCACCCACAGCCACTGCCCTTCCCTGCTGCCAACGCCGGGTTCCCGGGAAGGCCCGGGAGCGGCCCGTGTTCGCCGGGTGGCCGCGGTATTAATTAACACCAATTAACAGCCGGACCCCGGCCCGCGGCCCTCAGAGAACACCCCGGGAAGACTCAGGGAAGCCCCAGACGGCTCTGAAGGGCCCGGGCCCGGCCGGTCCTGCCGCGGGCAGCGGCCTGAGGGGCGCGGGGCTGCGGCCCAGGCTGTGCGCGGCCGCCGAGCGGGGCCGAGCCCCCT
>VXAY01005696.1:142074-172019 GCA_013399855.1 Oxyruncus cristatus
TGTTTCGTTTTGTTTTGGTGCGGAAACCGCTAAATCGAGCCGTGGGGATTAAAAAGCCGCGCGCTGCTTAACTTCGCCGGCCGCGTTTCAGTCGGGCACCTCCCGCGCGTTGCCTTGGCCCCCTGTAACGCGTCCGGAGCGTTTGTGTTCCCGCTGGGGCTGTGGTGTCCCCCCAGCTCGCCAGCTCTGGCTGGCTGCTTCCAGAAATCCCGCTGGAAGGACAGGCCCTCCAGGCCCTCTCCCAGACCCTATATTCCCAGAGGAGCCATTCACAAAACGCCCTTTGCATCGGGCACAGCGTCACCAGAGGGGACTGTCCCGCAGGCTGTGAGCCCACAAACCCCAACCCAACCATCTCCACAACGAAGCAGCAAAGCACCCAGTTCTTAAACTGGGTGGGTGTTCAGTGCCTCTCTGGCCCCCAAAGCTCCTGAGCGGGACCAAAGATCCATCTCCCAACGCAGAGCGTCAGAGCTGCTCGGAAAACAGCCCAGCAGCGAGATGGGTCAGCCCTCAAATATCACCAGAGGTCAGGGATGTCAATCCCTTAATGCCAAGCAGTTTTAGGGAGCACGGGTTCCATTCAGCTAATGTCAATGGCTGATTTCTGGTCAGCAGGCAAGGCAAGGGGCAAAAAGGTTCAGCTCCTTGCCACTGTGCCCATGGGGAGGGGTTGCTCTCGTTCCTAACCAGGAGGAAAGATCAGAATTCAAAGAGGTCAAAGCTGCGAAGTCTGGGTAGAAAAAGTTTAAGTAGAACTGGAAAAACACGGAAAGTAAAAAAAAAAAAAAAAAAAACAACAAACCAAACAAAATTAAGAATAAAAATCCACACTGTACCTCCTCCAAAAGCAAGTGATGTTACGATTTTTAAGTCCCCTACTTGTGCTGTGACGCCCACAAGGAATTAGCTGACTCAGCCGTTTCTACTCCTTTATCTCAGGAATTTGTCTGGTGAAAGAATTGCTTGTTCTTCCTGAGGGGAGGAAAAACAAGGGCACTGAGGGAGGGAGGAGGAGTATGGAACTTGCCAACATTTTCCAGTTGCAGGCTTCGGAGCAGATGTCACCCCATATTTTAGGGAAATGCGTGCAGCAGGAAGGCTTTTCACGTGAAGGTTTTTACCCAGTGACAGCTGAAGTTGGGTTTAAATTTGGCTCGGTGAAATTCGTGGCTGTTCTTCCTGAAATGGTCTCAGATGATCACAATAGTCATTGGTTTTTAAGTGACAAAAAAACTAACACGTTCAAGAAAGCGTGGATGGTGAAAGATGGAAACAGATCAAACCATTTCAGGGTTTGGGTTTTCTTTTGATTATAAATGTAGAAAAAAAACACATATAAAATGGCAGGTGAGTTGATCAGCAGGCAGGCCAACCTACTTACGTATGATTCCTGTATTATTTTTCCACGTTTATGGGTGATCCCAAGTGAACACCTTCCAAAATGGCAAGGAAAGGTGTGTCCTTCCCTTTCCGTCCCCGGAACGCTGCCACTCCCCACCTCCGAGAATGAAAAACCCGCTGCCGACTGACCCCTTCCACCCTCTGCATATGAACGTTTTAGGACTCCTCTGCTCCCATCTTCACCTTGACTGAAGCAAACGCTGATCACCAGCTAAACATCCCCTTAACAGCTCCATAAGGCTGGAAACGCATCTCTCGCCTCCTCGGCATCTTCCTTAATGAGCGTGGAAAGCTCTCCTCGGCTCCCAGTGCCGGAGATTGATAAAGATCCCTATTTACTTTTTTTTTTTTCTTTCTTTTTTTCGCCCCCCCTTATAGGAAGTTAATGAGACGAAATTGGTGGCTCGTAATCAGGCGTTGGCCTTTTCATCTCGGCAGGTTTTATTTACGAAAGCTTATTAGAGCGGGAGCGCAGGCGGTGATCGGCGGCGATAACGGGAGTGGTGCTTAACGATCCCTGGCGGGCAGCGCAGGGCACGGGGGATGGAACTCAAAGGGTGATTAAAGGCACGTCACCCGTGTAAACACGGCCCTGCTGCCTCCCCCCGAGCCATCAGAGCCCCCGTTTCCCACTCTGTGGCATCGCTGCCCCGAGGCAGGTTCATCGTGGAGTCCCTGGGTGGTTTGGGTCGGAAGGGAGCTTTAAATCCTCGGTGCCACCCCCTGCCATGGGCAGGGACACCTTCCACCAGCCCAGGTTGCTCTAACCTGGCCTTGGACACTTCCAGGGATGGGGCAGCCACAGATGCTCTGGGAATTCCACCCCAGCCCCTTCCCACCCTCCCAGGGAGGAATTTCTCCCTAATATTCCATCTAAGCCCACTCTGACAGTTTGAAACCATTCCCCTTATCCTGTCACTGCAGGCTCCTGCAAACAGCCTCTCTCCATCTTTCCTGCAGGCCTCTGGAAGGCCACAGCGAGGTCACCCCAAAGCCCTTCCCAGGCTGAACAATCCCAATTCTCCCTGCCTTCCAAGGTGTGTAACCCACGACACCAAGGCCTGAACGGCTCTGGAGCCACCTGAGGCAGAGCAGAGGCACCTTTGCTGTCTACTGTATCTGATTTTTCAGCTTTAACCAGTATGAAAAACGTGGTAAACCCCCAACATTCCTGGCTGCAAGTTGCTCCACGACTCGTGTTTTCCCCCTCTGTAAAACGGGACTAAAAATACCCAACTCAGACTTGGCCGGTCTTTGAAAATGAAATTAAGAACAGCGAGTGCAAGGAAGGGCCAGGGATGCTGGAATTCTGCAGACAGAAAATCCATAATAGGCTTCCACCAACACCTGCTGCTTTCCCCCTTGCGCTGCCGGTTTTCTTTACAAATGGAGCAATTCAGCGGCTCCTTCTCCCGCCCTAATTTGCTGCTTCGGTCTCATCCTGATAAATGGAAGCACCACCCTTTCACAGGGAAAGAGAAGTTACTGTATCACAGGAAGCAATCACAGCGCGGACAAAACAAGCACTCCTGGTAATTAAACTCCTTCCAGCCCCTTTCCCCGTCCCCTTTGAGCACGAGGCTGTTTATCTTTGGCACAGCCCAAGCAGAGGAAGCAGCGAACGTTCTTACAGGAATTCGAGGAGAGGGAGAAGCAGAAAGGCTCAAGGCAAACACATTCAGTCTTTGGAGTCAGTGTCGTTCCTTGAAAACAAACCCCTGAACGAGGACCAGATCTCCAGGTAATTGTCCAGGTGACTCCTTTGACAGAGACCTGTCAACCCACTTGTAATACCAAGCGCTTCGTGTTCTTTCCAGATGTTCCTGCAGTGCTCCAGCTGTGCACGAACTCGCATCTTGCTCTGCCAGTCCCATCTGAAAGGGGAGTTTCTGCACGAGAAGAGCAGCCTCTTGTGCTGATTGACTGAGGAAAAAGTGGGCTGAAAAGAGCCAGCAGTTTGAATGCAGAGAACAAAGAGAAAAAAAGAACTTGGGCCACCTCCTCCTTAGGGCAGATTAAAAAGTTCACCCCGTAATTAAGGCGCTGGCACAAGGGAGGCAATTTCCAGCTCCACCAGGTGCTCCATGTGGAATCCGTGTGTGTGTGTGTGTGTGTGTGTGTGTGTCAGATTTCCACCTGAACAAGAGCAATGCTGATTCCTTTGAATTCTCAGTTGTTGAGAGGATGGGGAGGCCCTGGAATGGAATTCCCAGAGAAGCCGTGGCAGCTCCATCCATGGAATTGTCCAAGGCCAGGCTGGAGCAACCTGGTCCAGTGGAAGGTGTCCCTGCCCATGGCAGGGGGTGGGACTGGATGATTTTAAGGTCCCTTCCAAGCCAAACCATTCTATAATCGTAAATTCTTCCAGTCTGGGGCTGCCTTTAGACACTTTTACAGCTGGACTTTGCCTCCAGCTGGGGTTCCCAGCCCCTGCCCTGTTAGGAATGGTCAGGGTGGATGCAGAGCAGAAGGGAAGGTGCTGCCAACACTCCCCTGGCGAGGTCAATCCACAGGTTGATGGACCTGGCAGGGAAGTTTGGTTCCTCCCTGACCCCTCTCTCCAAACATGTGCTTCAGGTCCCTGGCTCTGTGCCCGTCACAGACACGCTGTTCGAGTGCTCTCAATTTGCATCTGTCGTTATCTTTTGTGTGTGCCGGGGTTTTAATGTGCAATAAACGTGAATGGCTGGTGTGTATCCTGCCTTTTATGAGCTCTCATTTCTCCTTGGCATCACACACGGCCATTATGCCTCACAAGAGTTGCCTGCTGGTCTACCAGGAAGGCCCCAAAATGGAGGTTTGGTGCGTTTTCCTCCTGAAAAATCCGGAGTGGGAGTTTGCAATTCCTACCGAGAGGACAAAAGGGCTTCGCCCGCTCTTCTTAAGCAGTTCTGACTTGAGACTTTCCCAAGCTGTTCAGAAAATTCAGGCCCAGGGGCCTTCAGGTGTGTCCTGCTTTTGGCCTGAGTCGGGCAGAGCAGACACAGGTGAGTTGTGTTCCCACCATCCACCAGAAATGAGCTTCCCTGTGTAGTGCTGCTCGCAGTTTCTGCCTTAATTAGGAGCTGTCCTCTGTCTAGACAATAAGTAACAGAATGTTCTGTCCCTGCCTGTGTTCCCTACCCCTGCTTGAGATCATTCCTTTCATCCTCTAAGCAGAAAGGACTGACGGGGGGGTGGGGATGCACAAACCCCGGGCTGGCTTTGAAGCCCTTCAGGCTGAAGCCCTGCAGTTCAGGGAGGGCTGATGGCCACGACCACGTCGTTTGTGCCCCTCCTTGAGGGAGGTTTGCAGTCCTTACGAGGTATGTAGGCCCCCTCCTTCCTTTTGGCCCTAATTAATCAATATATTCTGGCAGGGACTGCCAGGAAACGCGGCCTCGAGCTCTGGATCCCGGTGGCTGGGCGGAAGAGCAGCCTGAAGTGGAGCACTTGATCTTTGGCGACACGGGAGGTGCTCACCTCCCCTTTCCCGCGGAAGTAAGAGGAGAGATCAGCCCTCAAGTGCGGCCCCAGCCGGGATTTTGTGCAACCATCACCCAACCATCAAAACTTCAGCTCGGGTCGCTCATCCAGCCACAACAATCTGCTCAAGTACCAGGGGCGCTCTCGGCACAGAGAGGTCACTTTTCCCACTTGACACCCAGTGACACCAGAGCCATCACACTGGAAGCGCTTTATTATTGAAACAAACCCGGTTTTAAGGCTCCTCGTGAATTCCTTGTTTTATGGACCGTGCAGTAAAACTACCAAGTGCTTTAATCAGGAAAGTCCTGGGAAGGCAAGAGCAGGCTCACGAAAAGGCAGCACCTCGGGGAGGAGGGCAAAAAACGACGCCAGCCACCTGTGGTCTGAGAGCCGGAGCAATGAAAAGCTTGGGCTCCACAGTTGAGGGGCAGCTCCCCACCCACGGGTGCAAATCCCACCTTTCCAGGGGAGATCCTGGCGCTCGGCTGCAAATCGACCCACAGGCAGCTCGTGCTGCTCCCTCAGATGCAGCAGAACGTAACAGGGGTGATTAAAAAGGACAGACTGACGTTTCTCACCCTCCCATACAGATCAGCAGCTGGGGCGTGATGAGAGAAACCGGCTTGGGAAGCAGAGGCATCTCTCTTTTAGGGTGTGTTTTTGTACAAAAGCTTACCCTGTATCATCTGTATGGTTTGTTTTTTTTTTTTTTTTGTCCATCACATCAATCACTTCTCCCTCCTGGGATGGCCCTGTGCTGGGGCTGGGTCCCACCTCCCTCCCTCCCACCCACACTCCTTTGCAGCTCTGCTTCTCCCACGCAGCATTTCGGCTCAGACTCTCCTCAGGGACACGTCTCACTGGCCCCCAAAAATCAGATTTAAAAAAAAAAAACCTGCCGCGTGTGTATTCTCAGCTGAAACGTGCACAAACAGCTCATACGTATTAGGACCAAATAAATTCATTTAGCACTTCACGCACTTCATCTTTGATCAGGGTGTTTCTGCTGCAAGGATATTCAAATTAAATCAAAGCAAAAGAGATAAAAGCTGGCTGGCTTTGGTTGATCCAACCATCCAGGGAGAAAGTACATATTTTATTAGCGCATCTGGGCTGTGATGAAGGGAAGCAGAACACTGAAGGCTCCACGGGGGCTCCCTGGGTGTGATTCCTCCCCGTGCAGCATCTCTGTGTCCCACTAAGATCTGTTCAGGTGAGAAGGATAAAACCTTAGGACACCATGGAGCTGCTGGAGAGAGCCCAGAGGAGGCCCCAGAGGTGCTCCAAGGGCTGGAGCCAGGCTGGGAGAGCTGGGGGGGTTCACCTGGAGAAGGGAAGGATCCAGGCAGACCTGAGAGCCCCTTGCAGGGCCTGAAGGGGCTCCAGGAGAGCTGGAGAGGGACTGGGGACAAGGGATGGAGGGACAGGACACAGGGAATGGCTTCCCACTGCCAGAGGGCAGGGAGAGATGGGATATTGGGAAGGAATTCCTCCCCGTGAGGCCCTGGCACAGGTTGCCCAGAGAAGCTGTGGCTGCCCCATCCCTGGGAGTGTCCAAGGTCAGGTTGGAGCAACCTGCGCTAGTGGGAGGTGTCCCTGCCCATGGCAGGGGGCTGGAACTGGATGAGCTTTAAGGTCCCTCCCAACCCAAACCACTCTGGAATTCCATGAAACTCGTGTCAGTGCACAAAGTTGGTGTCAAAGGCAAAGTACTGCCGGATTTGGAACACGGGGTCCGCCGTTCTCAGTCGCGGTGAAGCCACAACAGCAGCAGCCAGTGCCCTAAAAAACACCTGATGGAAGAGTCCAGGGCACAGGGTTTGGGATTCCAGAGTTGTCATCCTCTGCTGCCGAGATCTGTGGGACAGATCTGGAGCCTTAATATCCTCCCCTTCTCTCACATCCTTTTATAACTCAATTATCTACTTTATAAAGCACTCATGAAGATTAACCACCAAGTGTGAGAACGGCACAAATGGAACAGAAACAATAAAACAACAATACAAAAATCTTTTTACAAACACTGTGAATAGCTGGGCTGTAAAGTTGGCTCTTAAGGGCTCTTAACCAGCACAGGAGAAGAAAAAAAAAATACAATCTATAATTGATATCCCATCTCAAAACTAAACCCACGGAACGCATTTGAAATCAAATACAGCTCTCAGTGGGCACCTTTCAAAAAAATGGTAGGTTGAAAATAAGATGCTGTTGTCGGACAGGCAACAGTGTAAAATGACAGATGTATTTCAGAAAAATCACCTTGTATTCCTTGAGAATTCATGAATCAGCATGAACTGGAAAATCACTCGCTTGTCCCCAAAGTCAGAGTGTTAAGTCCCTTCCGCTGGCACCGGGATTCCAAGGAGCTCAAATTAACTGTGATCGTCCTTATAGTTAATTAAGCAGATTGTTAAGAAAAATAAAACATCCGGCGTGGCACATTTCAGTTTTAATTATTGACTTTTCGTGGGCAGATTAAACAAGCGGCTCTTTCCCGTGACCTTCCAGCCACTGCCAAGGAAACACCAGCACCAGCCCTTCCTCTGCTGGGGCTGTTGAGGGGGACCAGTCCAAGGCCGTTGCAGCTGCTTTTGGAAGGACGCAGAGGCCAGCAAAAAAAAAAAAATTAAAAAAATAAAATTATATAGTCAGTCTTGCTAAATTAGTTTACCTAAAATTGTATGTGTGAGTGATTTTAATCAAAATCTAATTTCCCCTCTTTTTAGAGGAACCGAAATGAGATTTTTCTAATTTACTTTTCGCGGTTCAAGTTTCTCATAATTCTTCTGTGGTCGTGACAGCCCCGTGAAAAGCGTCTGCTGCTACAAAGCATTAAAAAAAAATTAGATTTTCAAATTGATGTGCTAAATTAAAAATGTTTAATGTTTCTCATCAAAGGCACAGGGGTGTGCGCAGGGCCTTTGGTACAGTTAGAGGCACGAGGCTTTTTTTCATCTGTGTCTTTAACTCGCAGCACAAGGCGACTCTGCTGTGAAAATTAACAAGCGACAAGCAAAAAACGTGCTGTAAAATAGTGTCTTCAGAGGAACTACCTTTTAATTTCTTCCCCTCCCCGTTGCTGGTCTGACCCGAAGGATGCCATAATAAAAAAGTGGGCGCCGCGTTCTGTTCCTCACTGACTTCAGATGGGGTTTTAACGAATTCTTTCGGAGCGCCTGAGCCTCCGGGCAACTTTAATTCTCTGGGCTTTACTCGCTAATTCCCGGGTTTTAGGAAGCCACATTACTTCTGTAAATTGACTCGCCCAAATTATTAATACATTCAAATCTGGGCTTCTGACTTCAGCAGCTGCTCGTGTGAGGGAGCTGGAGGCTGGGGGGCTGCTCGGGCGGCTGCTGGCGTTGGGTGTGGTGCAGGAGTTCCAGAAGAAAGGTTTAATTTACGAGGAAAGGTCCCTGGGGACTGCGGGCTGCTCAGCGTGGCTGCAGTGCCTGGCGGGATAAGGAGCGTGGGAACACGGAGCAGAGTTGGCTGCTGGCTTCGGGTTCACTGAGCACAGCTGGCTGGCAGGGAGTGGAGGAGCTCCTCGAGGAGATGCCTCCACAGGCACGGCCAGCACTGCCCACCCGCGTCCTGAGCATGTTTTCCCTTCAAGGGAAGCGGATCAAACCCCAGCGGTGCCCGCTGGCCCTTCCTTCACCCGACCGCATCATCCTCAGCACTCCCAGCACTCGGAGCACGTAACAAGTGCCAAGCACACCCGGGACATTTGCATAAATGTAATTGCTTTGATTTGAACGCAGTTCTGGGCAGGAACAAAGCCTTCTGGTGAGACAAGTGCCACCAAAGAGAACACGGCGTCTGTCTGCAGCCCAGGCTGCGTAAGCAGTGAATAAAAGGCTGTTCTGTTTCATGTCATCCTCAAACACTTGAGGGGACACCCAGAGCAGGATCAGACCCTGTGTACTGCAGATACCAGACCACGGAGCCGCGGCTTCTCCACCCTTCCAGGAGAAAACATGAGCTGAAGCCCTTTTCCCAATAAATTCAGAGCGGATCTACTCTCAGGGGCTGTTTGCAGAGTAGGTGGCACAACCCAAGTCCTGCCTGCGTCTCTGAGGTCACCCAGTGCAGAGCTGGGGCAGCAGGACAACGTGCCAGGAGAACTGTACTGGAGAGGAGGCCCAGCACAGAAGCAAGTCCTCTGTCTCTGCAGGAGCAGGGAATTCATCAGAACAAAACCAAAAGGGAATTACCCTCAGAAATAGGCTGTACCCTCTGCTGGAGAACAACTCAGTGACCCTGGGGGTCCCTTCCAACTCAGAATGTTCTGTAGTTCTGACTCAGCTGCCCCTTCACCCCCTGGATTCTCACCCAGCAGCCCGAGCACACTCGCAGTCTAAGCTGGGACCTTCTCCATCCCATTCAGATCCCTCAGCTGTAACCAAGAGTGCAGAGCCTGGATGCACAAACCCCTCTGCCCAGCTGCATCCCCATTAAAGAGCCATTCCCCATCCCTGCCTTCTGCTGGATCACCAGGAACGCTGCATTTGCAGGGGGACACAACAGAAGAGCAGAAGCCAGGGCTGGCATTCACCATGGATCACCAGGCACAGCCATGGATAAAATATTAGCCCAGTAAGTCAGTGGTTTATCCAAGGGTGCAGCTCCTACCTACAAAGCAGTTCCTTCATCTGAGCTTTAACTTTCGACTGCAAATCCCGTGCAAACCCGTGGCAGCTGAGCACAGTTTGTCTGACTCAGAGAGAGGGAGGCAGGGAAATAACACACGCTCTGCCATTCACAATCTGCACATCCTCCTGCTGGTAATAATTCCACTCTACCCATGTAAAGCCTCCCGAAATAGTGTCATCCTTCAGCAGGGCGAGGTGAAATAAAACACCAGGCACGTGTCCAGGAGAGCGGCAGAACAGATTCGTGATTCCAGCGAGCTGGAAACCACAAAAGTCTTGATGACACGGGGGGAAGGTTGGATCCCATCACAGGCCAAAACATCTCCTGCCACCTTCCTCCATCCCACGGATCCCTGGCACATTCCGTGGGTGGCTGGAGGAGCAGGGATGGCAGGGAGGGGGGAGGCACACGCAGAGCTAAATAGTTTCAGAACAAGCATCAGTGCTGACGTTCAGAGCAGCACCTGAGGATAATTCGAAAGGTGTAGTAGCAGAAAATTAAACCCTGTAAAATACTGTCTGGCAAATTAAAAAAACATAATTGATTCCATTAGCTCATTTTCAAAATTAAGTGTTGCTAATTGCCCGAGATAGTTTTTATTTGGTACAGCCACTGTGTCTAACTGGCTGATCTGGGTTTGCATTATTGACAGGCAACTGGGACAAAGTTGCTAAATGTTTGTTTTCCCTTCTACTTTGCCCAGGATTTGTTTCCAGGATACACAGAACAGGCATCAGGCCGTCTCTGACCTTTCCAGTATCTAATTCCCATATGCAGCTGAATTTATCTGTGGGCAGACATGTCAAAAGCTTGAACACATCCTCAAACTTCTGGAAAATCACAAAAGGGGATTAATCTGGTACAGACCTGCCTTCTGACAGCCACAAACACCAACCCGTCTCAAAGTTCTGAACCTCTGTCTCTAAAAACAGCTGGGGCTCAGCAGCTGCTGCCCAAGGGCATTTTATAAATGAAGCAGGAATCAGGCCATTTCAGTGTTCTGTTCATCATACATTAAGAAATTAATTCAGCTTTGGTGCAAACCCGTTGATCAAGTTTCCAAATCCAAGCCCAAAACCAGAAGACCAGCGAATGGTCTCGAGCTTCACCTTGTGCAGGTTTCACTCGTCCCAAAGACACAAGGAATTCCTCCATCCACTGTGCCCTTGTTGCAGCACGGATACTGCCTTCCAGCTGCTCAGTTAGCAATTAACAACACC
The DNA here is from genome assembly GCA_013399855.1 of Oxyruncus cristatus. Taxonomy (NCBI): domain Eukaryota; kingdom Metazoa; phylum Chordata; class Aves; order Passeriformes; family Cotingidae; genus Oxyruncus; species Oxyruncus cristatus. Next base: position 152,823 of record VXAY01005696.1, read on the forward strand.
CCGAGCTAGGCTCAGAGGGTGTTCAGCGCAGATTAGGGCTCCTCTGAAAGCTTAAGGAAGAAAGGAGAGCGAATCCCTGGAGGCCCCACACGGACATGATCTGCTCCCACAGAGGATCTCCCCGTGGAAAAAGTCTCTGCTGCTTTCCGTGGCCAAACCAGGGGCCCCCACAACGACAGAAATCAATTGTTGACATGGGAGAAGAAGTATGGATTAAGTTTGTAACTGTGTTTAGAGCACCAGGGGATGAATTATCCTAATTGGTGTATTAGTCTCAGTTACACAGAGTAATCACCACAGGCTGCCTCTGTTTTCATTAGAAATTTAATTAAGTTTATCAATGTTTTAGCTTCTTAGGCCTTGTTTTCCACCACCTTCCCCGGGCTTTTCTCTGTTTAATCAATACTTGCAGTGAGATGGGAGGCAAAAGTTTTTTCCACCGCACCTTGTTTTTAATTTTTCATTTTTCTCTTGACACGAATCTGCTCCAAACGGGAGCAGCCAGGGATAAACTCACAGTCTCTGCTGCCTAAAAGTGCTCTGACACTTCAGGACGAGAGAGCATCAAGGTTTCACGTTCAAGCTTTTAATACTAAGGGTGAATCTACGCTGAGCACAAACATTTCTGAGAGCTACATCAGCTCAGGCACAGTCACTGATCAACCCAGAGCACTGATGCTCCAAAGCAGAGGCAGATGTCCTTGATGCTGGTTGTATGTGTTTATTCACCCCCTTCATCTTTCCCACACATCTCCACCCAGAGCAGCAGGTCCTTCACAAGGACATGGTTGAGGCTTTTCAGACTGCACAGACCTCCAGCCACTGCTCCTCCGGATTTCAGCTGGGGGTGATGGAGCTGCACTCATTGACAGAGCTGCAAGGGTAAGGCTGCCACACTCCTGTGCAGAAAGGCAAGAGTGTCCAGACTTGGGGGAGCTCTTCCTAGGTAAGGAATCATGTGCCCTGGGAAGCACTGGCTCGGAGTCCTGGTGCTGCTCCTTGCACACCTCTTACCACAGTGTACCCTGCCAGCAACAGCCCTCCCGCCCCAAACCCAAGCACTGTGGGCTGGGAGCACCTGACTAACGGGGCTGAGGGCAGGGTTTAGTCTGGAGAGGCTGTTAAAACACAGCTCATCAGAGGGGTAAGCCGTGAGTGCTCCTGGGCGCAGTGACGGGGGCTCCGAGGCATCACCTTCCAACGCAGCCTCAGGGGCACGGGGGGACTGTCCCCTCCTCACTGGGTGAACCTCCCCCTGCTGCCAGCACAGCCCCAGACACAAACCAACCACCTGACACTGGCGTGAGAGGGGCCTCCTGCCTCCCCGAGGGAATCCACCGAGGGCCCCCAAACCATCCCCGGGGGGAGACTCTGCCCCTGCCTGGGAAAGCCCCCATTTGCCTTCACTGCACTGAATGTACTTCCCATCACACACATCTGCCAGTGCAACAGTGAGCCTCGTTCATCAGTCACTTCGCTTCGGGGTCCTGGAGAGCTTTCATCAAACGAGACATAAACGGGGGCCACGGGACAGGAGGTCAGAGCAGCCCTAACTGGGTATTAATATCTGGTCCTTATTTTAGTAGCACCCTTTAATAGCTCCTGCGAAACAGTTACAGGTATTTCTTTCTTCCCCTTCTTTGTGTTGGTATTTTTCAGTCTCAAAGGATAAGGAACGAAGTGAATAATTGGGTTTCTGGGGTCTATTGTTTGCGTTGTAGTAGAATCCAGAAAAGGCCAAGTAGGTTTTTGGCCTCTTTGTGTTTGGTGCTGTACATTAAACCCAACTGATTACCATCCCCAAGTCATTTCCTAGCGTTTTCCTGGAAGTTTTCCAGGAGACCTTTCTGGGAAACAAGAAGAAAAAAAAAATTAAACAATTGTACCTTAATGCCACATTTTTGGCAGTTTCCAGTAGCTCTCTGTGCATACACAGACAGACAACTGCATTAGCTGTGGGCTGTTCAGCAAGAGACACATCTGCATATTTGTGTCATGACAGTGAGTCAGTTACTCTGCAACATCTGGAAGCAGGAGATTATGAATCATAACACAACTGCTCCCCAGAACATCATCTTGGCTCGCACAAAGAGCACCTTAGAGCTAATTCTTCACTGGTAATGCAGTGACAGACACGTTCTTAACTAAAACAAGAAAATTAAGGAGCCAAGAGTTTAATTCTTCACAAGCTTTATTGCCACAACCCCAAGTGGTTTTATTTAAAGTTGCTGCTTACATCCTATCCCCCACTGAGGCCAATCCACCTGCATTTTTACTGGCGTTTTCATTGCAAACTTGTGTCTCCCCAGAAAAATCAGAGCCCCAGCTCCAGAAACAGCACTTCTGTAATTCTGTCCAGCCGCCAGAATTAAATGACAGCGTAAAACATTCTTTGGTAGCCAGTGTCTGGTAGTGGGAGAGTGAGGTTTGACTTTCACAGGGCCCAGGAAGGGGGAGCAACTGCCTGAGTTCTCCTGCAGTTTTGATCCCAAGTCAGAACCCACCATCAGCTGTCAGAGGACTGTTAGGGGAGTTATCACAAAGGGATAAAAGGCTGGGAGTAGAGAGAGATCTCCCCGGCTCGGGAATGTTTGTACATTTTAAGTGACAGTTTGAAATGTTACGGGGGAAATGCTTGACTGAGTCTTGCATTAACTTCTTCCTTCAGTTCTAATAAAAAGGCTGGTGAGGAGAACGTCCTGACAACGCTGCCACTGCGGTTATTGGATCACAAATTTAAAGCTTGTACTTTCAATTAAAAGCAATTAGACAGAGCACGGTAAATAGTGGGTACATGAACACCAGGGTGTCTTCTAGGACCTACCTTAGCACAGTCCCACTGCAACAGGCAGAGGAACTGTCTCTTACACAATAAAACAATTAGTTTAATCTTTGGTAGAGGCTTTGTGTGTTGCACTGACATTAATAGTGGGGAAAAAAGGTGATTTTCTTGGAGCAGGATTAACAAGTGCTCAGGTTTTTTTAAAAGACTCAGTGAAGCACTGGTGGGACTTTCCCTCCCCGCTTGACCCACAACCCCAAAAACACAGTCTGGAGCTTATGGAAGCCAGGTCACGTTCCCATCTGCCTCCCAACACTGGTTATCCGGACTACTTGACACAAAGGAAGGAGTCTCCCTACTACAGCAACACCTTGAGAAGACCCCCAAACCCTTCACCACCACCTTCTACACCCCTGTGAACGTATTTCTCCAGAGCACTGGGGAATTTTAAGGCCCTGAGGGTCCCAAACAAAACATGAAACACAAGACTCAGAACCTGATGTACAGTTTTATCACTGGCAACGATTCCTGGGGTGCTCAAGAGGGCAAACAGTCTCTCCTGAGTGCTGGACAGCAGTGCTTAATTCACGTTTGTGCTTCACTTCTGGTGCCCTCCCACCACAGCTATTTTTGTCCTCTGCAAATGTCATCACAATTTAGCAATCTATTGACTTCATGATTTTATTTTGTGGGGTTTGTTTGTTTGTTGTTTTTGGTTTTTTTTCCATAAACACGCTGTCTGCTGGCTGCATAATTCAAATTCACATAAAAACTACGAGCTGCTTGCTTTAGCAACAGCTATAATTTAACATAACCTCAGCAGAAAGCCATTCTGTGCCATCTCCCTGTAAAGTGTAATTTAGCCTGGATGTGCAATCTTCCTCCCTGCCACTGGAACAGAGGAGCTTGTTTGCTAAATAATCATCACAGAGTTTGGCTCAAAGCACCGGTTTTATGCAGAGTTGGGGGCTTTGTTGTGTGTCCCCCCCTCTTCTTCTCCTCCCTGCCACACATAAAAGTTGCCAAGCTAAATGAACGCTCTTTGGAAAGCCATTACTGCCATGTAGTTTTCATTTGGAAATGTCACAATAAAGCAATGTTCTTTGATGCTGAGCGCCACAACAGGTTACAGCACGATAAAAACAGCCAGCAAGATGAATGATGCATTAGAGGGGTCTAAAGGGCAAGAGAATTACGCTTTTTAAAGCCTGAGGGATTTTTCCCCCCCCCTCCCCTCTTCTCTTGCGCCCTCTTGGCGCTGGAGGGAAAGCAGAGAGCAGGGCCCCAAAGCCAGCCAGAAACTCTGAGGAGTGTTGTTGCCATTCCTTGCAAACAGGGAGCTTCTGTTCATTTAATTTCTCGAATTCTGGGGTATTTCTGGCTCATGGTGCCGCCCCAGTGGGAGGGGAAGTGGTGCCTTGGCAAGAAGCACCTGCCCCCCGAACGAATAACTCCCTAAAATCCTGAAGTGTTCCCAGCAGTGCTTAAACTCTGTGCCCTGCAAAAGCAGGAGTAGGTCAAGCAGTGGAAGGTGAAGGAGAAAAGCTGCTGCTCTTGGTGCAGTTTACAGCTCAGAAGTCATCTGTTGCTGAGGGTTTCCCTGCTCAATAGAGGGCCCTGAATCAGCTTTTTGGGTGGAGAGAAGGGGGACAGTGGGTTTTGCTGGTGGCCTTCAAGGGCAAAAGTAATAGTCAGTAGTAAGAGTGACAAAAATAACGGGTTTGGGAACTGAGGGGGTCTCTGCTGGCTTAAAAACTGGCACCTGCTTTAAAGCTCCAGTGTCTGGATGCAGTTAGAATAGGAATTATGGATGTGCTGCACTGTGGCTGAGGTTCTGTGAGTGTGTCTGGCTCCAGGGCATGTTTAATCCTGCAGTTCTCAGGGTGCTAAATGAGCCCAGGGGGGCCTCTGAGTGATGAGTCTTGTTCCAAACTCTCACTTTCCTCCTTCTGAGGAAAAGCACAATTCCTCCCTGCTCTGCCCCCAGAAGAAGCAGCAAGGCTTTGCTGTCTCAATCTCCAGCCCCGAGAACTGCTGGCAGCCTTCCAGCAGTGCAGCTTTGCAGAGGGCTCAACATGGAAGGGAATAAAACCCCTCAGAACAACCTTGAAAATCTACTGTCGGTGCAAAGGTTATGCCACTCAAAGGCCAGGCACCAGGGGGTTGGAGTTCCTCAAATGTCTAAGCTGGCTGTTGAAGAGCTTGTTGTTGGGCCGAAGACTGCAGGAAGATGCTTCCTTTTCCCTGTGCCCTGGGATTAGTGAAGATTGCAGGAGCTCATTTCTGTATCTGGTGTTTCCTGACCTTTGCATCCCACTGCGTATGGACAGCAAAGATCAAGCTGAAGATGGGGGAGAGCTCTCAGATGAGCAGCTGATTTAGCCTGAAAATCGTGTCACATCTGAGCTTTATCTTGGGCTTTAATATGGATCCAACCTCGACTTTGTCACTTTGATATTTTACGGGGGGTTTTTGTAGTTGTTTCGCTGGTCCTGATTGACCCAGAGTCTGTGGCAGTTCTTGGAAGGAGGAAAAAGTGTTTGATAATTGCTGAGTTTTGCCACTTCAGCCTATGAAGAAGGGCTTTAAAACAACAAAAGCCGCAGCGTAGAGTTTGCTGGGGAAAGACTCTGATCATTCCTGAAATCTGCTATTTTAATGGGAGGGGAGCTCTGAAATGAGAACCCCGACGATACTTGGAGTGAGGGAAGACCTGGATGTACCTGCTGTTCCTGTTGTTTATCTGCACAGCTTCCTTTCTGCTGGTCCTCAGTTCACCTGAAAGTGAAAGCCCATTTGGAAGTGCCCGGGAGGAGAAGCTCTGACTGTGTCTTGCTGGTGAAATGGCAATGTTTTTATTTTGCTGGGAGTGTTTTGGGTAGAGGCCTGGCTCGTATGCCAGTATGAGTGGCACGTTCTGAAACAGTTCACCGGTGTTACTACAGAACCATTTCCTCCATTCTGCTGCAAACACCGTCCCTAATCCAAGGTTTTGACTGTCCAAGAGGAGCAAAGCTGCTCCACAGAGGGGCTCCTGTTGGCCTGCAAATAGAGCCACTGCCTAAAATCCCCTGTGAGTAACACACTGGGTTCAGCTGAGGCTTTTTGTGTGTTTTCCCTTAGCCAGTATATCCCTTTCCCTCTGTGCTCAGCTCCTGACCTCTCCTGGGTTACAACTGCCTGGTTTCCTTGTGTTGGCCAGGCAAGGAGGAGGCTCCAGCTGTGGGGTTGCGAGGGGTTTGTCATGGTGAGAGCCAGTTTTATACCTCCTTAATGCAGTTAACTGTGCTCACACCGCTGGGGCTGTTGGTCTTTAGTCCTGTGCACGTAGCAGCAGATTTACCTCTGGGATGGCTCTTGTGAGTGTTTCGTGCTTTTCACCAGAGGTTTTGCAGCTGGCTGGTTAGGATTGAATGGCACCAGCGTTAATAACCATAAAACTAAGCTGAGGAAGGCTACTGATGGCTTTGGGCTCCTTCAAGCAGCGCGATGGGCCAGGAACTGTCTCCCATCCTTGCAGGCATTACAGTGGTGACAGCACAGCTGGACTTCCTTGGTGGTGGTGAAAACCAGCAAAAGCTGTGGTGTGTGAGTTTAGGAGAAGAGGAAGGTCTTGTCTGTCTTGAATGTCCCCATTGCCACTGGAAAAATTTGACTCAGTTCTGTCTGGGCTAGTGGAGGCTGTCCCTGCCCACGGGATGAGCTTTCATGTCCCTTCCAACCCGAGCCACTCTGGCATTCTGTGACTCTTACAGTGCTGAAACAGCACTGGGAGCTGAGATTTCTGCCCTTCAGTTCTCCCTGACCTGCCTCAATCGCTCTGGTGGGTGTGAAACAGCCCTCCGAGGTTTTACCATGGCGTGAGAGCAGGAAACAGCCGAAGAATTTCACAGTGTCGCTCGTAGGAGGCAGGTTTGCCCCTTCGAGGAGTGTCTCCAGAGATAAAATGTCTATCTTCTCCCACGGCGTTTGACTTTGGACTAAACTGGTGTTACAAAATCGGTGTTTAGCTGTACTTGGATCTTAGAGGTAGAAGCAGAGGTGGAAAAGCAGCGTTTCTCCAAGCCCAGCGTTAATTAGAACCCCCCTTGGCCCGAGGTTGCTAAGAAACCTTATCTGAAATGAGTGCCCGGCAATCAGCCTGGGTGCTGATGTTAAAGGCATGCCGGGGAGATCTCCTTTGTCTTCCTCGTCCTCTCCCGGCTGTGATGGGAGATTGATTTATGTGAGGTCGTGTCAGCTTGAGGTTTGGGAAGGGATCATTCCTCTTCTGGAGTGTCCTGGAAGCGCAGTAAGGGGTGGGGACGAGGCTGTCTTTTGTCACATCTGTTTTGTGAGAGAAGGGGGTCGGGCTGGCAACTCCCTTATTAAACTGAATCCCTCATTTACCAACCCTGCCAACCTCTTTGACTGGAAGCTTTGGGGTTTTTAAACGACTTCTACCCCTAAAGGAAGGCTGATGGGTTTTTTTTCTCTTTTCCAGTGAAGTATGACTTGCTCTAAGTCAACAGGCTTTTATTACCCTGCCCTAGATGAGCAGTCACAGAATATGGATCTGTTGGAGTGTTTACACCCAAAGTCAGGTTTTGCTTGTGTCAAGTGCTTTAAAAGCACGCAGGAAGGGACCGTGAGGGCCTTGATACAAGGTGGAACAAACTCCTGCTTGCAAACGGTAACAAATGACCCTAGAAAAGAGAACAGTCTAAGCAGAGCTGCCACCCTGGAGGAGCGGTGACTGACACGTTGAAGAGGATGGAAAGGGACACTTGTTCCACTCCAGATCTGGGGAGTCTCGAGTTTCTAAAGGCTGCTGGAGCAACTGGCTCTTCTGTGCACTGGAAGAGCTCAGTGCACTGAGCTGTGCTGTCAGAAATGTGGGGGCCCTGCGGAGACAAGGCCCTGCTTTGCTCCAGGGTTTGGCAGGAGTCGATGCACAAGTGTGGTTTAAGAAACCAGCCTGCACCCACCTACTCCGTGGAGAAGCTCTCAGTGCTGGAATGTCTTGCCACAGGCTTGCACCAATCCCAAGCTTCTCCTGCCCGAGTTGTGGGCAACTTGGGGAACGTGGGCCGCTGAAGGTGGCAGCTCCAGGAGGAGTTGGAGTGTTACAGGTGTCAGAGATGGGGCTCTCGGGCGTGCCAGATGCTCACCCTGGAGAGACCTCCTCCACCTCCTCTGTATCTGCCCTGGGGTCAGACAGGAGGGAGGACTGTCTAGGGGTTTAATTCCACCGACACTTTTTTCCCCACAAGGCAGAAACGATCAGAGGTTGGAGCAGGTTGGAAGCCTCGCTGGCTGGGTATTGATTTGGGACTCCTGGGCAGAACAGGCACCAGCACGTTGACAAAACAAACACACCTTGTGCAGCAAATGGGTTATTGATGATCTGCCCACAACAAAGTCATGGATGTGACCCCACTGCCCTGACTTACAGGATTTCTCTGACTGCAGTGGGGAAAGGGCAGAAATAATACATTAATTTCATGTTGGAGCCGGGGGAATTACCTCCGTGCGTTTGTTTGTCATGTCAGCTTTGTTAATTATCCAGAGAGCTTTCTTGATAGTTGTTGTTACAGCAATTTTATGCTTTCAAGCACTGCAAACCAGAGCTCTGCAAAGGAACGCACGGGGTCTGTTTGCACTGCTCTCAGACCTGGGATTTAACACCAGGTGCTTGTGCCTGGGTGGGGGGAGCAAGTCCTTCCAGGGAGGGTGTGAGATGAAGGACATTCCCAGCAGGTGTCTGGAAGGAATGATGGAACCGGAATCTGAACCTTTTCTATGTGGAGGATTCTCCCTCTGGAATAACCCAGCACTGCTCTCCATGTGAGAATAACTGAGAGTTGTCGTCCCCATCCCTCTGAAGAACCCTGGCTGTTGTCAGCATCAGTAACCACGGGAACTCCTTGCTCCGAGTCTGTCCCGGAGCATCAAAAGCTCACCTCGCAATGCTGGGGGCAAACTTGCACTCCACACGTGCTGCTGGACACCTCTGCCCTTCCCAGAGGGAAATCCTGCGGCACCCAGGAATGTTGGAACTAAACAGAGCGTGTTTCTACTCAAAACAATCCATCCCTAGCTCTGTACAGCCCAGGAGTGAGGGACAGCACCACTGGAAACATGTTGCTTTCTCTGTCAAAGGAACAGCTGGAAGGGAGGAGAATCCAAAGGGCTTTTGTTATTCCATAGGATCTTCAGAGAAGGGCCGTGCCTGGAAAGTCACAGTCCCGGACTCGGCTGTAAAAATCCCAAGCTGAACTCCAGATCCTGATTCTCACTTTGTTACACTCCACTACATTGGGCAGAGGGAAAAAATTGTTTACAGTTGATTTAAGGTTCTTAATGCGCCTGGAGGGGTGTAAAATAACCTCAGACTGAACAGAAATCATTTCCTGTCCGTCCAGAGATCAAAAGCACACCTGTCCTATAATTCTGTAGTGTGTTGAACCTGCTGCCTTGTTCAGCGTAATTGAGGGGGGAAATGAACAGATTTTTAAGTCAGGTGTGAGGCCGGTGAGTTAAATGGCTTTAGGATGGACTTGTGTCTGTGGGAATTTTGCAAGCAGAGCTGCAGCTGGGTGGGGAATCCAGGCCCTGCCGGGTACAGAGGGCTCCTCTTGGGTTCAGCACCCGAGTCCTGCCAGGCAAGGGCCCCATCCCAGAGATCCCTGGGCACTGGGACCGTTCCCTGGGCTTTGTGTCCGGTGTCACTGCTCAGCCCTGCACGAAGCAGGGCCCAGAGGAGTGTGGCTGGGCTGATGAAAGCTCTGCCCTGGCCAGCAAAGCCCCATCGTGGGGCTCCTTCTGTGCCAGCCACGCAGGTCGCTCGCTCCTGGAGCTGGGGTGACGCTCCCGGCTTGTTCTGCAAGGAGCTTTGGGGATGGAAAAGGCAAAGCTGCACAGACCTGACACTGCTTCAGATCTTGATCAGCCCTTTGGATGAATTTGAAATGCTCCGACTTCAATGCTGAAGTGAATTTTGTAATGGTAATTTCTTTTTAAAATAAAAGCCTTTTGTGTGTTAAAGGGGAATAATAACACTTAAAGTTTCCTTTTTTTTTTTTTTTTTTTTTTTTTTTTCCTTCCCAAAAGACCTTTTTGAAACCGTGTCAATGAACCTTTCTGATAGAAGTGGCCACGGGAACAGCTCCGTGTTTTGAACAGAAGATCCCAACAGGTCCATGTGGGAGATCTGACATCAATTCAGCCCTTTGATACAGCTATTAACCAACGAGCAACTCTTTATTCTGCCTCTAAATAGCTCCTAAAAGACAGTCTTTTAGAGTGGCACCAAATTGTTTCCCCCCATTGTAGCCCTGATTTGTTCCCAGCTCATGATCAGATCGTGAGAGGGAGAACCTGAAGCTGCCCTAATTGGCTGCCAGGCCGGGCCTGACTCCTTTTCTCCTGCAGGTCTCATTTGCATTTGGAGCTGTCCTTGGAAATGAAGCGAGGAGTTCTCTCCCCGGCAGCTGGTGGAGCCCTGGGCTCCTGTCCCACCTCCTCTAATCACTCCCACTGCGGTGGGAGCCTTGAAATCACAGCTTCATTTTTCCCAAGTGCCCTGTGTTATAGACAATTAAGACAAATTAAAAGGGCCAATTTGTATATAAAAAAATTAAGTTTATTTGCAAGCAGATAACATGAGCAAACAGCGCTGGGCGGCCTGGGGAGAACTCACTCCGCCAAGAGCTCGCACCGAAATGTAACAAAATCTTTTTATTTATACATTTTCCGATTGTATACAGAGTCTGTTATCTCTTCATAGTACTCGTGTCCATTCTGACAATTACCAGATGGTCGTTTATCTGTCACTTGAAAGTTTATCCTGGCTGTCTTTGAGGTGAAAAGGTGTCTCCTTCTCATGTGTTAATCACCCATTTGTCAGTTTACTTTAGCTGCCTCCAAGGTGAAAAATGTCTTCCTTCATATGTTAATCCTTCAGGGGGTAATTTGTTTAAAGTAGATTTTAGATAAGTGCAGAATATCTCTTTACCACATACAATTTTTATGAACAAAGTTAACCATTTCATTTCACCCTGAAGGATGTGGCCTCTCCTGCCTCTCGTATGTCGTGGTGCCAGGGAAGGATCCCTCCAGCCACAGCTGAGGGGCAGGGTTTTATTTAGCAGGGAAAAAAAAAATGAAGATTTCACTGAGGTCTTAGTTTTATACCTTTATCTTCCGCATTAATTCCACCTGCTGCTCTGTTTGGTAATGATGGTGAATGATTTATAAATGATGGCTTGCTCTTAAGTTTTTCAGGGGGAGACTTTTGATGGAAGTGGGGAGGGTCCCAGATGGACTGGTTGATACCTGGGCTCCCAGGAGGTCGATCTGTCCTCATTAAAAGAATTACTTTATTTTTAGTCTGTAGTTGGGAGGGTGTTTTTTTTGTGTGTGTGTTGGTTTTTTTTTTGCTGCAGGAAAATATTGTTAATTCATAAAGCTGGGGGCTTAATTGACATATTGACTCGTGCTCCCTGGTCTTGAGAAAAGATTCTGTTGGAATCCAGGCACGCTAATGATTGACACTAATTGTTTTCAGTCAGGTAGTGAATTTTCTGGGTAATGCTTATCTGAAGAGATGTAGGTGCAGATATAAGGGGGTGCAATCCTGCAGCAGCCACTGAGGCAGCAGCATCTTCCTCGTGAAAGGTCAGAATAATTTGTGGTGACTCTCATTTTAAATGGTGTGTTTACCGTTGATAAAAACCATCCCAAGAGGAGTTTAATGAAGGTGACTTCATCCCCCGGGGATCACTGGGGTGGAAGGATGAGTTTCTTGCTTGCTGTGCCAGGCTGATCCCACTGAGGGAGGGGGGAAGGGACCTGGATTGATTTCTCCATGTCCAGGGATGTGGGGAAAGGCTTGGATCCCTCCTGCTTTGCAGTCTAATTGTGGCAGTGAGCTGAGCTCCCGTGATTTACCCACCCCTGTGAGCAGCCAGACAGATTTAGGGCCATTTGGATAGAAGGAGAAACATGGTTTGAACTAAGTGAGGTTGGGGAATACAGGCAGATCCAGGAGCAAGCTGACCAGGAGCTTTATGCTGGTGTAGACTGTAAGGAACAAACCCAGCAATAATGAAAGCTGCCATTATAAATCTGCTGCTTATTGCTTACAGCTTCAGGCTGACTGAAAATCAACTGCTATTAGCTCCATATTAGGGGATTGTTTCTTCGGGATTTGATTACCAGGATGGATATATTTGAAATCTGCATTTCCATATAGATAGAACTTCTCTCTCATAACCCTGCTGCATTCCTGAGGAGGCAAAGGAGCTCAAGGCTGGTTGTTTTTAAAGGAATAGCTGCAAACAGAGGCCTGGGAGAACAGGGAGGGGGAGGCATTAGGAGGGAGTGTGGGCTCTGGAACGAGCCTACCAGACACCGGTCTGCAATTGCACAGAGTTTTGCTTGAACTGGACCCACTGACTGTAGTTTCCATGTGCCATGAGCACCCCTGTGCTCAGCCCTGCCTTTGGTGAGCAAGGGGGGCCTGTGAAGCAAAGGATGCTGCTCTGCTGGTTCAGGGGACAAGAGGCTGAGGCAGGGATGTGGTTTTTCAGCCTCTCTAATCTTATGCGGGTTGTAGCTCCCACTGGCATTACAACTGGGATTTCCCAATTTCTTCCCGCATTCCCCTTGCTACAAACACCTCCCGCCTCGAGGCTGTTAGTGGCAAGTAGAACATCTCTCTATTAGCAGAACAAGGGGAAGTTAATCCCCCTCAGCACCAGTTTAAGGCCCTGAAAAACTCGGATTTGAATATGCAAGAACAGGTAGGGAAAAAAATGAAGTGAAGTCATGTCAAAGTAGAATTACTCCAAATCGACTTCCTTTTTTTCCCCCCTCCTTCCTTCTTGTGCTAACCTTGTACCTATTTGACGGTGCTGGAATGAGCTGGCCTTGAGGGGAAATCCCCACTGGAGAAAGGGGGATTCAGCTGAAAGGTTTTTTGGTGCTTACTGGTGGGTAGTGATGGTCCCTTCTCTCGGGAATACAGTGCTGGTCTACCTCTGACTTCCTCCCTAAACCCTCCCAACGGCTTCAGGGAACTTTCATGTCAGGGCTTTGTGTAGGTGTGAGACAGTCAGTCAGTGAGACGCTGACTCGTATTCCCCTTCCATCCTCCAGGTCTGAATCTCTAGGAGAGCAGAAGCTGCAGCTGCAAAGGGGCACAGCCCCAAACCCCCCCTGGTTGTGCCCCAGGAGTTTGGCCCTCCCCGTGGGGAGCAGTTGGGATCTGGGAGTCGGCGTTTCGGGGTCTGAACGCGTCAGATCCGGCGGGCAGATGTCAGCTTGGGTTTTGCTGAGGATTTCTTCCCGTCTCTTGCTGGGATGTTCCAGGTGCTCAGGTTTGTTTGCAACGTGCTCTTCTCCCCTGTTTAGTGCATTCCACTGTTGGACCAGGCCTGGAGGTGGAACGTCGGAGCAGGAGGAAGGAGCAGAGACACGCCTTGCACGTCCCTTCCTTTGAAACAGGGAGCTCTGTGGTGCCGGTCCTTTGCTGCCTCGTGGCATCAAATATTCATCCCCTGTCTGCATTTTGCTCGTGGCGCTGAGACACAAGCAGACGACGGCGGTGCTTTCAGGGAGCTGGCAGAGAGAGGGCCGTGGAGCTTTCCCGGGGAGCAGCAGCTCACAGGGATGTCTGGTGCAAAGAGCGAGGGCTGGAAGACCAGGCTGGCCCGAGAGGAGATGGAGCTTTCGTGAAATACACGGTGTTAGGCTTGAAGATGTAAAATCCCAGCCAGTTTGTAGAGGGGGGAAGGAAAAGCGGCTGAATGTGTCGTACAACAGGCTGCATAATAAAAAGACACAGGTACATAACCTGTTCACCCTGAGCTGCTGCCTGCTCCGCTCACTGCATAATAAAGGGCCGTGCTGTATTACCCTGTAACACACTGCAGGTAATAAACAGCCACGGGTGTATTGCAGTCACCTCTTCTAGAAGGAGTGGGAAATGTTATTTCTCCCTCCTGCTCTTCCTGGCTCACTGTGGACTGCAGCAAAACGGCCTTGATTTGATGCTGTTGCCAGTTTAGCCCAGGTCAGCAAAGACTAAATGTGCTTTTCCCCCTGACAGCTGCTCTGTGACTGATGTGAAGGATTTGGGGAGTAACCAAGACCTGCTTTGATCTGAAGGGTGTCCACAGCGTCAGAAGCACCAGGAGAACAGAAATGTGTCACTGCACCACCAAACCAGCTTCATTCTCCAGCTGGGCTGGGCTGTGCCCGCAGGGCTTTGTTCAGGAGCGGTGCTGGGGCAGAGATTTGCTTTATTATGTTTTTTAATTTAGTAAAAACTAGAGTGAATTCCTGTATTTTCCTCAGTTCCTGGAGTTACCCCTGACTTCACACTCGCTGGAGGAACCCTGGAAAGAGCTGTTAGCACCCAGAGGAAAGTCTGTGCAGTGACCAGGCTCACTGTCAATAGTTATCCAAGCTAATTCTCCTGATAATTACTTGATTTGTTAGCTCAGCCTGAAGTGTGAAATGTGGCAACGTGTCTGCCCTGGCAGCTTTACAGCCACATAAACTTGTAAGGAACTTCCTCGTAGAAGGTGTATTTGGCCTTTATCACAAATAATGGCTCTGGACAACTGAGGAATATTTATTAGGGCACACTCAACTCCAGACTCGGTCAGGAGACAGCAAACTCTGTCTGCCAGTGCCCTGGGATAGAGGAATGGCCACTCCTGGCAGAGGAAAGCCTAAACCTGGGGAAAGAGGGACAAGGGAGCTGCTCTTTAACCAAAGCTGTTGATGCCAAACCAGCATTCCAGTCTTTCTGGGCAAGTAAGTGGAAAGAAGTGTCTTTCCTTCAAGGCCCTGCCTCGGGTGCCAGGGTTTAATCCCAGAATCTGCCATCTCCTTGCCAGTGCAAAAAAGCCTGAGAACATTTCCCTTCCGAAATCCCGAATGTGCAAGACAGGGGCGATGTTCCTAAATCTGACTTCGGGCTGAATATCTGTGTTTAGGCCACAGTTTTTGTACAGTTGCACAACAGGGCCCGTGGAAAAGGTTCTGTGTCGGTCCAGTGAAACATCATCTGCCCTGAGCACTGCAAAGGAACCACTGCAAAGGGAAAGGGATCCACATCACCTTAAAGCATCGGAGAACGGATGCGTCGGGGATGGTTCTGCTGGAGGAGGACTGGAATGACTGTTTCAGCTCCCTGATCAATAGGAAATCAGCAGAGGGATGGAAATGAGCCCCTGGCAGTCGATAGCCATGGCCAGCACCTGTGGAGTTCTCATTCCCAAGTGATAAACGGGAAAGGGAACAGGCAACAGGTCAGATGAGCACTGGAGATCCCCCGCTGGAGGGACAGTCACTGCCTGGCTGGTTTCTGTCCTAAAGAACACCATGTTTTACACCAGGGCTGCTTTACACCATGCGTCAGGGCAGGAGTTTGGCTCACCCTTTCCACACGGCTCAGGAATGTTTTCCTCATCCCAATTTCACTGTAAGAAACACTAATTGAAATTCATGCTCGTATGTGTGATGAACTATGAGTCAGAGGAATAAAAGCACTTAATCACTTAATGAAATTATTGCCTCTCCAAGCATGAAGGGAAGGTGGTGGAGGGGGAAGCATAAAATGCTTTATGGCAATGACTTTAAAAACAAGTCTCTTCCTACTTCTTTGTGATATGTGCAGCTTGGTGGGTTCCTTTCTTGGGCACTGGTTTGTGAAGGGAACATTTGAATGTCAGCAAGGGGTGGCAGGTTCACCTGCAAGGCAAACCTGGGGGGGTTTTAAGCCCCTCAGCGTCACCTTCTGCAAATACGGGGATGGTAAACGCTGAGTTCCAGCCCAGTTCCAGTTTGGTCCTGTGTCCTCTGCCCTGGCACATCCCCTTTCTGCTGTGCGTGGCCTGTTCCTGAGCAGGGGGCGTGCTCTGTTTGGATGGATGGGTGTGAACACTGAGTGAATTGATTCTTGTCAGTTATAAAGGCTGTGAGGAGCCTGGAGACTCCTTGAGATGAAAAGCCCGGGAAAAAAAGAAAAAAAAACCACCACGAAACATTAATTATTTATCTCTCGGTGTCATTATTGTATAGGGTTTAAATTACTACTTCAAAATCATTTCTCATTATACTGTACTGTCATCTCTGCAGATACAAAGAACTTTCATTCTCTAATATCTGCTGTGTATCAGCCACTCTGGATTTATTAGGGAAGAGGCTCTTCTTCCCTCTCTTCCATTCCTCCCGCCAGCCAAGTGGATTAGTTTGGACTAAATTAAATAGTCTCAAAAAAGCCAAAAGAAAAGAAGCAAATCAATACAGAATAAGAAATTAAAAATCACTTCATTGAATTTATTTTAATCTGCAAAGTTGTAAAGTGCTTAAACTGCAGATCCCACACTCTGAAGAAATCCAAGGGGATTCCCAATATGAATTTTGAATGCAGCACTCGGGTTTGTGTTCCAGGGCGGATGAAATGAGGTTTGTTTTGTTCCCAGGGTCCACGAGGGTTGTACCTCGGGGTGGGAACGAAGAGGGGGATTTGCAGCACGGTGTGTGTCTGCACAGGGTTTGGGTGCCCAGGAGGCCCTGGAGGCTCGGGAATATTCCCCCCTGGGAATAACCGGTTCCTCTTTTGCTGGGCCTGCTCCCCTTCGGCTGGTGAGCTCCCTGTTCCTGGGCAATACATCACTGGAGCAGCCCATTGTGGTGATGAATTACTTGTACACGTTATCAGATGGGCCTGTTCTGATGCTCCTGCATCATCTGGAGTATTACACTCATACATCACCACCCGGAGCTGCTGCTCCCATCCCGTGCCTGCCTCTCATCCATCACCCGGGGCTGCTCCCTGCCCACGGATCTGCTGCAGCAGTGCAGGGCCAGAACGGAGCTCCCAGAGGTGCCCCCCGGGGAGGGTCTCCAGCTGCTGTGCAAAGCCAGGCTTTGGGGGGAATTCTGGGGCAAGTGAGACCATCAGCCAACAGCAGAAGCCAAGGCCTGGAGCTGCGTCAGGGCAGGGTCAGGTTGGATCTCAGCAAAAGGTTCTTCCCCCAGAGGGTGGTTGGCACTGACCAGGCTCCCCAGGGCAGTGGGCACAGCCCCAAGGCTGCCAGAGCTCCAGGAGGGTTGGGATGATCCTCTGGGGCACAGGGGGGGACTCTTGGGGATGAGTTGGAGGCCGGGAATTGGGCCGGGCGTCATTTCAGAGTCAGTTGTTTTGTTTTACGTTCAGGGCAGTATTTTGCAATTGTTGGGAACGAATTGCAAAGTTCAAAAAAAAAAAAAGGCGGGTAGCTTACGAGGGGAAAATAAGTCCGGGTTGGAGCAGGGAAGCAGCGAGAAAATATGAAGGATTATGGTGCAGAGCCTCGGGATAGCAGCCTGATATAATGCTGAATTGAGACACAAACAAACTGCAGACAGAAGTTTGATTGGAGCTCAGATTTGGCCACTTAATATTTATGCAAGAACATTCAGATCAAAGCAGGAGAGATGGGTTGTTTAGATGTTGCATCCTCTCAGCGTCTATGAGGACAGATATTAGAAAACTGCCTGTGGAGATGTCTGTCCTTATCAGATGACCCAGGCACAAGAGGAATTTCAAAGCTCCACAGACAAAGAAACTATTCTTGCAAGACAATTTGGTGCGTGCAGTCATGTGGGGGCTTTGCAGAGATTTCTTTTGGTGCAGATCCACAGCACTGGGGGGGGTCAGAGCAAACAGTCTGGGCGAGGTTACTTGGCTCCACTCAGGCTGCCCAAGGGACAGCTCAGGGCAATGCTGTCCTCCAGTTTAATGTGACTTCACTGCTGGGCCTGCAGGGCTCACCTGGAAGGGAGGAACTGCCCCTGGCAGAATTAGTTCTACCTGTGCAGTTCTCACCTGTGTGGTTCAGGGGGCTCACGTGGGTGTCAGCTGATGGTTGGACTGCCTGGCAGATGTGTCACACAGCGTCCCCGTGCTTTAAAAATAACCCTGCCTGCTGCAGAGCTTTAACCACCTGAGCATCTGACACACATGCAAGTTGTTGGAGCCCTGGTGTGCTCAGTGTCTCTGCATTCAGCTGCCACCACGATTTGCTTTGTCCCTCAGCGGATGCTCCTTCTCCTCCCCCAGTCCCTGCCATCCGACGGGACCCACATCTATCAGTCACACTCATTAGGCTCTGCAAAATGTGACTGTGATTCATAATCATCTGCTGTTCTGAGGCAAACAAAGCCCTCAAAAATGCGTTCCTTCCTCTTTCCTTGCAGTGGCTGGCTGAGGGCTCAGCCCAGAGCCTGGAAAATAAAAAACCCTGTGGAGGTTTTCAGGCCGAAGAAAGCAAATGAAATGCTTTTTCTAGCTCATATTAAGTTATGGGACCGTATTAGAACCACTGAGTTATTTAACCTCACTGAAACTCCCCCTGCACGAGATCCTCTGCCTTTAAATGTGCATCTGCATGAAATTTGGACACTGGAAAGACCTGCTCTCCGACTGTACAACAATTTGCAGGTGGCCTCATTCCACAGGGATCCCACCTCCGGGTGCAAGTGTGGAAGTGCTTTTATTTGGAGCCTGCTGCTCCCACTGCCGTTGTTCCTGCAGCTCATTGTCCTTGGATCAGCCTTTCGAAAAAGTCTGGTCCCCAGAGGAAACTCGGTTCTGTAAAATAAATGTCATAAACCAAATAACACCAGGGTTTAGCTTCCAAATGTAAGCTTTCTGGGGTAAGAACTGCCAGCAATTCAATTCCTGGCTCGGTTGGTTTTCCAGAGGAGCTTGACATGTGTTCCTTAACAAAGGGCTTTGAGCCATAAGTAGAATAAATGTTAGGCTAATCCCAATTAATGTGTGCAAACAGAAGTCTTAAAGCACCGTGTCTCTGCTTAAAATGCCCCTGTGTCCCTCCCTCTGAGCTGCAGTAAAACGCAGCCAGAGCAGCAGGAGGAGCTCCCTGAGCTGGGTGTCCTGGAGTGGAACAGACTCAAAGCAGCCAAAGCCACGATTTTGCCCTGTCCAATTAACAGCAGTGGCACAGAGGGCATCTTGGAAAACCACTCGTCCCCCAAACAGGACGGGTGAAATTGCTGGGAGAAATACAGACTTTTGGTAAATAAATCTGGGAGTAGCGGGGTGTAAAAAAGTTGCCGTTCCTCCCGTGTGGTTTTGGAGTTCTCTGCTCTCAGGAAACACCGGGTTTTTGGTTTATCTGCTTTCTAAGCAAAAGGCCCAGACTTCAGGAAAACTTGGCCTCACACGACGTTTTCTGCCCCAGGCTGCGAAGTTTGGACTGTGAGCAGAACTTCAACAATCACAGATCCCACACAGTCAGTAGGTTTGACAGGGCTGTGTCAGGAACTGTTTCCCAGGGCATTACTGGTGGTTGTCCCTGCAGTAGGAACTGTTTTCTAGGGATTGTCCCTGCAGCCTGGAATCTCATCTTTGT
>VXAY01005696.1:172564-220448 GCA_013399855.1 Oxyruncus cristatus
AGGGAGCTGAGCACAATGTTGGCTGATGGGCTGGGTGTCTTCTCTTGCCTCTTCGGGGATGGCAGCTAAACACGAATCCCTGGTAGCTCAAATTACATTTTAAAAGCCTGAGATTCAAATTAGATGTTAAAAGCCTGAGATTCGAGGACTAAAAGGGGAGAGGGGAAGGGGGTTTCTCAGCTTGTGGCTAAATGCACTGCTGCACGCTGAGAATAAGAGGGAATAAGAAAGTTTGGGAGGAAAAGGAGGCACCCCCATAGGAAAAGGAGCAGTACTGAAGTTAGTTTTCGAGAAAAGTAGTCTGCCACATGCTTACAGGTCTTAAAAATCCTCAAATCTGCTGTTTTACTGTGGGCATTGCAGAGGGAAACCTGGAGGAAGATGATTCCCCGTTTTGAGAGCTACTGCAAAGAGCACAGGGGGGAAAGCAGCATCTCCCTCCCGAGGCCAGAACCATCAGCCCCTGGGTTCTCCCTTCTGCTGCTTCAGGATCCCTGCCTCCGCCTGCCATGCCATTCCCTTTGGCAGCTGGGAGAGGCTGGGGCTGTTGCTATGGATGTGTCAGAGCCGAGCAGCACTTGGTACCTCCAGCACCAGCTCACTGCCGTGCCGGGCTCACTCCACCCGTTTCTTCCCGTGCCCTTCCCTGGTCCCGGTGGGGTCTTCAGTCATGTCCACGGTGCAGCTCTGCAGCAGCCAGAGCTGCTCTCGGCATCCCAGGCTTCCCCTGCAACCCACCCCTGCAACAGGAGGGGGATGCCGTGCTTGTGTTACCAACCCAGAACTGAGGCACAGCGAGGTTCCATCCGAGGAAAACGCCAACCACAAGGACAGTCGTGCTTTTTAGACGTGTCCTGGCTCAGTGCTGGCAGCTGATGGTTTGAGCCAGGGCCCAGTTTGCTTTTAGGGCCCGTTTTGTACTGTTCTGACAGCGTGAAGTGAGGCCCTTTCTTCTCC
This sequence comes from Oxyruncus cristatus, assembly GCA_013399855.1. Taxonomy (NCBI): domain Eukaryota; kingdom Metazoa; phylum Chordata; class Aves; order Passeriformes; family Cotingidae; genus Oxyruncus; species Oxyruncus cristatus. The sequence goes on from VXAY01005696.1 coordinate 173,522, forward strand.
ATCTCTCACCAGCAGGACTGTGCTCAAGGCAGGGTGGGGGCACCAGTGGAAAATCTCCTGCGGGTGGTGGGTCCTGCGCTGCTGTTTGCTGCCATCAGCTCCCAGGAGCTGCCTTCCCACAGGCACATTTGGCAAAGCCCTTCCTTTACCCTGCAGGGGGTGTGTGTGTGTGTGTGTGGCTCTGTGTCTTCACTTGTCACGTTGCAAAATTGTCCATTTTCGGGACGACTGGGGCACAGAAATGCTGCTGCTGCCCCGGTGTCCCCGTGATTCCTGTGCACACCTGCCTGTCTCGCTGCTGCATCCTCTGCCTGCTCCCTCGGGCTGCCTGCCCTTGGCACAGGGAGGGGGGGAGCTGACAACTGCAGGCACCAGGGGCTCCGAAATTCCTGCCTGGGGAGCTCAGGATGTGCCCCGGGGACGCAGCTGATGGGCAGATGACACCCGGGTTGAGGAGCAGAGAGCAAACCAGATCTGATCCCGAGCTCTGGGGTTTTTTTTTTTCAGCTTTCCGTGTCCTGCTGCTAAAATCTGATCTGGCAGCTTGGCAGAACAGTGCAGATTTTCTGCCTTTTTAACGATGGGAAGAGGAGCCACTCTGAGCTGACAAAGTCAAGCTTGGGGTTGTCAAACAGTCGCTCACTAATGAGGGGGATTTATTTGCTGCTGCTCTCCACTGCAGCCTGCCCTGGATGTGGGGAAGCTGATAAGCCAGGTAACAATAGGGAGAGGAGAAACTCTTAATTCTCTTTGCTACCGAGCTGAGAACCAATTCAGAATTCTCATTGAGTAACAGTGAGAACCTTTATTATCACAGAAAAGTAAACTGAGGGGAGCACAAACCTGACTGCTTTGCTGAGCAGACTCAGTGTACCGGCTGCAGCTGCACTGGTTTCTCCCTTTCTCCCCCTTCCCGTTCAGTAAGGTGGAAAATCCAGGGATCTGATGGTTTGTTACCTGGTTCTTTATTACCGTGAACTTTTTGGGAAACGACTCCTTTCCCCAAAGCTCCACTTTTTCACTGTTGGTGTTTTGTAAAGTAAGTTTTTTTTCCAGGCTGGAAGCAGCTCCTGGAGCAAAGCACCAGGTCTGGGGATTTGCTGAAGCTGAACATGAGGACTTGGACTTCTCTTCCTTGCTGACTTCCCATTACTTTTAGCAGACTTAAATCGCTTTTCCTTGCGGGGAAGCGTTTGAGAACATGAATCAATTGTGCCTTAAAACTAAATGAGGAGGAAGATTGTCAAGATGCACTGGTACAGCTTCTCCCTGGTCGTCACAGAGCCCTGTTCACACTTGCTGGCCTGTCCTGGTCTCAGCTTCCCCATCTGTTACGGGGTGCCTATAATTAGCCTGTCTTTCACAGCTTCTCATATTTTGGCACTCCCGATCCTTAGCTTACTGTATTTTGATTCCCAGGGAATAAATGTGAGAACAAAACAAACGACGAGCCGTTCTAACCCTCCCTGTACCTCCCCCCTTCCCTCCCACCCTTCCCCTGCCCTCTCCCTCCCGCACTTGCCACGTGGCTGAACCTCAGGGGGCTCAGCACCCACCGCCAGAGTGCCTCCAAGGGGCCTTGGATGGCAGAGGAATGTCTGGAGGGTGAAAGCTCCTGCTCAGGAGCTGTTGTTTGCCACGGCTACCTCGGGAGTGGGCTCTTGGAAGGGGCGTTGGGGAGGGTGGATGAGCTCAGCTGGGAAGCCCCCCTGGTGTTTTCTGGCGCAGGATCCAGCGTGGAATGATGAGCTCCTGGGTTCTGCCCTCAGCAGTGGAGCCCCGAGAGCCTCCAACAGGGGCTGAGGGCAAAGAGGGTCTTGGTGGGACTGCAGCGCCTTGTTCCTCGGGCAGCACCGATAGAAATGGACCACACAAAGAACAGAACAGCTGTTCTGTTCCCCACAAAGAACAGAACAGCTGTTCTGTTCTGTTCTGTTCTGTTCTGTTCTGTTCTGTTCTGTTCTGTTCTGTTCTGTTCTGTTCTGTTCTGTTCTGTTCTGTTCTGTTCTGTTCTGTTCTGTTCTGTTCTGTTCTGTTCTGTTCTGTTCTGTTCTGCCACCAGCAGCCCGAGCCGAGGGGTGAGGGCAGTCCCAGTGTCTGCTGGATGTGATTCTCCGGGCAGGAGAATCAGGCAGGCTGTTGGAACAGCTCAGCTGCCGCTCCAGGTACTGCTCAGTCAGAGCCAAGGCTGTTTCTGTCACTGCTGAAGTCCCTTTTACGGTCTTGCAACGTGATAACTGCTTGCTCACCCTCGTAAGGTCCCTCTGCCCTGCTTTAAAAACCCTCTGCGTTCACTTGTGCCTTTGCAAAGTGGGAATAAACTGCCACAGTTATGATTTTTTTTTTTTTTTTGAAGCTCTGTAGCCCTCCATTCCTGGAGTGATACTGTATAATTCAGAGATAAACACTCCAGCTCAGATCCATGTACAATGGAACCAGATACAAATCGATTGCTTTGTGCTGTTTCTTTGTTCAGAGGGGAACCTGCGCAGCTTCAGCATTAATTCACCCTACATAGGGGCATAAATAGAGCATGATATTGAAAACATCCATTTAATTATCTGCCTCTCATCCGCAGGGTGGGAAGGAGCGCGTCCTCCTGCCTTGATTACCGGGACCACTCCGAATTACAGGAAATGATAAAGTAAAAAAACCCCAAAACAAACCAGCTGTGGCAGGGCTTATGTTCTGGGGCAGAACAAATGCTTGGACAGAAGAGCTCTAGGAAACGTTGCTGCTGGATTTAAGGAACCCTTGCCCTGACACATCCAGCTCCCCCAGCTTTGGTTGGGACACAGTTTGCAGCAGGGCAGCTGTGCCGGTGCAGAGTTCCAGGGATCACTGGTGCAGGCAAAGCTAAGCTTTATTTTGGGGGTTCCGTGGCCCAGCCCTTCCCCACTACCGCTTTTTTCGCGGGATGTCAGGGCCACCCCACAAAGAATTTGCAGTGGGTAACCCAACATCCCGTATACACTCCATCCCAACCCCACAAACGCAGCCACTGCTCTCTGAGGAGGAGCAGGGGACACGACTCCAGTCTCCTAAAAGCCCGGGGGGGGGTCACAGGGGTGTCTCTTCCCGTTGCCCTCCGTGTTTCGGCCGCCCAGGAGGCTGGGGGTGGTCCACCGGTGGCACAGACACCTGGCAGAGGCTCCTTCCCAGCTGCCCTGTGAAGCCCAAAAAGGCTCAATAAAACTGTTTAGAGACAGAGTTTTTAGCCTTTAAACAGCAAAGGTATTTATTGCAACGCTGGGGAACCCCCAGTTCGTGCTGGACAAAGAGCTCCCCGGTCCTTGGCACAAATCAAGGAATATATACAGTTTCTGTGAGAGATTGCAGCATTTTGCATGCATATTCATATAATTGCAACATCTAGTCATAATATTCATAACAGGCGGAGTCAGGGCGGAGTCTGGGGCGGAGTCTGGGGTGGAGTCTTCTTTTTGGGGTGATCTGTTACTTCGGCCTTGATAGGGGTCGTTTTCTCTCCTCATCCTCAGTGAACTTTTCAACTTTCTCTTGATTCTGCTGACTCCGTGGTGCATTTTGCAAGATCCTTGGACTCAAGCCCCTATTTTGCCCCTCATCTTTCCGTGCTCTATAAAATATGTCTTTATGTGGGTGTGTAAGCACTCCTCTGGTGCACGGCACCATCTCCAGCTACTCCTTGGATTCTGATTTCCTCGGCTAAAAGCAAGGCCTGCGTTCCGAGTTAACTCTTCAGGGCCTTGTCCTGTTTCACTGGCACAAGTGAGCCGAAGTGATCCATCTCCTGAAACGAAACAGGAGCCCTCGGACCTAAAAATGAACCAACGTTGGGTGTCGGAGGGAATCGAGAGCAGGCTCCTCTTCTCGCCTCTCGGCGAGGGTTGGAAGAGTTCCCTAATCTAGCAAAGAAAGGCAGAGCGAAAGTTAATGGAACAAGCTGGAAAAAGGGAGGTGCAAGTTAGATGTGGTGGTGTGGCTGGTGCCCGGTGGAACAAACTACCACGGGAGTGATGTCCTCAGGCAAAGACAGGGCTCCTTTGGGGTGAGGGTTGTAGCCAAGCCTGGGTTTTTTTAGAGGAGTAAATGAATGAACTGTGAAGGTGGCCCTGCTTGTGCCAGGGGGTGGGACAAGGGACAAGGAAGGAACTTTCAGGGGTTGCCTCCGACCTCAGCCCCTCTGTGGTTCTGAACAAGCAGAGCTGACTATCCAGAGCGCTGGATAGGCCCTAAATTTGAGCACAAGGCCTGGTTGGAACATCATTGCCAGCCACCAGCCACCAGGGCTCTCCCTCATCCCACAGCACCCCTTTCCCACGGACAGGACAAATGGTGTCACCTCTGCGTGGCACAGAAGCAGCAGTGAGGAGATGGATGGCTGTGGTTGTGAGGCGTGAGAAATGTCAGTCAGACGCTTTAAAAAGAGGAAAGAAGCCCTCAGAGAGACTCTTTTTGTAACGAACTTATATGATGTGACAGTCACACACTCCAAAATTGAATTAATAAATCATTCACAGCTCTGGTTGGAATAGTTAATCCATGTTTTGTGCCCCAGCAGAGAGGAAAATGGCCTGCTTTCCTGGCTTTATGACATATTAGGCCTAAATAGAATTAATGATGAGGCTTTCTAAGTTTATTTACTGTGGAGAAGAGCGGTTTCTAAGGGGATGGATGGGAAGGGAGGAGGGGAGGAGTGAGCTGTGAACAGATTATCTCCCCGGTACTGGGTTTTAATAACACGCAGCCATTGTGGGCCTGTGTGCTGTGGGATGCACGGGGAGAGGGGTGGCCTGGCACGTGGTGAGCAGGCACTGAAACCCAGCTGCTGGAACTGAGGTGCCCCGAGTGGAACGTTCGTGTGAGTTCCTGGGGGGGTGAGCACCGAGCTCAGCCGGGGCTCTTCCCGAAAGGTGAATGAATAAAACTCCTCGGCTTGTTCTCACCGAATGCAGGCTGTGGCTCTGCAAACTGCCGAGAAAATCTGAAAAGAACCGGCACCCTCGGAGGGGTCAGAGTCTGGTTGGTAGGAAGAGCTGTGATCAGCAGTTCTGGATCATGCTGGTCAACGAGAGATTCCTTTAGAGGGAGCAGCTCACAGGTTTTGGAACTGTTCAGGTCTCTCCCTGGGGCACTCACGGGTGATTTTGTCCCCAGCAACCAGCAGGAGGAGATTCTCCTCCGGAAAACAGGTACAGCTAAAGAGGAGAACGCCCCGAGCGCAGCCTGGCTCTGCCGGGTCTGGGCAGGCTGCAGAGGGAAGAGTCTGTTCTGCAGCTCTCAGTGTCCATGTGAAGGGATTCCAGAGCAGGGGACAGCACAGCTCATTAGACAGCTAAAGATGGAAGTAAACAGATAAATCAGATTTTCCCCCACGTTGCTGCAGATGTGAATTATTGAAACGTTTAAGTGTATTAGGAATAATTAAACCAAATCGCGGATTAAACTTCCCGTGGCCATGAAACGGTGGAAAAAATCAGTTCTGATAGTTCCGTTCCTCTGACCCAATTCCAACGTGGGTCTTCCAAATTTTTTTAGGGGGGGGTGGGGGGGCTAGAAAACTTCCCTTGCAACTGGAATATTGCCTCAACAGCTTGTTCCTTGGAGCTTTTCCTGGCAGTCCTCGGCCACCCGAGCAGAGAGGTGTTAAAAACAGGAGATCAGGGGTTGGAGCCTTTCTGGCCAAGCTTGCTGCGTGTGGAGCTGGAAGAACGGGCGGCAAAAAGGGTGGGACAGAATGTGCTGTCAGGTGTTAGTTGTTGCTTTGAATAAGCTCTTCTGCAGCAAAACTCCGACCTTTTCCTAATTATGCAGTTTGCTCCTCGGCGTCTCCGAGCACGCGGAGCCTGCTGCAAATTGGAAGCAGACAGCCTGATAGATTTGGACCTTTTGTGGTGTTTGGATTCATTAGTTTCTCTAATTACTGGAAATAAAGCAGTTTTCATACATTCAGGAGGCTGCTGTGTCTAAGCTGCTGCGAGGGAAAGCCAGAACAGCGGAAGATAAGTTGGTGTATAAAGAGATCCTGACTCCTCATTAACCTTTCTCCTTCTTTGCATGAGAGAAAAATAAATCCTCATTTCAGTGAAAACAGGGACATTTATTGGCAAGGCAGGGCCGCACCTAAGAGTTAAACCTGCCTCACAAATGCCTCTTAATTTTCCCCGGAGTTTTGCAGCGCGTGAAATCCACCTCTTTAAATAGCAGAGCTCAGCGTGGGCACGTTGGCTCAGCCCCTCCAGGATTTGGCCCCTTCCCTTTTCCCAGCCCTGTGGGAGCCTCGAGCAGCTCCACGTGTGGAGGGAGCTGAACAATGGCACTGAATGGACCCCACTGTGTCCCTGAGCTGAAATGGCCCTAAATTGGTCCCAGTAATTCACTCTGCAATTTGAATTCTTAACGTGGTAAAAAGCCACAAGGGGGAAGGGAAGAAAGGGCAGGAAGTTGTTTTATGTCGATAAAAATAATAATTTCTTCTTTTTTTGAAGCGGGCTGTCTTTTCCATTGTGGCCCACATTTATTTGAGGTGAGAGTAATGAAACATCCAACCAGTGCCACCCTGGCCATGAACTCATCCTTCAGTCATTCACGCAGCCTCTAATTGCACTGGAAATGAAGTTACTGTTAATTCATCCCTCAGATGTTGTTTTGGGTAAATTTGTGTTGTCAACAAGTCAGGCCCTGAGGAACTACAGAGTTCTTTAAGCTTTGTACCCCAGTGTTTGAGGGCAGGTGTCAAGGGGTAAAGTCAGCTTATTCAGGCCAAAATAAATACCCTCAAAGTGAACTGGTTTTATTGTTTTTGCTGTATCCAAGTGGCATAACTGAGGTGTTCCCCCCCACTCCCAGCGGTGTTTTGGCTGACCAGGTAACTCCTGTCTCACAGCTCCCCACACACAGGCCAGTGGAGTTTGGAGGGACCTCTTGAATTCATCTGGGCATGAGCTGCAAATACAGGAAAAATGAGCAATAGATCTTTCTTGGGAAGGTTACTGCAGGTAGTTTTAGTCCTTCTGGGGTCAGTAAGACCGGACAGGGCTCTGAGCAACCTGATCTAGTTGGAGATGTCCCTGCTCGTCACAGAGGGGTCCCTCCCACCCCAAGCCATCCTGCGATTCCAAGGGCCCAAGAAGTGATTTATGAAACGTCCCTGAGCACTTAGAGGCTGCTGTGTTAGTGGCACAGATGAACACCCAGATAGATCCCCCCCATTTTTCACTTGTTGATAAAGGATAACTGCCTCGTGACCAGCACAGAGCTCCAGCTCCCTCCTCTCCCTGTCTCCCGGTGACAGCTTCCCGATGCCGCCTGGAGACGGGGACGTGCAAGGGGATGAATCTCAGGGATATCTCGAGTCTCAGTTACTCATCTCTCTTTCCTTGGTGTTACAGACTTGGTAATGATCACACTGATGCTCCTGAGGGTGCCTGGGAGGTGAGGGGTTTCAGGGAGGTTGGGAGGAAGGATCATCCCTCCCCAGCCCAGGCCACGGCTGGATCTGTGTCTGGCACGGCTCCGTGGCTGTGGGAGGGAAGACTTTGGTGCAGGGGCAGCTGCAGCCACTCCAAAAACCAAACTCCTGGTGCACGGCTGTGGTTTTGTCCAGTGACAGGTGCTGGCAGCCTTCTGCTCTCAGACAGAAGCCCCAGCTTTGCACACAGACACACCAGTGCAAGCTCTGGCCAAAGCACCACCACCTTCCCCTGAGCACCCACAGCAGCTGAGGGTGGGCTGGGTGGGCTTCCAGCTGCTGCTGAGACCTCAAAGTTGAAGCTCTTAAGTCTCACAAGTGGCCTGGGCTAAGTAAAGATTCCGTGTTATACATGTCTTTCTCTTCCCCCACCTTTGCTTGACATTCTCTTGTAAAACTTGGGTCAAATGTATTTTTTTTTTTCTCTTCTTCCTCTAAAAATCCCTTTCCAAAACAGCCCATCTGTCTCTGTCACGCTAGAAAAGAAATGCTGATGAAGTGTCACGGAGCCAGATCTTGATTTTGCTTACATTGGCCAAATCCATTAATTCATTCCTTTTTCCCCTCTCCAAGAGTACTGGTACCCTGTATCTATCTTTTGCTGGTATCTACAGCAGTCCTGCACGTTTGAGATGGGGTTTGAGGTCTGGTTCAGAGAGAGGGAGCAGAGGGATTTGGGAGAAGTTCTGTGAGTCACAGGGACTTGATGTCTGCAGCTCTATGAAGTCATCAAGTCCCCCGTGACTGTGCTCAGCTCCCCTGTAAATCTTTTTTTCAGACGCCAGTGAGGTCACTGAAATCAACTTCAATTGAATAATCAGCTTTTAAATAAAACTGCTTCATGAATGATTTCAGTCACCATTTAAACTTGCGGTGATAAAAGATTTATTGTCACGGTGCCAGTTCTTCCAGCAGTTATTTCTATTAGCAACAGGAGCACTATTTCTGATGCACACGAGGCAAAGGGAAAAGGAATCCTGCGAAGGGAGAGGTTTTTGGATTAATCTGATTTCCAAAACCTGGTGCTTGTGGCTTTGGTAGTGAGGAAGCTCAGTTGTGTGTGTCTGCCATGTGTATTCATTACAAGAAGACCCCACATTGTTTGGAAAATATATCCATCATGGATTAAAGCATTTAACTTTCTTGGGGGGGGGGGGGGGGGGAAATCAGCTGGTTTGTCTGGCTTTGATGNAAGTTGTTTGTGTGGGGGGGGGGGGGGGGGGGAGGTGGAAATCAGCTGGTTTGTCTGGCTTTGATGGGACACTAATGAAAAGAATAATCCATTGGACAAAACCACCCTGGGCCTGTATAGAATGCAAAACTGTGTTATGACAGAAAAAAATATTCTCCATTGATTTATCCTACTCATTTCAGCATCTCTGCCTAGAAAGGTGTTACATCTGTTTAGAAATAAATCAATACCTCAAGTGATACATACTTTGGGCTGCAAATGAATTAAGCATCTGTACAAAGAGGCTCTTGGTCTAGAGATGAAGAAGTAATAACCCTTGGTATGGTTACACATGGCTGGGTTCTGAGTTTTGGGTTCTGAGTTTTGAGCTCTGCTTGGTTTGCAGGTGTTGTAATACTGTTGTAATACTGTTGTAATACCCTTTTCAAAAGCAAACGGTGTGTTTTCCAGACTGCCCTGGTGTTGTCCCCTCTGTGAGTGCCAGCTTTGTGTCCGTGTAAAAGGGTACCTGTGTACCAGCCGTACCTGAGCCCCCGTTTGCTAATTCAGAAGATTTGCACTTGTTGAGCGCTGTGGGTTTGTTTAACACTGCAGTCCTCGCGGTGGCTGCACAGGCACCGTCACCTTCCCGGGGTGTTTCACGCGTGAGCACCGATTCCACCCTCTAACTGCACTTCTTAACTTGCTCCTCAGCCCCCTCTGCTGCAGCGTGTGGCAGGGAACCCAGCAGGGCAGCGTTTACAGAGCTGTTCACCGTCATGGGTGTGTTCAGATGCTCGTTGCTCATCTCTTCAAGACAAACAGCCCCAGTGTGTGTCATCTCCCCCGGCATCCCCTTCCCCTTGCAGCCAGGTGAGTGTTATTATCTCTGTCAAATTGTGTGCGTAATTAATAACCTCGTAGAGCAAGCACAGTGTTGAGCACTCGAGTCATCAGGATGATTTTAATACAAATGGCTTTGCTGGTGGCAGCCAGTGTGTTTAATGGGCTTAAACCAAATAATAACAGATGACTCCTGTTTTGTATAAGGCCAAAATGTCACTCCCATCCTGAGAAAGTGATGCTTGACCTACTTACATCTTTATTTGCTGTGCCATGTCCGTGTCTCTTCCTGTACCACTTCATTTGTAGCCTGGCTTGCTCCGTGGAGCCTCCAACACATCCTGCAGTCCCTGGCTGTCACAGGCACTCACCCTGCCTTCCATCACTGCTCAGGGAGCCTATATCAATGAGAGATTGTTGTTCCCTGGCTGTCATTTCTGCCCTCCAACAAATCTTGTCGCTGCAGAGTGGCTGGAGGTTGCAGATGCCTAATGATGCTCTTCCCTGCTCTGTCAGGGCTGCCCAGCACGGGCTGTGGGGAGCCTGTGACAAGGCTTTGGAGAGACCCTGCCAGTCCCACATCACACTGTCTGCTCACCCAGCTGCTCATCACCTGCCCCACTCCCCTGCCTGGCAGGGATTTCTCCCAGTTCCGCTCCTGGGAGCTGAAATCCTCTGCCTGCTCTCCATGGAAACCTGGCTGTGCCTGGAGAGCCGAGCCCAGGTGAGGCTGGACCTGCCAACCCCCCTCCCTGCCACAATGCCTGTGCCCAGGGGCAGGTTCCTGCTGCTGTGCTTCACCCCCAGCAAAGCCAGAGAGGGCCTTAGAGGGAGACTTGGGGGGAATTTCAAAGGAACTTCAGTTTCCCACTGCAGGGTTCCATCAGTCCCTGGGGCCGTGGCTGTGCTGCAGCTTTGTGCAGAGTTGTGTTGAATTACTCACAGAATTAAACAGAGTGTTGAATTACTCACAGAATCAAAGTGCTCCACAGAAAAGGCTCCAGATACCCAAAAAAAGGGGTGCCTGGGACTTGGGGCAACTTTGCTGCACGGTTGTATTTACACATGTGTGTGGGCTCTGTGATGGGCTCCATGTGGGGTCATTAATGCTGGATCCTCTCCCAGGCTCCTCTGAACTCCCTCAGTGCATCCTATCCCAAGCCTTATTAATCCAGAGCATGGAAATGAGGGGAAGAGCTGATAAATCAAGATATGAGAAGTGTAAGTGCATTTCTAATGAACACACATTGTGCAGAATAATGGCAGTATCACTGAGAATGGGCGATAATTTAATTAAAAAGACAAAAGAGGAAGGAAAAAAGGGAGGGAGGTCTCTTTTCTTGCTGGTTAATGATATGCAGTGTCTCATTGAAAGTAATACAACATTACTCTGGGAAAGTGCAAGAATTGCCACCTTTCACCACACACCTACTTTCTCTTTTCTCGGTCTCTTTGTCTTTGCTCTTTCAAAGAGGCAATGGTTGAACACTTCAATGAATGTCTAAAGCTTCTGGGATTTTCTGTTCTGAACCCGACCTCTTATTCCTCCTCCTTTTTGAGGCTTGTTTGCCAAAGTGCCCCAAGACCTCGTTTGGAACGTGCTTCACGCGGGGGGGAAAAACCACCACTGGTAATTGTTTTGTTCCTCCTCATAATGCCAGTAAATGCTCCTGAACTGAGTGGGAGAACAGAAGATTCTGGGCCTCTGAGCTCTCTCCAGTCGTGAAAGCAGTTTGCTGGAAACAGAGGCGAAGTGTTCTGGCAAATCTGAGACGGGAATATTCAGGCTCGTGTGTCAGAGGGGGGGATGAAAAGGTCTGAGACGTGGGTTTCGAAGTGGTGAAGACAAAGCACCCGCGTTTCCCCGCGTCGAGGGAAACTTTGGGCGGGCCAACGTGGTTCTGAAGTGAATTTATCGCTTGTGTCCTAACGAAAGGAACATTCCAGTGATGGTTGCAAGGCACTGGGGGGCTCGTTTGAGAGGATTTCCATCCATCATATTGACAGTGATGTCAGTCAAATTGACTACCCCTACCAAGCCCCTGCTTTAGCTCAACTATATTGCTTTGCTGCCCGAGGGGAACATTTCCGCAATTAGAAAAAACCCAAACCAAACCAGATCGAATGCTAATAAAGCAAACAAATGAAGATTTATGCATAATCCACCAAACGACTGCAATAATTTAATTAAAGGTGTACAGGAGTTTTTGGTAGAGAGTATTATAGTGACAATAAATGTCTGGAGCCTGGCCACAGCCACTTGAGCCGTTTTTGCTTCGTGGCTGTGCTGATCACAATAAAAAAGGGGCAGAATGGTTTGGCAACTGAAAAAAAACCCCAAATCACAATATTGTGATCCCTCCCCACCCTGCCCAGTGCCAGCTGGGTTGTGATACTCTCATGCAACACAGGGAGGAGCTTCCTCCAAAGCTGAGTCAGCCCCACCAAGGAACCACTGGAGTGGTGGGAGTTACTGGGAAATCCTGGGAGAAGATGCTTGGAGCTCAAATATTTCTGATTACACTGGCTTCACTTTTGACTTTTTCAATATTAGTCGGGTACAAGCAGTTTGTTTTCCCCATTATGAGCAAACTTTGGAAGAACACTGGAACAGTAACCCTAAGGCTGTTCCCAGGCATGTAACCCCCTGTTTTAGTTCTTTGCTGAAACTAAAATTTAACTTTGGGTTAAATTTTATTTCTGAGCTTTTTTTTTTTTTTTTTTTGTAGATGGCCTCATTAACATTTTAACCAGTTGGAAGTTTGTTCCAACTGAGCCCAGCAAGCAGGTTTAGCCCCAGTGTGAGGGAGTGACAGCTGAGCGTTGGCTGCCAGAGCAAGGGGTGTCTATTCTGAAATGCTGCCTCATTTACTTGATATTCCAACCTTTAAACACCACATAGCCTGGAAATGAGTGGTCTACTAATAATGGCAGTAAAACTAAGAAGTTTAAAGTCTGTCTTACCGGGCTTTTATAATTAGTTTGGGATTCTGTGGCCAGTCATAGAGCGGGTCAAATTCCTCCCTGTTCCGGGCACGAACAGCTCCACTGAATCCATAATGAAGTTTTCACTTACAACCATCATGGAATTTGGCCTGGAAGGGGAAAGGGAAGGAGGATGCTGCCGCCAGGATGGCTTTGGTGGTGGCAGCAGCTGACAGGGAAGGGAGCTGGCAGGCTGGGAAGCTGCCATGGCTCAGCTGATGGGCCTGATGCGAAGGCAGTTGGAGGCAATAAAAAGGGAAGAGCTTTGGGGCAGGCAGGGGGGTTGTGTCACGCTCCATCTCCCTCCCAGGTTTGGTTGTTAGTGTCAAATTTAAGGACCATGCAAATGCTGTTCGGGCCTGGCTCTGTGTGCAGGGCTTAGGGCCTTGTACAGCAATGAGATTTTCCAGGCAGCTCAGCCCATGCTGCTGGAAAACCCTTGGGAAACCATCCCTGAGCTCTCCTGCAGAAGTGCTCCTGTGGAGTGGGACTGTGGGGCTCCATGGACACAGTCTGGGGTGTTCCCAGACTGGATGTCTGTAGTTGGGGGGGAGGTTCTGGAAGCTAAAATCTGGATCTGTTCTAAGAAACATTTTGCACCCTCAGCTTTCAGAGAAATTACCTCACAGGAAGATATTCTCCAGTCCTGTGGGGCTTCTTAGGGCAAACCAGCAGTGGGATCCTTTCCCGAAATCCCCTTCCCAGCTTCGGTTGGCCTTGGCTTCCCTCCCAGCTGGCTGTCTCAGGACAGTCACACCCAGTTTCTCCTCCACCTCAAGATGTGAGGGTTTTTTTTTGGTTTTCCAAAATCCTTGCATTTCCAGAGGTTTACGTGACCTCCTCTATGCCCTTGGTGTTCCACATTCCCCTGGGGGAATGCCCCAGTGACAGCAAATCACTTATCAATTTACCTGTTGAGATACAGATGTATTAAATATTGGAAAGGAGGTTCTTCAGCCTTTAAATCCTTTCCCACCTCTTTGTGTTCCTGCTGTTAAGCTTTTGCTGTGTTAAATGCCATCCTGGGTGGGTAATATTTACGGCACCTAAATCAATGTCGGGGACACAGAGAATATTGAAGGATCAACTCTACTTATTTCAAATGCACTTTAATATTTTGATGGCCCGACCAGAGGTTGGGGTGGAATGATAATGAGGAGTTGAACAGTTTTATGATGGTTGGAGAGAACTTTATGGAAGTTGATAAATTCCATCTTGTAGGTTTCAATTTCTCATTCCCTACAGAGAGCTGGGGAGAACACATTGATACTGCCTTTCAAATTGGCTGGATCAGAGGGAACAGCAGCTAAAATCCATTACAACCCAATTACATCCATCAGCTGAAGCTGTGTGCATTCACTCGTGAACATCAGCATTTAATCCATAAAGAGGAACTAATGAGAAATTTGAAAATGGAATCCATGCATCAGTAGCTTTGGAGAGATTTTGCTGGGATTAATGAACTGCCAGAACATTGTCAACACACTGCAAACCTATTCTCTCTAGGTTTGTTTACTGACCAAAGACAGATTAGATTTTGTTGTTCTCCCCATCCTTCAGCCTGGCTTTTGTCTTATGGGCTGTTGCTTTTTCTCTGACGTTCTTGGTGCAGGAAGTGCCATTTTATCCACTTGAAGGATCAAACACTCGTTTCTTTTTCATCTTTCTCCCGTGGACATCTGGCTGGTTGGCTGGATGAGCACCCACGGCATCTCTGTACCTCTGCAGGGATCTCTGCTCCAAAAGCCAAGGGCATGTGGGTAGACCATGTTTTGCAGCAGAGAAGGGGAGTCGAGACAGCAGCAATTACTCTTTAAACAGTGCTGTGCTGGGGGAAACTGGCTGGGAAATTGCTGGTGTTCATTTGTGAGTTCACCTCCCAGCTCCCTGTGTAAAAGGCTGTACCGGCTAATGGATTTCTCTGATTCCCTGGAGCTTCCAGGAGGTGTTTGTCCAAAGGGTGCAGATGAAAACAGGCCCACAGGAAAGCCAGTCTCTCTAATGGGAGCTAAAAGGTGCGGGAACTGCAGAGATCTGGGGGGGCTGCCAGGTATAAGCAGGGCAGGAGACTGTCCCTCACCAACACTGCCAAGGACAGCAGGAGCAGCTGATGACTTCTGGATGCAATGCTGGGATATCCTTCCCTGCCACTTAATGACCCAGCACTGCAATTGTGTTTGTGTTGTAGTTAAAATGCATATTAATTTCCGCGTGCCCTTTACCTGGAGGTGCCTCAGGAACACGTTGGTATTTCAGCCCCAATCCATGAAAACTTCTCGGGGGTGTTTTGCACGTAGATGCTTCTATCTGTTAAAAAATAAATCTCCTTTATATTCTGAGCCTTATTCTCCCCTGCTACCCAAGTGGTCTTGTAAGGCTCGATGTCTTAATATTTATTTCTTATTTATTTTGATGGATCTCTGTCATGTTCACCAGCTGGATAGAGTTGCTCTGCTTAACAGCAATATAGCAATATTTCCTCCCAGGAATCATTCCTTCCCACTTTAAGCAGCAGAGCTGATCTCCAAGCAGACAGGTCTGACAGGCAGCTCCTCGGAGATCCCGTTTCCAATTGCACTCCTGATGTGGACATGACAGGGAGGAAGGATGGCGGGGAGGGAGCAGGAGGATGGAAAGCTGGAGAGGGAACAGAACGGACCATCCAGTGTGAATTCTGCCTTCAGCAAGAGGTGATAAAGGATGGGGAAACACAGCAAATGCAGAGGGGCAGAGAACTTGGGTCAGAGCAGCTGGGGCTGGAGGAGAGCGGCACGAGGGGGGAAAGTCTGTGTGACTCCCTCTGTGACCTGAAACATGACGTGCTTTGGGTCTCTCTCAGCAGAAGCAAAAACCTCTGCTCTCCCTTCAGCCCCCTGGACTCGAGCAGGTTGCTCCTTACCCAAATACAGCAATTTCCCATCTCCTGATCTGTAAAATGTGTGCTCGCCAAATGTGACCGACTTCTCTTTCGCAACGGACAGAGACACCTAAACTGTTGAGGAACCTGCTCTCAAATGCTTCATTTTAGGGCAATTTCAGCTCGGTGAATTGGGCCCACTCGCTGGAACACAAAGAAACCCCCACCCCCTGCAAGGCAATGCTCCGGGACAAAAGCTGAAGGGCACGGGCAGAGGGAAGGTAGGTGTGGAGTCTGGGTGAATGTTTTCACAGCTACCTCGGACGATTGCACCGGGCCATTTCCTTCGGCCCCCCGGGGGTTTAAGTGCCGACGGTTCTTCCTTCCATTCATCCCTTTTTTTTTGTTTGTTTTTGAACAAAACACAGGCTGGGACAATCTCCCCGATGGCCGTGCTGTGGTTCTGCTCGATGCCCACTGTGCCTCAGCTGGGAGCAGCTTTTGCAGGCAGCACAAAGCTCTTTATTTATCTGGGCTTGCAGCTCCCCTCGGGGTGACAGGGACACCCCACACCCACCCCGGGGCTTTGGGCCAGTGCAACCAGAGGGGGAAAAGGGGTAGTAAAGGAGAGAAGGTTAAAATTCAAGCCAGGTCCAGAACCATCTTGCTGTGTTGGCTGGTTCAAGGGGTGTCTTCAGCCGTGCTCTGGTAATTGGTGGCAGTTCTCCGTGTCCAGGGGCCTTTCTGCTGGAGTCCCCTGGTAAAGAGACTTTATATAAAGGAAACAAAACCGCCATGAATCAATTCTTGTGCAATAATGTGTCTTAAGTTGAGGGGTTTCAATATAACCATCCTCACCCACCTGCATACAGCTCGTCACTCAGAGCCATAAATCATCTGCTGGGCTCCAGCAGAAATCCTTGGAATAGCTGGGGCTGGGTTCTCCCTTAAATGTTCCTTGTCTTTAAAAGGACAATATTGTTTATCATTTCTCATTGACTTTAACTAACTTTGCAAAATAACAGGGCAGAATCTTGCAGCAAAAAAATCAATGTTGTTGGCCCAACACCCCCCTGGTTTCAGGTTTCTGAATGTGTGCTGGTTTTGTGTCAAAGTAGTGGTTCTGCCATAAAGCACCTCCATAAATCATATTCCGGGAGCAGGTCTTAACTACCTCCTGTTTTCTTTTCAAATGCCTATTGTTAATCATCCTGACAGCTCTGACACCCAGAATATTGCTGAAGTTTTGAGTGCCACGTGCTGCAGACAACCGAAAGCTCCACGTGACAAAGGGAAGTATGACACAGAGGTACCACACACTAAATATATGTAGAGGTTAATTCAGAGGTGGAGTCTGTAAGCGTGCACACTTTGCACACAGGTTGCTCAGGGTGGGTGACATAAATGCACATGAGCGACGCGGAGATAGGGAGTGACAGACTGAGTGCTTTGCATTAACACCCACGTGGCAGAGCTTAAAGCATTTTAAAGGTTGGGGGGAAAAAAAACCACACAAACAAACCCCCGAAACTGCTGTACCCAGCTGTGCCCACCTCTCCTGAGTGAATAAGGGATGTTTCCTGGCGTGGTTTGAGGTGGTCCCCGAAGGGTGCACGTCGGGCTGGAGTTCTGCCCAGGGTGAGCCCTCAGGAGCCCCGAGCTGGGTGTGATCCTGCCCTGCCCAGGAGCTGGGAATGCCCGGCTGGGAATGGGCTCCCCGAGGAGAACCAGCCCTGAACTCCCCAAGGGGGAAGGCGCCGATGGGTCGGGCTCCACGTGGGGAACATTTCTCACGCTGAGTGGTGTCAATGTTCAAAAGTTGGGGCTCCCTTTAGAGGCAGAGCTGAGGTCTCTGAGTCCTGCTGGTCCTGCCCTTCCCTTGCTGCCTGTGGGGCAACATTTATCCAGTGCCTTCCCTCCGGAATGCTGTGGCAGAGCTCCTGCCCCTGCCGGAGCCCATCACTCCGAGTAAATATTTGCTTCCTGAGTTCAGGTGGAGGCCGATCCCGGCAGCTCGTGAGATAAATTCCCTCCTCAGCTCTCCAAACACTGGGGGTTTTATTTGTACCTCCGCAAATAAGTTGCTAAAAATAAACTGAGTTATGAAGTCTGTAAGTTGGGACCTGAGTGATACTGAAGAGGGTATTTGTTTGGATTGATTTGATGACACAGCTCCAGCCAGGGCTCTTTTGGCAGCACTCTCAGGTTGCTCTGAAGTCTCTCATCCCTTATAAAGGACAATTTGCCAACACTCTTTGCCCGCTTGTAGTTCTGGGATTGTGTAGATTTTTTTTTCCTTGTTCTTTATTGCAGAACCCCCCCTAGAAACTCCCCCTGGCACTGCAAATTCCACCCTACTTTCATTTTCCCACCATTGTTTAAGTATCTTTCAAGTTCTGTGGCCTGAAATAAATTGACTTTGCGGCCTCTCTCCCGTTTCCTGTGGCAGGTTTGGCAGCAAACAGCTGCCCACACTTGGCAGAAGGCATTTGGATTTTCTGGATGAAAAAAAAAAACCCTCAGGGAAACAGGGAGGAAAATCTCTTCCTTCTGCTCCTCCTCAACACCTCTGCGGGAAGAGCCCAAGTCCAGTCACTGGTCTTGAGGTCAGCTCATGATTTTGGGTCTGGAAGGTGTAGGGGATGTTTGTATCATCTGCTTTCTTTGGCATAACGTTATATTTTTCACACACCTAATGCTTCTCCTGAGGAGAAACAGGAATTTTGTGGTCATTCAGAGAGGAGCTGGTCAGGGTTAAGTGGGAATCTTTGTGGGGATAAAACATCTCAAATCGTGAAAACTTTGCTCCTTATCTCAGTGGAAGGGAAGGGAAAATTGATTTGAAACCTGCGAGTGACTGAATTGTTATTGTTGTGTGGGGAAAATCGGTTGTAATTTTACCATGAAGTAAAATTTT
Organism: Oxyruncus cristatus; assembly: GCA_013399855.1. NCBI lineage: Eukaryota > Metazoa > Chordata > Aves > Passeriformes > Cotingidae > Oxyruncus > Oxyruncus cristatus. Next base: position 191,748 of record VXAY01005696.1, read on the forward strand.
ACCCCGTGAGCTTTCAATTTGCCTTCGCAGAATGCTGAGAACAATGAATGTGTTCCAGAGAGAGGGTTTTCTCCTAAGAAAAGCCCCTTTAATTGGGAAGCACTGAGTGAAGGCAGGTCATGATCGCTGCGTTCTTGTCTTGCCTGCTCCCCTTACCCCCCCCCAGACTCCTTTGCACTTCCCAGCTCCACTTTCTCTTGTTGCCACTTAAATTTCTCATCGCTCAACTCTCCTCTCACCCCGGTACCAGAGGTAAAGGAACATTCTCGTCTGACAGAGCTGGTTAGTGCCAGAAATGAGACAGACGTGGAAGGGATGGAGGCTCTGATTATATCCCCTGCTATTCTGGCACTTCTCTGCTTCAGAAAAAAAAACAAACAAGCCCAGGCTGAACAAAACAAGAAATTGCACGTCCTTGTCTTTTCCAGAAGTTTCAAGACAAATCAAGTCCATTTTCCTCCCGAACTTACAGTTGAACCATTCACGTTTCTTCTACTCTTGCCACCCCCGCACGTTTATTTCGAGATGTATTTGTTATTAAGGAAATCAAGGAGGGGGGTGGGAAAAAAAGGATCTTTTGGTGATGAAAAGCTCAGAGAATTTGTGTTCTCTCTTGTTAATCTCTCCACTGTCTGAGTAAATGCCACAGGAGCAACACTCCCACCTCCGGGAAAGTCACCAGCTCTGCACATGAAAGCCAAGAATACCCACCCAGTTGTGAATCCCAGGAAGGGCAAAGTCACACCCCCGAGGACACCACGGCTGCCGGGAACCAGCCAAAGAGGAGTGAGAGCCCTGGGGGATGAATCAACGCTGGAGATCATTAGAAAACTGGGCAGGTTTGAAGAGGGGTCTCGGGGCATTTCTGTAGGTCCGAGGCAGCCTCTCACTGGGCTTTCTCCACCTGAGACACTTCTGAACTCCCGTCTCCTGCTTCAGGAGGGCACTTGTTGGCGTTTGATGCGTTGGAGTGGAGGCAGGAGAACTTCTGCCAGTTCATTCTTGTGGGAGGAGGAAAAATGTGAGAACAGATGGGAAAGTGTGGCCGAGTTTAAGTGCCCGGGGAGGGAGGAAGCAACACCAGGGGCTGTTGTGCCCCACCAGGGCTCCAAGCCCAGGGTCACCCAGCTCTCTGTGTCAGTGAAAAACTTGCATCTCCTGGTCCCACTTTGTGACTTTCAGCAGCTTCTCCAAGGTTTTCCGTCAGCTCGGCGAGGGAACAGAACAGAGCAGGTTAAATGGGAGCTGCTCAGCTGGGCAGAGCTATGATAAATCTCCCAGATCAGCTGCTCGAAGCATCTGCTCCGAGGAAGGGGAGCAGTTGCAGCAGTTCTGTGCCGCTGCACCTTCCAGAACAGTTGCAAGGGGCTCTTCCCCCAGGAAAAGCTTCACTTCCATCTCTCTGCTGCTGCAGCAGCCAGAAGTGAAAGAGCTGATTTCTCACCTCTGGCTGTTGCTTGAGGAAGGGACTTCATTTGTGAACGGAGAGGAACCGAGAGTGTTCAGTGGAAGCCGCGTGTCCCTTGGTCGTGCAGCCCCGGTGAGGTGACAGGGTGTGTGAGGATCTCATGGCCATCAAGGGCTGAATTCGGACTGTACCAAACTAAAACACCTTGCTGCAACACCCCCTGCTTGGCCTTGGGCCCCACGTCACAGATGGACTTCTGCTCCTTGGCAGCAACCAGCTGGAAGAGTTAATGGGTGGGAAAAGTTCGTGGAATTCATCAAAGGCACTGAAGACCTGTTTCCTTCTGTTTGTCTGGAAATAACGGGGCTTTTCAGGCACCAGCCGACCAGGTGCAAATTACAGCATCTGGCAGGTTTGCTGGGCGGGAGCCAGGACGGATCAGACAAGGAGTTCTGATGGAGAGAAGCAAGAATAATTGTACAATCAGTCTGACTTCGCCCAATACTTGGAATGTGCAAAGGAAAACAAACCCTAGAAAAGGCTGTTTCTGACCAAGATTGTAATCTGGCGGTTTGCTTGTGTAACCAACACACGTGACTGAAATGAAGGACACTCGTGTGCTTTCTGGAATAGGACATTTCTCTGAGCCAGGGCCATTTTTACATTCTTATTTGCATATGCAGATTTACTGTAGCTCTCTCTCCCTGCACTGCAATAGCTTTGAGGAGGCAGGACCCAAAGTGCTGCAGGATCACAGCTTGTGTTTATTTGCACCGACTGCATCTTCCACAGATGGGGCTGTTCTGTTCCAGGAATGTTGCTGAGAGAAAATATGACCATGAACTGACTCCAGAATTAGGTTGTTGATTCTTTGGTGGGTTTGGGTTTTTTTTTCCCCCAGCAAGGCTGGAATATTCCTCGTGGACTAAGGACTAGTGACTAATGGGAAGCAAAAGGGAGTAGGATTGAAAATGGAACGTCTCAGCGTGAAGTAACCCCAAATCTCATGTGACTTTTCCTAAGCAATGATGTTCTTCAGTTCTTTAAATTATTACAGACTGGAGAGAAACATTTTGTTCTGAGAATGCTACAAAAAAAAAAAAAATGTATTTGCTCAAGTGATTATCGGAGTATTTCCATTTACCTCAACCTGCTTCCCCTCAGCCCTCCAGCCGAGACTCCTGAAGTCGTGCAAGGCCAAGCAGAGCCTTCCTTAAGGCCGGAGCTGCAGCTGGGCAGGGCCTGCAGGAGTTTGGGCAGAGCCATCTCTCCTCCTCACACCTCTCCATCCCTGTCGATGGGCGCCAAACCGGAGCTGCTCCGATCCAAACCCTGCCGTGAGGGGGGCCGTGAGCGGGGAAGGGCCGCAGAGCTGTAAAGGGCTCTCACCTGCACAGAGCACTTTGAAAGGGTCAGGTCTGAGTCTGCTCCCCTTAAACCCCGCAGCGAGTGCCCCGTGGGCCAGCAGGGCCAGGCAGGCGTGGGAGGAACCGGACCCACGGGGCTCCTGCCTTGCAGCACGGAGATTAATCTGATGAGGCCTCGGTGCTGCGAGATTGCTCTGGGCCCATCGAGGCTCTTTATAACCTTTCCACAAACACAACATTACTGATCAGCGTGTCGAAGCACGGCAAAAAACGTTATTAGCTCTGGCTCTCTGTTGCCAGGGTCAGGTGGGGCTGCTCCTGCCTTTGTGCCGGGGATGCACTTCCCCCTCAGAGCTCCCGGGGAACGCCGCTCTCTGCTGCTTCAGGTCCTTTTTCCAGGAGAGGGAAGGCTCCCAGAAACCCTGGCACACACAAGCTCCCAATCCCTGCGCTCATCACCTCGGCTGGGCACAGTTGCTCCTGGCCCCAGCAGCTCCTGCCCGTGCTCAGGTGTGGCTTTAACCTTGGGTTTTTCCCCGCTCCCGGCCCCGTCAGGTGGGGCTGGAGCTGGAGCACCCGGCAGGGAATGGCTCGGGGGCTGATGGAATCAGCCGTGCCAGTGCACCAGTCCTCAGAACTTGTGTTTCACGTGAGCTGAATTGCTGCTGTGAGTGGGTTGTGGGAGGGAATGGGGTTAAATGGAGAGCTCAGGATCAAATTCTGCACCCTGGAAACTTCCTTGGGGCCGGGGTGTCTCGGGCAGGAGCGGGTCCATAATACGCTGCAAAGTGGCTTTGAGCTGCACAGACCCTGAATTCCCCCTCGGGGGTGGTTTGCTGTAACAGACTGGGCTTTAGTTATTTCCCCTGTTTCCTCAAGGTGTTTGCTTTGCACTGGCATCATAAAGAAGCAGGAGGGACAGGTCGATGTGCAGCTCAGTTAGAAGGTGGGTGGAAATCCTATTTCCTGGGTTTTGGCCTCGTTGCTCCTCGTCATTTGCTCCCATCCCTGTAGCTCTTGTTCTCATGGTCGTTTCAGATGTCTGGGCTGGTTTTGTTTGGCTTTTGGGAATCAGAAGAGGGTTTGTTTTTTTTTTTTCTGAGCTGTTTAATGCTGATCTCTGGCAGGTGTAAGTGAGGAGTCAAATTCGATGTGCTCAGAGCACCATCACTGATAGGGAAATTAGGGCTCTTGGTAAATTGAGAGCAATAGTGAAAAAATAACAGAATAACAATGAGCTCTTTACCAGGAGCTGTGTTTTCCACTCCAATTCCCCAACTCCTGTCAGCAGTGAGGTGCTTGAAGCAGAGCAAGGCTGGGCACGGGCCTCTGAAGGGGCAAAGTGAAGGTTTAAGCTTATCTTTGAGGGAGCCACAGTTTACTGAAACGAGGTAAAATACCAGTCACCTCTACTGAAAAAAATCATGTGGGCACGTACAGGGCTTTCACTCTGTTCCAGGGGTTAGTGCTCAGTGATTCAAGGCGAATTAATGTACTTAAAAACTTGAGAAAATTCCATTAGTGACTGTCTGTGTCTCTAATTGTCTAAATACAGTGAGAAACAATCCTTCTCCTGAAAGCCTGAGCTGTAGGACAGGCTCAGCAGAGCTCCACTGGGGGAATTCCAGCAGTGCTGATGTGATTTGGTGTTTAAACCCAGCCTGGGCCCAGCAGGACATGTGGGCCTAAATACCCGTCAGCTTTGGAAAATTTGGCTTATTGTTCATAACCCCTTCCAGAAATGTGTTGTTTCTCCAGTCCTGAGGTGCAGCAGCCAGGCAATGGACGTGATTACACAAACACCCCCCCCCAAAAACACTTTGCTGCTGATTCTATCCCCCAACGTTTCCAACAGTGCTGGGGGAAATCCCCCAACTCCCCTCCACTGAACCATTAGACCCAGTAATGCTGAATCATGTAAATTCTTTTTCCCAAGGATGATTGATCCGTCCAGCCCATGAGAATATAAACCCAATAAAAACCCCTATTGCCTGAAAAGAGAGTGAGGTCTGTGCCTTTCAAATAACTTCATATCCTTCAGCACTGGCAATAAATATCCTCCTTTTACTACAAAACACTCTGCTCGGTGCCTGTGGCCCTGCATTATTTGTCTCACATATGAAGTACCTCTGGATATGCAAATTAGCAGCAAGTTTAAGTGTCTTTCCCTCTTCCTGAGGTGTTTTGGTTGCCTAAACCCTTATTTAGACCAGCCTTACGACCACCAAGTGTTGTAGTTTCTGTGCTATTCTTGTTTATTCAGGCATTAAACCTCCCCCTGTTTTTCAAGAATATTGTTTCAGGTCAAGTTTCCAGCTGGTATAAATCACTGTCCAATCCCAAGGACCTGCACAACTTCTGGGCTATTTTTAAATCTTTCAGAAGGCTGCAATAGCACATAAAGATCCATAACGTGCCCAGGGCCTTGTGCTTTTAATTCCGGCCACCTGAAATTTTTATTCAAAACTTTGCCAGCAGGAAGTGGCTTTTTCGTTTCCAAGGGAAACTCCTGCAGGAGTTTTAGGCCTTTTAGAAATTAAAAAAAGCAAACAAACAAACAAGAATAATAAACAGTCCTGTTCACTTCTCATATAAATCCCCCCCCCCCCAAATAACCAATTTTGTAGGTTGAGTATCCCTTTTACTGGGGAGATTCAAGAAGGATGTGACAGTGTTTTGCAAGCCAAGGGAGGAAAAGCAAATTGGGTTGTTTGGGGGTTGTTTGTTTGGGTTTTTTTTGTGTGTGTAGTCCTGAAGGTACCACAAAGAATTTACTGTTCTGCACCTCGGACTGGCAGCTCTGCTGGGGCTCCCGGGGCCTCTGGATCCTCAGGCAAATCCCAGAAATTCAGCCCGACCACTGCTGGAACACGGAGTTGAAGCAAACTGTTGCCTTCATCGTAGGACAAAGGGCAGTGGAATTCTCAGCCCGTAATTCAATTTCAAAATGAATTTAGACCCTCTTTTGGCTCAGTCCTAAAGGGCCCGGAAATCCTTCCGAAACTTTTAAGAGGAACAACCTCAAACCACCCCCAAAACAAACAGAGAGCTCCGGGGGGTGGTCCAGGGAGGGGGCAGGGGCAGGAGCTGGGAATGCACTGGAGCAGGAGGAGGGGATGCTGCTGGCAGTTGGCCTGCAAGGAGCAGGTGTGGGAAGGGATTCTGCTGCACCTCCCGGATGCTCCTCACCTTCTGCTGCCCGGGATTTGACGGAGCTCCATTGCTTTCATTCCAGGAGAACCTGCCAAGTGCTCGGGGCCAGAGCCTTGAAAGAGGTCTCTGCTGCTCACTTATGTAACCCCAGATACGCCTGCACACCGAGGAAGCCCATTAAATATTTAAAGCCCGTCCTTTCCTCAAAAGCAGCAGCAGCGAAGATGATTTTCCGTGGAATTTAACATTAAACTCCGGCAATTTGTACAGCTGTGCATATAAATAGGCTGCACATCATCTCCAGAGGCAAAGGTCACGCTGCCTCCTCCCTCCCAGTGCTCCAAGTTCCATAGCAACAACCTTCCCTCCCTGTTTCCATGTTGTTTATCCAAAGGGACGGAAAATTTGGGATACAGCACTGTCGGGTTCTGAGAGATGAATGAATGGCAGCTGATTGTAATATTTGTCCTTAATCACTTGATTTTTTTTCTCTTCGTGGAGCAGGATGGATAATAACAGAGATCAGCCACGGGGACTGGGTGGCACAAAGCTTTTCCAAGGAGGGAAATCAGAACAGACAACTGCCTGATTTCACTTAATGCAATTTGTTCCATGGCTGATCTTCAGCCCTCTGCTTCATTACCTTGGACAAACTTCAACCTGGTTTCTAAGGAGGCACAGATTCTGATTTGCAATTAGAATTACCCAGTTACACAGCACTCGCCGAGCCCGCTGCCTGTTTAGCTCCCACTGATGGAAGCTGACTTTTTAGATGCCAGGGATACATTTCCTCACGTGACAGATCCTCAGCAGTTCACCTCACGGAAGGATCTGTGCAAGCAAAGCACAGGGAGCTCGGGGTTCTCCCTGCCTGTGCTTGAACAGCTCTGTGACATCACTGGTCTCTGTGCAAGGCCCCCGGGGCAGGATTTCTTGTGGTGAGGGGCTCGGGGGAAGTGTGGGGTGGGGGGTTCACTCTGCCCCCTTTGGCAGGAGCAGGGCTTGAGCCAGGGAACCAGAGAGTCCCAGAATGGGTTGGCTTGGAAGGAACCTTAAAGACCCTCGTGTTCCAATCCCCTGCCATGGGCAGGGAGCTGGAAGTTCAGTCCCTCTCTGCCACTGCTGGATCCCTGGGATGGCCAGAGCTTCGTGAAGCATTGCAGTATTAGGGAATAATGCCCCTGGTCTTCTCCATTTTGCATCTGCAACCTGCTGTGGCTGTATTTCAAACAGAAATTATATATTTAACAGTACTTTTCTTCCGTATTGTTTAACTTCTGCCTTCATTTTCCACGGAGCCAATATCGGCTGATTCCAATCTTGTGCATTTTATGTCCTTATTTATCATCGGGGTAGAAGGACGTTAATTGACTCGCTGGCAATTCCAAAGCCTCCTGCTGAGGGAGCATCAGAGGGAATTGGTTGTTTTTGCTGGCTCTCCAACTAGTTAATTGAGAAGCTATTCAATTATAGGTAATATACTTTTATTGCTAATAAGATATTCTGGTATCAACAACGTCCCCGATTCCAAAAGGAAATTTGGAGGAATTATGAGAAACTTGAAACCGCTGGGCAAAAAGGCTTCAAAAATTAACCTTACACAGAGAAATCCTGGAACCAACACCAGCTTCGGTGAAAAGTAAATCAATAAAATTCTTAGCAGAGTTTCCTTACTATTTATTTACCCTCACTTGTGAGAGGGACGTTTGTGAGAGAGCGAATGTGCTGCAGGTGTGTCAGGCTAGAAAGCTGTTCTTAATGCAGATTTCCAAACAGGAGATCTGAAACACAGTTAATACTGCGCTTTATTATCTAATTTGCCAAGATTAGATTTCTCCACTTCACAAGCTCCTCTGGACTCTGGTATCAGCTCCTTCAGTTATTGAAGAACATCTCTGGTAAATAAATATCAGTTCTCCTGTTAGGATTTGTAAAACCCCAGTACCTGGAAGCCCAAGTGGAGCCACAGCACAGCGCCTAAAGGTGACGGGCAGCTCTCCCAGACTGAAGGACAAGCAGTTTAAATAGCAGCAAAAAATCATAAAGGGGTTTGGCTCCGTGGGAATTACTCCCGTGGTGAGAGGGAGGAAATGAGAATCAATCCAGCCTGTAACGTGCACCCCTTCCTCCTAAAACGGGTTCTTTTCCTTCCTGTGTCTCCAAGAAACGAGCCAAGGCCCCAGCCCTGAGTGGGGACCGATGCAGAGTTAAAGCCCCTCGTGGTCCCCATCCCCCCCGAGCCACTTTGCTGAGTGCTTTCAAACGCCACCATCTATCTGTGTCTCTCCGTTTTCTTTTTTGCCCCCCCCCCGAAGGCAAGAAGTTGTTCACAGCAACAACCGGAGGGAAGAGAAGCATGAGGAGATGAGTTTGATCAAAGGAATATCATGTCAGAGCAGAAGATTGATTTTCCTCCCCCCTCCGCAGCCCCTGCCCCTTCCCCCCGGCGCTGCTGCTCCCGGTGTCTCTCCATGCCTTGCATGTGTGGCTTTTGATTAGGGCTTTCCTGCTCCTAATGCCGCACAAACAAGGCTCTGGCATGTCCCAGGTGCTGCGTGACCCCCTTGTTCTGAGATGGGGAGCGCCAGCAGCCGTTCAGTTGTCACAGCTCTCCGGCTCCCCGGGCAGCTTGGAGTCCTGGGACAGCGCCTCCATCCCGTGTTAGCAAGGAGGCAAAAAAACACTGAAAACCAAATGCTAAAATATCCTAAAATGCTAAACAGCCCTAAATACTGAATGCTAAAAAAAAAAAAAAAAAAAAAAAAAAAAAAAAAAAAAAAAAAGAAAAAAAAAAAATTTTTTTAAAAAAAAAGGCAAAGCAGAGCAGGGCTGGATGTCTCTGCTCGCTGCCGAATCCCAGTCCCTGGTGGAGGCTTGGAGCTTTGATGGACAGAGGGAAACACAAGCAATAACATTTTAACACTGGGTATCAAATCACCTTTTGTTTAATGGGGATAAGGAAACAATCCAGTTTTAATAATGCCAGATCACTCTGCCTGAATGAAATGGGAACAGGAGATGAGAGGCTGGTAAACACTGTTGCCTGCCAGCAGGAAAACAGGTTTTAATCCTATAAATCACAAAAGGAAATTGCTAAGGCTGTATCTCATACAATTAAGCCAATTTAAGCCTGACTATTAGGGGAAAAAGATTACTCATAAACTCTGGCATTTCAGTGTGGAGGTTTGGGACAGTGTTGGATTCACACACCAAGTTCAGTCTCCTGTCTTCCAACAACCTGCCTCCGGGAAGCAACTTAGTGGGGACAGCAGAGTCCAGCAGCATCACTGACATGGATATTACACTTCAAGAGCATCTTGTTTTTCTATGCTTTTTCAAGTTAGCATAAAATTACATTTTTAAGATACGTGTGTTTTTTTTTTCCAGATAAGGCTCCTTTACATCCAATTATAAATAATAAGGAGTGTTCCACGGGGCCCTCGATAACAGCTCCTGTTAGGCCTGGAGAGCAGTGAAGCAAAGAGAACATTGTAATAAGGTCACAAATGCTGTAAATCACCGGGTTCTCTGCCTTGCCTGCATCTCACAGTGGGCCAGGAGGGTTTCACTTCATTAAATGTGAGAAGTCACAACTCACACTAAATCACAGCGTCTGAATCGTTAAACGGAGAACATCAGGAGCTGCCCCACGTGGAGATGGGCTCCTGCTGCCCTGGGAACCCCTGGCAGAGGATGGGGCTGGGCACAGCTGAGCTCTGAGTGCCCCAAATGTGCCTTGGCCACAGGACATGACCCCACTTCTCCACGTCTCTGCCTCTTATCCATGGTCTGTTTGCAGCTTCTGGGCGGGGGAAGAATCCCTGTGGGTGTTCCCACGGGACAAAAACCTCGGTGGGGTTCAGGGCTCGGCTGCCCAAATCTCCAGGTGCCGAAGCTCCTGAGTCCCATTATCCTGCTGGGGGTTTGTGAGGGGGAAGTGCAGGGCCTGTGCTTGTCCCCTGGTGCTGTTTGGGGCAGGATCCAGCTGGATGCTGCTCCCCCAGCTGCGATCCCTGGATCTGGGAGCCAGCAGCAGTGCTGCTCGTGGGCAGGGGAGCCCTTCCCTTCCAGCATCTCTGCAGAGCTCGCCCTCTCGCAGGTTCAGAATTCAATTAAAGGCCCTTTCCTGCCGCTGCACCAACTTGTGAATATTTATGGGGGGTTCTGCAGGAGGCTGAAGGGCAGCTGAGGCTGGTGAGCAGCTGCCAGTGCTGCAGCTCCGACCTCTGGGTCACTTCTGCTGCCTTTTCCTTGGAGCTCGACCGATACCACTGGGGTTTGTGCACCCCTACAGTGAAAGCTGCAGCTCCTCGTGAACGAGTGAAGCGAAAAAAAGTCAGGTTTTGATGCTTTAATCGACCGTTTCTGTGGCCACAAGTAGAGTGAACCCCTCCACTCCTCATGGCCTGCGGTCCTGGGGTCACTTTTGCTGTGGTGGGACGTGAGAAACAAGCCCACAAGTCCATCAGTGGTGGGGTAGGGCACTCAGTGGAGCACCTCAGTCACTGAAACACCGGGAAATAGCTGGAGGAGAGGCCTGACTTCCCTCGGAAGGGGAACTGGAGCACAGCATGGAACTGGCTCGTGTTGGGGTTTGTTGGCTTGGGGACAAACCGCCTCCCACGCTGCCTGCAAGGGGATCCTAAAAAAGGACTGGGACACTGGGCATGCAGATTTGACAGCTCAATAAAACAGCTCCGGGGCTTTTTAAAGCCAGAAGTACTTTGTAACTAAAAATCTACAGAGTTCCCTGACTTTCTGTGTAGTATCTGTGCCCAGAATTCCCCAGTAGTACTGGCACAAAACTTTTAAGGTGAATAGAACAACACGTTTTGCTGAGCAGGTTTCAGTAAGTTACTTATTGCTGTCTTAATAATCTGAGTTATTTTGATCAGTTATTTTGAATTTTGTTTGAAAATGCAAAGAAGGTGAGAGCAAACCACGCCACTCTTAGCAATCCCAGCCTTGATTTTGGCTCATAAATCACGTGTGGTTGGAACAGAGAAAACAGAGGGAGCAGGTAATAGGAGTCATCAGGTTTTGCTGACTTAAATAATAAAAGCTGCCACCCCAAAGAAATGAAACGTGTTCAGTGTGCAAAGGGAATAAAAATATGAACTCATCTTGGCTAATGGCTCTGAGAAGTAATATAAAGATATGCATAGATTATTCTGAGCCTTAAAAAAAAAAAAAGGAGACAGAGATGCATCCAATTTGCATAAAATGTTAATAGTAATCTTAGGGGTAAGAGATTTCCTTTGAAACACAGGGATCATTACAGGGACTGCTGGAGTGGAGTCTTTGTCCTTGAGTGTTTTCTTTGGAGGTCCATCAATCACTCGTGGTGGTACCTCAGGGCTTCACTTCTGCTGAGCTTGGCTGATGGTCCAACCCCAGCTGAGCTCCTGCTTGGGAGGGGCTGGACTCCAGCAAAGGATAACCAGGCGTGTGAGGAGAAGGTGTGGAGCAGCTCCTGGAGCAAGGACACGCCCAGAGATCCCACCAGGACTCCGGGGCAGATTCCAGCAGAATGGCACAAACCTGGAACCACCTTCTCCCTTCTTCCCTCCTCCTCTTCCCCCACCAGGGTTGTCCTGCAGAGGTGTCCCCTGTCCTGCAGCAGCCCCCCAGCCGTCCCCACATCCCTCTGGGGAAGGTAAAGCTGGGATTTAACCCCCTGGGAGCCAAGATCAGGACTGAGATCCCGCCCAGTTCCCGATTTCCTCAGACAGAACTGTTCTGTGGACAGAATCAGGGGCACTGCAGGGCATCAGGGTGTGACCCAGCCCTGCCCAGCCAGGATGGATATATGCATGCGTTCCATCCATCCCAGAGATCCATTCATGACACCTTTTACAGCTCTCCAGCTTCCCACCCCCTCCCAAACCCTTCCCTGAACCCGAAGCTCATTTGCTAATTACCCTTTTTCTTGCCTTGCCATGTCGGTCTCATTATTATTAATGCTTTTACAATCATTTACTGGGGAAGTTCCTCCCTCCTCCTCCTGCAAACACAAACAACAGTTTTATCAACAGAGCAAACATGATTGCAGCTCTGCTGTTATGTTTTATTTATTCCCATATAGGTTTGATTCTATTGCAGTTTCTCATTTTTGCCTGATGTATAATTCATGATTTATACAGTGTTGGAGCTCGTGTAGGACACCCTCATTTCATTAGCTGTGCTATCATTTTCTGGGCTGTATAAAATAAAACATGGGCAGCCCTCCTTCTGCCTCCACCTTTTCCTGTGTCTGCCGTTTGCAGGGAAACAATTGCAATAATATTTGGTTAAAACCATTACTAATTTTACTTTTAACACCTCAGCAGCTGAAAAGGAATTGAAATGAAGGCCTGTTTTACTTACTGGTGTGTCTTCAGGGATGTGATGTCTATTATTATCAAAACATTAGTTCCATTCTAGAAATGCATGGACATCCTTGCCAAGGGATAACACAGTGTCTGGTTTGTAAATAAATGGTGCCCTTTTGGCTCAAGTGAACAAGTCCAATTACAGCCCTTTGATGGTATCAGTTGCACAGGTATGGAAAAAAATCCATGGGATTTGGGGGCTTAAATTTTCATCAGTGCTTTAAGGCCAAAATCTGAAATCCAGATCCAGAAAGTCAAGTGGCTCCAGGTTACTCCCAGCTTGTTTGGAGATTGTTGGGTTTTTTTCTCGTTTGATTTGTTCAGCCACAAATCACTCAGAGCTGTGCTGGATTTGGAGTTGGGAGGGAAGGGGAGCCGAGAGGTTCATTTGTACCTGCAGACACTTGTCTCCCCGGTCTCCAGTTAAACCAGGCTGTCCCTGAGCTCTCACGAGGGGAAATTACAAATCACCCAACAAACAGGAGGAGCAGGTAGCCCAGAGGAAGGGATGTGATCGAGCACTGGATCAGTTTTCCTAGGAAGTCGCTGCAGTTCCTCAGCTGTCCGGGTGCGGTCAGTGATCCCTGCAGCCCGGGTCAAACGCGGTCACCCCAAATCCCACGCTGCAGACCCCAGGGATCCGACAGCCCCGGGAACAGGGCGGGATTAGGAGGGGAGGGCTGGATGCTGATTTGCCAGGACAGAAATCCTACATTTCCTGTATTTTTCACAGACCTGTATCGTTTGTGACACCTGTTTTCAGCCTCTGCTTTCCCTTCCCAAGTTTTGTGCCCAGTCAAATGCTGAGCTTGTCCGTAGGGACAGAGGATGAGATGCCCAGGCTGGCACTGCTGGAGCCCTGTTTGCTTTCAGTGCTCTCCCCTGAGCCCTGGAGCACAGAAGGAGCCACCTTTCTCCCGTGCCTGGGAATCCATCCCCCCTTCCTGGCTCTCCCCTCACCTGCACGAAGGTGGGGACATTTCCCACACCACAGCCAGTATAAAACATTATGGCATTATTGACTCGAGCACATCTCAGCCAGACTTGGTGTTACTGATTTTAACGACTGTCTCTTCTCCTCCCTCCCCTCTTTATTCTGCTCTGTTGTTAATTCTCATTTTATTAGAGCTGCTGGTCCTCCGAGCCCTTTATTGCATTAGTACAAACTCCTTTTGATGAGCACGACACCATAAATTACGTGCTGACCGTCCCCATCTTGAATGGCAAGGCAATAAATGCAGGGAAATTCAGGGAAGTTAAGCTCAGATCTATTTGCCCTCTATCTCTTGAGTCAACTTCTCTCCTTGAACAACTGTGCCAGACCGTGAAAAAAAGAGATATAAATGTCACCCAGCGTCTTAAAACCTGAGAGTGGTTGGTGATGTCATTCAGGAGAGAACAGTTGTGGAGCTGGAGTGCAGAAATTAAATATCACCATCTCAGGGAGGATTATCTGGCAGGGTTTGGCACGGGTGTTTTATCCAGTTCCTCTGCAGACTGGAACTACTCTGGCTGGTTTTAGGCATTCTCTCCCATCCTCTCCTAGGGGAGGAGCTGCTGGAAGTCAGGCCTGGCAACATCCTCAGCGCTGGAAGAGATCAACAAGCTGGGTGAAAATACTCTGTAAATGCAGCCAGAACAAAGCAGTGGTGAGAGATTTAGTGCAAATCCCAGCTCTGCATCCCTGAGCCATCCTGCCTGAATTGGGACCACCCCCCGGCTCTGTGACAGCCCCTGGGGGCAGAGCTGGGCACAAAGATACGATGTGAGACGTGCTGGGGGGGGAATTGGGGAGAGGCATTTAAATAAAAATGCCTGGATTCATTCTAGGCCAGTCTCACCCCAGTGTCATTCCACGGACTTCCCATCCACAGCAGCTGGGCAGGAGATCCAGTCCCCCCCAGTGTCTCCTGCTGCTCTCTGCATCATTTAATAGTAGAAATTATTAATGATTTTAAAGAGCTGCAGATGAAATGTATTTAAAGAGAATTGTAGATACTGGGACCTTTCTCTGATTCAAAAAGGAAAGTATAAATAGTGTAGGTGGAAGACTTGTGGTACAATATATTCATCGAAAGCTCCCTCGGAGTGGATACATGCCCAGTTTTTATCTTTACAATGGCATAAATTTATTACATTTTCATATGGAGCAGAGCAGAACCTCAGCATGAAGGAGGTGGGAGGACACAAGGTGAAGGAAACGTTCTTGAACAATCTGAAATTACAGTAATATCAGCAGCGATTAATTAATGCAGCAAAGGAAGTAATAATTCACCTGCAACTCCCAAAGCTTGGCAGACGTTGAGTTCCATATGATAACTTATTAAAGCCCACCTTGTTCACATTACAGTGAACAGCCAGGGTTAGAGATTAGTAAATAACAGCAAATTCTTCTTTCTTCAGCAGGAAAGCCTCGGTCAGGTCTGTGTGGCTCAGCAGCATCAGAGCTCCGCACGAAATGCAAATGGCCAAATAAACAGAGGAGTGTGATTTACATGCTGATGGCTGAGGGAATAGAGCTCCCTCTGACCTCCTGCACCATCATCTGGAATCTCCCTTGGTTTGGGAGCAGGCTGTTTAAAATATTAATGCCTTGAATAATGAATGGCTGTACATGTAAATGAGCTCCTGGTGTAACAATTCTGAATGACTCTGGTTTAGGCACATTTCAATGATTATTTGGCCATTAACTTTAGTAAAATAAGAATGTGAAGAGAAAAGAAAGAGGATCTATAATTTCTCTATTATTTAGCTTTGTTTTAAATGAAACCCTTGGAAAGATGTATATCATTTCAATTTTAGTTCCAGAGGCTTTTATGTAAATTAATTGCATTAGAGAATTGGCAAGAACATTTATTCAATTTAGAACGGCCGTGATTATAAGCTTTACATTAATATAACAACAATTTAACAGTGGCTGATAGATGGGACACAACCATGTAATTATCAAAAGTGAGCCACTTTCTTGATCTCTAATTAGTTCTATAAGCAAATACAGTTTTGCTGGAACTAATTGCTGAGCTGCAGCTGCGAGGTGAGGGCTGAGCTGGGGTTCAGGTGCTGAGCAGGGAGAGCTGCACGGCCCAGGATCTTCCCATTTCCTGATCTAATCGGACGTGTAATTCAATTATGTGTGCCCAGCCAAAGCAGGGACTTGTGCACGGAGGAATAACCTTCCCTGTGCTGTGGTGTCCTCTGACTCCAGCCCGGGGCCGTGGGGCCTGTCGCTGCAGGGAGATGATGCTCTGGGCTGGTGTTCTACACCCTCAGCAGAGACTCAGCACAAAAGCACAAAGGAAAATGAGACCTGGACTGAAGCAACGATTTGATTTTTTTTTTTTTTTTCTTGCCCAGTTTTTGTGACAGAGGTGGAATTTTAACTTGTCTGGGTGTCTCAATCCATCTGGAGTGTCCTCCTGCCACGGGCAGTTCCTGGGGCTGCTTGGGGTCAAGCATCACACAGCCTCCCGTGGTTTATGGGAACAGAGCTCAGTTTGCTCCTAGACATCCATTTTCATCCTGATTCGTTATCTAATGAAGCTAAAAAGGAAGGTTGGGATGGACTTGTTGCAGTTCTCATTGACAGAAAGGTAGGAGAATAACCCTGCTCTAAAGTGCTGCAGAGGCGCAGCTCAGTCCTGAGCTCACCACCTGAGTCCTGAGCACATCTCCTCAATCCTGAGCTCATCACCTCAGTCCTGAGCTCACCACCTGAGTCCTGAGCACATTTCCTCAATCCTGAGCTCATCACCTCAGTCCTGAGCTCACCACCTGAGTCCTGAGCACATTTCCTCAATCCTGAGCTCATCACCTCAGTCCTGAGCTCATCACCTCAATCCTCATCTCACCACCTCAGTCCTGAGCTCATCACCTCAATCCTCATCTCACCACCTCAGTCCTGAGCTCATCACCTCAGTCCTCATCTCATCACCTCAGTCCTGAGCTCATCACCTCAGTTCTCATCTCACCACCTCACTGTGGACTTGTTGTGAGGCCTCTGAAGCAAAGTGACCGGGAGCTGACCTCGTGTGCCTTGTTGCAAGGCTGTTTATTTTTGTCCCTGCACCATAAATTGTACTTTTTCTCAGCTCTTATTGCCCATACCCTCTGCAGAAATTCTTTCCCTCATTAGAGTAAACCAATTACCAAGTGCCAGCGCCTTGTTCCAATTGAATCTGAGCAATTGTTCTGGTACTAATTGCTTGAGGGCAACTACCACGATCTATCAAGATCATGGCTGGGCAGCACTAACGCACTTAGGGGGGAGATTATTGAATTTATTCAGCATTTGGCCCGATGCAGCTTCTAACAAATGCATTTTGTGAACACAACAGTGCTGGCCAGTGAGTTACTGGCTCGTTCCCGGGGCTCTGAGAGCCCCAGCAGGGCCCCTGATTCTTGTCAGAGCCATTAATTCCTCCTCAGGACCAGGGCTGATGTTCCATGGAGGAGCTCTGCACGTCCCACAGGCTCCAGCACACAGTCAGTCACCCCCTGGCGTGACTCCTCGTGGGACCTGGGCTTTGGCTGTCCAGGACTTTCCCTGGTTGGGGCGGAGGCTGGTTTTGCAGGAAAGGTGCTTCCTGTCTTCCCAAGGGCAGGATAAGTGATCTCTCAGCAAGCAGAGCTGGAATGAGGGTGGTTTGTTTTGTTGGAGGAGGTGACAGGGACAGGATGGTGGCTCTCAGGGCGTGCAGGGTTTCCTCCTGCCGCTGTGTCCGTGTGGGAAGAGGCTCTTCCTGCTCATTTGTGACTCCACGGCTTGTGCTTCAGGACAGGGTGTTCTGGAGTGGGACTGGAGGAAGAAGACCTGTCCCTTGGCTTTGAGTTGGACTGTGTGATGTCAGGGCAGGGCCATAGATCGGATTGCTCCGTAATCCCACGTCCACTTTCCCTCAGTGATTCAGAGAACACTGAGTTGGATCTTTGCTGTCTCTGCTGTCCCTGGTACAGCCGCAGCAGAAACCTGCAGCCCTAGCACTTCCAAAGACATGCTGAGGGTTATTTAAACAGCCTGTGATTTTTCACTGGGTATTTGTAGCTGACCAAAGCAGCTCCACCTGTAATTAATCAGGAATTCCCTCCTGTTTCCTCTGTAGCATCTGCTGGCGGTTTGCAGGGGGTGTTTATTCCGTGCAGAAATCGTGCCCTGATTTATGCAAAAATAATTGCCACATGGAGTAGTTGTTGAAAAGCCAAGGATAAAATATGGGCTTTGGAAGAAAACAAAATGTAGCCTTTTATAATTTTTTATTTTCTCCTCTGAATGTTAAAGCATCAGCTGGACTCGGGGGCAGCACATTTCTGTCCTTACCTCTGGATAAATTGTATTCAGGAGTGTGGGCCAAGGAGTGCACAATGAGAGAATAATAACCTGATTAGGACTGCAAGGGAAGAGATCTCCTGGCTGGAAGGGGGAGATGCTTGGGGCTGGCAGGAGGGCCCAGTGCCAGGGGCCAGGCAGGGAGTGATGGATCAGCCCCTGCATCCAGGGTGACAAACTCAGCGCTGGCCAAACACCAGCACCACTCTCTCCCCCCTTGGGCCTGACTCCCAGTTACTTGAGGGGACCTTTAGCAAAGTAAAAAAACCACCCCCATCTGATTCCCAGTGTTCTGTGCAAACAGCCAAAGATGCCTGAGACGTGGTCAGAGACTGTCCGTGTGTCGGGAGCCACCTCCCCTGGCATTCCTGGCTCGGTTTATTTGGGGAGCTTTCAGGCATTTTTTGGTGTAAAACACCTGCCGGGTTGTTTTAAAGTCTGCAGGCGCTGCGGAAATCCAGTTTCTTCCTGGGGAAGTGGAAATCAAATACATGTGTCCCATCAGACCCAGCTTGTGAGAGGAATTATCCTGCCTGTCTCCAGCTGTCCAGTAAATCCCAGCTGACAGGACCAGCACGGAGGGTTTTAGTTCAGAAGTGCAGTCAGAGAATAGGAAATAATTCTTGACCCAGCTTCATTTAGCACGGAAAATCTGGAGTTATTTTAAAATTTGACTACAATCGACCATAACAATCCGACATAATTATGAACCTTGCATTATTATAAAAATTAGCCTTGCCTAAGCTAACTTTGTTCTGCATTTTAAGGATTTGCCTTTTTCTTTCAGAGTGCTTGTCCTTTTCCCCAAGTGAATGCAATTTATAGCTCTCCTTGACCTTTAGATAACAGTGAATGCTGTTATTTCTTTGCTCTATTAATCCTCTTATCTCCCTGCCTGTGAACTATTGTTCACCCCATATTGGCCACTGGTACAAATTGTGCCCTGAAATCCAAATATACACTAAAAAAGAGCAGTTCCTGGGTTTGCCCAAGCCAACATAACTCAGCTGTTCAGTGTTCAGTCCACCCCCTGAATTATTGGAGCCGGGACGTCCCCGCTCGTGAGGGTCCAGCAGGCAGCTCCTCCCCTCCTGTCTGGTGGCATTTCCCCAAATCAAAACTGGCACCAAACAGGTTCCACTGGAGCCTTTCAAAGCACACCGGGCAAATTATTGGAGAAACGAGCTAAATTAAGTTACGTTATGATGACTTTGGCAGGTTCAGTGGACTGAGCCGCTGAATCTCAAGGAGTAGCAGGGCCCTCAAGGTTGAACTTGAAGCCACTGGGAGAAAAGAAACACAGCAGCACAAGGCCGGTTTCACATCTCTCTCTTCTCCATACATTTACAGCTTTTCTCTTTCGGTTTTCCTTGGAAAGCCACCCCTGTGAGATGGCACAAGTAATTCTACGGAGCAGCCTGTGCCTGGTTCTCAGGGTGAGTTCCCCCAGGCTGGACGTTCTCCTTGCTTTCCAGTAAATATTTGCATTTATTGCTGTGTTGGCAGTAACTTCACCATCATGGTTTCCATGACTTAAATCCCCGGTGAGCCTTAACTCCTGATTCCTGCTGCAGGGAAGGGGGAAAAACCCTCCCTGGCCAAGGTTCCTACAGGAACCTTTGGGGTGATAAAGGACTTTCCCAGAGCAGTTTCTCAGTTTTCCCTCCCAGAAGGGTCACTTTGGGCTCTGTTTGGGTGAGACCGAAGGGAGTGTGACCCCTGCACACATTCCCTTGCTGGAAGCACGACAGCAGGAATTCTGCTCCCTGCCTTATCCCTCGCTGTGGATCATAAAGGATTAATTAAAGTTGTATAAAGTTGAAAGTGTGCCCGAGGTAAACATCAAACTCCCCCGGAACTGCAGGGAGAAGCATTTGGAATGTTGTTCTCCAGGCTCGGGCTGGGAGCCTCGTCACACCACGCTTGGAACCGAGTGTGTGTGTGGGGGGGAGAGAAATGAGGCAGAAGAACATTTTGTTTCTGTTATTTTTGAGCGGGCTCCGAATTTTATTTATTTAGAGAAGAATTGACTCAGCAAAGCTGCACGTTCTTGCAGTGCTGGAGGGAAGGGCACACACACACACACACACTGACTGCTGCTCTCTGTGGCTGCACCCCTTCCAGAGCCCTCCCAGAGCCCTTCCAGAGCCCCTCCAGAAGGGATCTTCCCTCTCCTGCACGCCCAGAGCTCAAGTACTTGAGGACAGAGGTGTATTTAAACATCCCTGGTGGTCCCAGTCCGAGGCTGGAGTGGCAGGGGTGATGTGCAGCCCTTGATTCCGGGGGAATCATGACCTTCACTGGAGGGGCATGGAAGGGAGAGTTAAGGTTTCATTCCAGCCTGCTCCAGTGCAATTTGTTCTCTCACTGTGCACAAAGTGGAGCTAATTGGGGACTGTTAACAGAGTGAGGGGCTGCTCCTGATGCTGCTCTCCCCACGTGCGAATGGAATGACCTCTGTTGGGCCTGTCTGGACCCCCACATTCTGTGCCAGAAGCAGGATCCAGCCATGAGAGCCCAGGGTTTCTAGTGCTGATGAGTTTTCCCTCAGCCTGTGCTGTGTGTGAGTGCTGGCAGCTTTCTCTGCACAAAATAACCAGCTTTGCCCTTTGCTTTTCTAATTCCAAGAGAGCCTCCGGCGCCAGTTCACCTTCTGGAGGAGCAGCTCACAGAAGCCTTCAGAAGTATCTGGGTACACAGATAGATTTTTAAATTACAGCACAATGAAAGGAAGTGGTGCAGGGGCCCCTCCAGGGCAAGACACGGGGATTTGGGCAAAGTTGCCCGGGTGCTGGAGGGTAAGACAGGCAGGTCAGGCTGTCCTGCCACGAGGAGTCGTGATACAGCTGGTTTTATACCACACTGTTTAAGTGAAGGGGTTTTTTTTCCCCTGTATGAGGTACCAGTGGTGGTCAGGTTTTGCTGAATGGCTTTCGAGGGCTCTTGCAGGGCTTGTGGTGGTCCAAGCGAAAAGATTTCTTGGAGATAAGTTATTAGGGGGGCACTGGCATGTGGTTTGGGTGAGGTGGAGGCTGAGACATGGGGAAGAGCTGCAGGGCCTGAGTTTCCTTCTGTCATCAGAGCCCTGAGGGGCTCAGGGGGCTGGAAACAGGGAATGCTGAGGGGTTTGAAAGCCAGATCCTTAAGGCTGGCACTGTGCACACCCCTGAGCACGGGGAGAGCCTGGGGTCAAACCAGCACCAGCAGGGTCACACCCCCCCCATCCAACCCCAAAACCAGAATGACAGAAAAACCCACAAAAAACCAGAACGACCCCCAAACCCTCTTCTCTTCTCCAGAGGCTGCCACCAAGGACCACCTTCTCCAAAAATAGCAGCGTACTGATGACCATTCCTGACCGGGAACGGAGAGCTGGAGTTGTTTTCTGCGGGAAAAGCAACAATGTGCTTGAAAATAGGGATTTATGTTGTGATGGCTGACGTCAGCAGTGCAGCCCAGAGCACACAGGCCCTTCCCAGTGCGTGTGCTGACGACGTGTCTCTGCACCCCCAATACATCAACGAGTCTGGCAGTAAATAGTCGTAGTTTGTGTCAAAGTGCAGAGCTCAGCCAGGAGCCCAGGCCTTAAATAATAACCCTAAATAACACTGTTCTTGGTCCCAGCCACGACCAGGGAGTTGCACTGTGCAGAGCAGAGGTTCTGAAGGACAAACAAAGGGGCCTGATTGTCCTCTTCCATGCCCCCGTGTGAAAACCCATTGGGGGCTCTCAGTGAGACTGTTGGTCCCCCAAAGAAAGCCAATTAACAAATTACGATTTAAACTCCTCAAGCGGAGGGGAGAAATCCCAACGAGCAACAAACCCCGGCAAACAACAGAAGTTGTTCTGTTAGGGGAGTGTTTTTCGAGGCTCAGATCAGGAATTTCCCTCCCCCTTCGACACCCTGGCGTGACGGAGCTGCGAGCAAAGCTTCCCGCACGGCTCTTCAGGCCCCAGGTTCCAGTGGGTGACTTCTCACAGGACTCTGAGAGCTGCATGTGCACACTTTTGTGCAGCTGGAAATATCTAGAACTTCCTGTACTGCCCCCATCGTCTGGACTGGGAGGGGAGGAGCACTGGGGCTCTCGGAAAGAACTGCTTGGAGTTTTCCGTCTTGTCTGGGGTAATTTAAAGGAGAGGGCGATGCAGCAAAGAGAAGAATTCTCTGTTTTATGGGTTTTTTTTTTAATGGTTATGGCCTTCTTATCACTTTTCCACCTATGCAAAGGCACAGACCTGGTGTTTCCCAGGTCAGCTCCAGTGGCTGTGTCTACATTCCACTTAGAGGCTGGGAGGGAAGAGGAATATTAACAGTTACGAGTAGCAGGAGCTCTGCAAACCCCAGGTGAAGAAGGGAGCGAGGCAGAGAGAGAGGAACTTAAAATTCTGTGCAGCACAAAGACCTTGAAAAACTGAGGGAAAAAATCAAAATGCAAGCTGACTTCTCAAATGCATCTTCAGTCAGGGAAAATAGGATGCAATTAAGTTCTTCCAACAAGACTCTAATGATAAGCTTTAAAAGACCAGCTTAATGAAATGTCACAAGGATACGGGCTGGAACAATTCCCTATATCCTGGCTGCTTAAGCAGGGCTTTACCTGATGGAGGAAAAATTACAGGGGGGATATGATAAGTGAGTGTTTCCAGCTTTATCCTGCTGTAAGTCCATTGAAATCAGTGGTGTTGTACGACGGATAAATTTGGCTGTGGAATTTTAAACAGAAGCGGCCCCAAAAGCAAAGCCTTTGAATGAAAAGTAGCCAGTCTTCATTAAAAAATACGGGAATTTTCCATCGGATTATTAGTTAAGTCCCTTCAGCCATCAGACGGAGAGCTTTGGGGGTACGACAGGACATTTCTGTTCCCAGCCCTGTGGGTTTGGGTGTGTCACTCCTCTCCCCTGGGCCTCCACTTGCACCTCTAATTCTGCACGTGATGTTTGCCCACCTTTAGGGTGCTGTGACTGAGGTTTTTGGAGGCACTGGGTACCCACAGAGCTGCTCCTTCCTCCCTGGGCTGGGAACTAGGGGAGTCTCCTCCCTTTAAGAGGGGCGTGGGTTGGGTTTTATGAAGCTTCGTGATGCAAGTGCTTCATTCTGTTGGGTTTGTGCCCCTTCTCGTCTTCTCCTTCATTCAAATGAAAAGCTCATTTAATGCCCAAGGCAGGGCTGTAACTCAGGACACTGAGATTCAGCCTTGGAGCTGTGAATCCCAGCTGTACTCACAAAATACCCAGGGCCAGTATTTCCGTGTGGAAATGGTAAGGAGCTGCTAAAACCTCAGCAGAGAAGTGTCAGAGGCGGGTGTCGGAAAGCACTTGGTGAAGTTATGGCTGATAAAGTGGGTGGAGAAGCAGAGGGGGTGGAATTCCCACCTCCCTGAGGGCAGAGGGGGTGTAATTCCCATGTCCCTGGGAGCAGGAGGGTGTAATTCCCACCTCCCTGAGGGCAGGACAGGGTCTCAGGAGGGACACAGGGAGTGTTGATGCTGCCTGGGGCACAGCCCAGGGCTAAAGGGTTCTTTCCAGTCCCTTCCTCCCTGTTTCTGTGGGCCTGGACTCGAGTTGGGTGGATATGGATGTCTTGGAAGGGAGGTTTTAAAAGGCCACTTAGTCCATGGGAGTTTTTTAGTGTCCCCTGTGGGTAACACCCTCTGCTCCTTCCTCTCCTCAAAGGCCTTGCCAGTCCCAAATGGTAACAAAACCACGTCTCTCGGCTTCTCTTTCGGCTGTAAAACACAACACAGGGTAAACTGTCGTTCTCCACGTCAGCTCATCACATTTTAGCCCTTCCCTGAAATGCAATTCTTTAAGCACAGCTCCCTTGGGGCAGCAAACGAGCTCTGAACACATTTCGTTTGACGACCACGTCAACCTGCCTTTTAAAAAAAAAAAAGGCAAAACCCAACAAAACCTATATTTAGAATGCATAATGCAAGCGTATCATCTTCTAAACAAGAAAGTAGGACACATCCTCAGCCAGGATGAAAAGAAAATGGGGGGGGGAGAGGGGGGAGTCAAGAAATCTGAATGCGAAAGTGTGAGATTGCTGGTAAATGCAGTGTCAGACTGGCAGGGCTTCCTCTAATAACGTTCATGTAAATACAAATACAAACATCCTCTGCTGCACGATTCACAAATAGCAGGGGCACAGAACACAAAGGAGTGACAGAAAAGGAGATGGAAAGGGATGAGCGTTTCCTGCCTCCTGCCTGGCAGCTGGTGCGGGGCGCAGGTGGGGTCCTGGCTGGGCTCGGGACTCGTTCTTGCATCACCTGCGTGCTGAGCAGGGGCTTTCCAAGCTCCTGACGTCCATCCAGCCCCTCTGAACACCCAAATAGGAAAGGCTGTGGCAGGTCCCGGCTGCCAGCAGGGCAGTGTGTGCCTGTTCCCAGCCCAGGTGCCCGTCCCTGGCTCTGCCCAGCGCGGGGGAAGGTGAGGTGGGACAGCAGCTCCTCTTCCCGGTGCCAGAGTTGGATGGGAAGGGACAGGGCAGCTCTGACAGCCCAGTCTGGGCTCTGCCCTTGTCACTCTGCCTGTGGCAGGGCCAGGAACAGGGGGAAGGAAGAGCTGATCTGTATTTTAAGGGCCAGGCCTGGCAAGGTCCAGCTCTTGCCCAGCTCTGCCTCCGTGTGCTGCTGGAAAATCAGGACTTGGCCCCTTTTCAGGCACTTCTGGCTCCAAATGTTGCCCTGAGGTTCTGTCAGTCCTCAGTCCAGCCCTGCTGAAGAGCAAAGTGCTGCATTCTGTGCTGGTCTCTGCCCTGTTCGTGGTTCGGTGTCGCTGGGCAGGTTGTTGTAACCACGCTGGGAATCGCTCTGGGATCCCAAATCAGCCCCCAGGGCCACGGCTGCACCCCCTGGGGCTCTGCAGCACCGAGGGCTCATAACACACTGTATTAAAAAATAAGCAGCCATCTCTGTCTTCTCATGACTGCCCGGAGAGGAAATTCAGGCCAGTATTTCGGGCCAGCACAATCTGAGTGTTGTTCGGATTTTTCTGAGTGAAGAAAATCTGGCATTTAGTCATCTGGATATTGGTTCAGGAACACAAGGAAGTTCTGGCACATCCTCAGCCCAGCTCATCTCCAGCTGGCCCAGCAGCTCCCAGAGCTGCCCGAGCGATTTCCAAACCAGCACGTCCTTTAATTTCTTCCCCACTTGTTCTGCCTGTTGGATTTTGCCGTGGATAAATCAAGGCCGTAGATTTTCCTGTGCCGAAGTGGAACGTGCTGGCGGATTCCTTGATGGCAAAAAGGATTTTAAAAAAAAAAAAAAAAAGCCAAAAGAAGTGTCATATTTTTGTGGCCATTCCCTTCGGCGGCCGGGTTGGTGCTCCCAGTCAATAGTGCCCTTGGAGCTTGTTTGTTTAATTGATTGCAGTGCTGTGTCAACCTTCCCACGCAGGAGCCTCAAATATTTGCAGACTGAGATCCGCAGAATGTTGGGCACGACTGGCTCCTCATTGCAACCCAGCTGCAGCTGCTGCAGTTTGCTCAGCAGAGACTGGAGGACAGGAATCCAAACACACTAAATTAATTAGGGTTATGTCCATAAACTTTATTTGGTTCTACCAGGTCTGCGTAGAAATGTTCCCTGCCTGTGCTCAAACATGTTGATTAAACAGTGCTGTGGGTTTTGATTCCTCATTTGTGATATTAAAGAGGACCAGATTATTTCGGTGCCACATCAGGCAAATATTTGCTCTCTGTCAGAAGTTGCTGCTTCCTCCTCTCCAGCCTTCCCCTCCACTGGGTTCCAGCCCAGGGCAGCCCCCCCTTCACATCCACGGCATGGGATTACTCCTGGAGGAATGACAAGGGGCTGTGCTGTCTCACAAATGCACTTTTCTGCCTCTCCCTGCAGTAACGTTCCCCCCTGACACCACACAAGTGCCAGGTTATTCATCACCATGTTCCCCCCTGGTTTGTGCAAAAGGAGGGATAATCCACCAACACCCCCGGAGAAATCTGCTCAGGAGAAACTGCCTCCATGGCCAGTTTGTTTTCCTTTGTGTTGTCCCGGGGAAAACAACAAAATATTTGTTTTTGCAATTGTCGGGGCTGGTAGAACCAAGATGACAGCAGCACGACTGTTCTGTCTGTCTGAATTTTCTCCAAAGCTTTAAATATCTCACAAGATAGCCACTTTCTTTATTCCTTCCTTTCTTATTCTCCTCCTTTTCTCCTCTTCTTTTTTTTTTCTTTTTCTTTTTCTTTTTATTTTTATTTTTATTTTGGTGGTATCTAAAAGCCATCCCAAAGTCTGAAGCAATTTATCAGTTTCAAAAGAAAGGATAATAAACCTGTCATCTGTGGCCTGAGCAGAGAGGTTGCTGCTGCTGCTCTTGATATTAAAGCTGATTAAAAGCAGACCTGGTTTTGAGTAGCTCATGTCTTAAGACTCTGAGTTATCCTCAGGGGGGGAGGAATTGTTGTGACCCAAAGTGCTTTGAGCTGACAGGACTATTGAGTATCCACCTAAAGGAGTTTTGCCTGACTGATACCTACCTGAGAAGGTTCTGTTTGTGCAGGTTTTAATTTTATTTTATCTTGCTGGGAAAGCACAGGGGAATGGCGGGATGAAAAAAAGCAAGGAAGGGGTCTGTGTGTGCTGTGTGAGTAGCTCAGAATTCGTGAAGTGGCTCTGCCAAGGATTTACTGGGAGCAGCCCAGGCCGCCTGGGATTCTCCGGGGAGATGCTTTGGGGCTGTGCAGCTCCAGTTGCTGCGGGTGACCCTGGGCTATTTCCACTTCCCAACCAGAAACAGAGAAACCCCGGAGTGGTGAAAGTTTGTGGTGTGGGACCTGAAACCGAGAAGGAGTTTCTGCTTCCGTTGAAATACAGCAGAGGTGGTTTGTCCTGTTCTGTTCTAGCAAAGATAGCAAGAAGGTCGACCTGGTAGTCGTAAATAGAGATAGGAAAAGCATCCGGGGAAGTAAAGAAGCAGTGAGTCAAGGGGGGTTTTGCAAGCCCCTAACACGTAGAATATTGTAATAGGATGTCGAAATCTGATTAATATGCATGTAGAAATGTTGCAATACCTCACAAAATTTGTATAAAACCCCTGACTTCTCACTCAAACTTCAGAGCTTCTCTGTGCGGTGCGACCTGGGGAGCTCTCCAACGTCGTATGCAATAAACACCTTTGCTGTTTAAGGACCAAAATTCTGTCTCTAAACAGTTCCATTGAGCCTTTTTGGGCATCAGACCTGTGGAGAGCGACTCTGCCAAACCCCCGTCCCCCCCTCATCCCAAAGGGGCTCCCGGGTGGGTTCAGGGGGGTCGAAGCTGCAGGGCTGCGGGCGGGGGGCTCGACCTCGGGCTCAGACATCCCCTCTCTCCGGGAGAGGGTTCCAGGGAAAGCGCCCAGAGCTTGGGAGCCCCGCTGGGGATTTACGCCCTCGTCTGTCTGAGGGTGTCAGGGCGTGCACAGCCCCGCGTCGCTGCTGCAGAGGGAGAGTTATGGCCCGGCAGGAACC
Organism: Oxyruncus cristatus; assembly: GCA_013399855.1. Classification (NCBI taxonomy): domain Eukaryota; kingdom Metazoa; phylum Chordata; class Aves; order Passeriformes; family Cotingidae; genus Oxyruncus; species Oxyruncus cristatus. The sequence continues at coordinate 218,849 of VXAY01005696.1, forward strand.
GGCTGGGAAAGGCAGCGGGAACTGTCAGTCATAATCCTGGGATTCGTTCTTAAGGGCGTCACATTGAGGGGGCATTAAAACTAAAAGGCTGCTTCTGTAAACTGAGTGATTTATTGGGGTCATAAATGCTTTTAAGGCGCCTCCGGGGCCCCTGTTTGTCAGCAAAGGGTCCCTGGATGGGGACCAGCGTCCTGGGGGCTGTGACAGGACCGGCAGCTCTGACCCTGCCAGGGGGGGCTGGAGCTGCCCCGAGTCCCCTCCGACGCGCTTCACCCTGAGCCTTGTGCAGCACCAGCCCCTCCAGGACAGCACAGGCCTGGATTAATTAATTATGGTGCTCAGCCTGCCCGGGATGACACGGTTAAATTTAATTAGCTTGTTCCTTTATTTCAAGATCCCTTCACCTTCCCCAGGGCAAATATTTTTTTTTTTTTCTCCTTTTGCGGTGGATTTCTGTGGCAGAAAGGGGAGAGAAGCTGACCCTGCTTAGCAAGAGGGAACACGAGGAAGCAGTGGCACAAATGCAGGACATGGAATGTTTTCAGAAGAAAACATATCCTGAATTATAATAATTTTATAATCACAGGTATCACTTGAATCACTCGCCTTTCTGGATGACCCTTATTACAGCAATACTTTAATTATTGTAATTGGTTTACTGCCACATTGTTCTTTGAATTAGAGAATTATTTCATCCTTATTTAAAGGATGAGGCGAGTATTGATTAAGGGGCTTTGAAAAAATTCCAGAGCAGTGATTATGCGGGTGCCAGAATTTTTTTTGAAAGTCGAGTGCTTTGAGGACAATGTGCAACGTGTGGTTGTGATGTAGAGCACAGGCTTCAAATACATCCATTTCAAACAGGAATTCATTATAATACCTAATTTGCATCCGCAAAAATACAGTTCATCTCAGCATCGTAATCAAAAGGCATTTTCGTTGCTCAGTGTTCTGTTAAATGCAGTTTTGAAGTACTTGATTTTGTGAAGCCCGACAGCAAGGTGCTGGTTGGGTTCCAGCAGGTGTTCTGTTCTCCCCCCCAAATTAAAACGTGGCCTGTGCTGTGAGTGGGTCCCTTTGTCACGGACTGGATGGTCCCCGTGGGTCCTTCCAGCCCAGAATATCCCGTGGTGACACGGAGGGCAAATTAAAGGGAAGAACTTGACTCCTGGAAAGGCCTGGGGTTCAGTGAGACCCGTCAGACAGAGTTTAACCACCCCTGGTAACTCCACCTCGGATCCTTTTGCAGCGCCAGTGAACAGAAACACGGCAATTCCCCAGGGAATGTTCACTGCCAGGGCTGGAGCTGAGCTCAAGGAGGGGGGTGGAATTTGGGCACCGGGGCTCCTGCTCTGGTTCCAGCCCCTCGTGCTGTCAGGGAGATCTAATTGCTGCTTGCTGAAGGAAGCAAATTGCAGACAGGACGTATCAGTGTAAAATCAAACATAAAACAGGTGTTTGCTAATTAAAACTGAGATTTTAATGAATGACTTGTGTGGTTTTGGTGAATAAATACCACTCTCAGCATCTGCTGTGTAATTAGGTTCCAACTTCTTTTCTTTTTTCTTTTTTTTTTTTTTTTGGTTGGTTTTTTTTTTTT
>VXAY01005696.1:220461-267418 GCA_013399855.1 Oxyruncus cristatus
TGGTTGGTTTTTTTTTGTTTGTTTGGTTTGGTTTTTTTTGTTTTTTTTTCCCCCCTCCTCAAGTCCCAGTAAATAACTGCAGAATGCCAGGTTTGACTAAAACCTGGTAATCTTTGCTCTTCAACGGGGGGAAAATAAGCAGATGTTTCCTGCCCAGGTAACTCCAAGCAATAGCAACCAACGGAGAAGGAAAAAAAACAACCCAAATCCCTCGTATTTTAGCCTGGTTTTCTCTGAGGTTTGTACAATAGGGAAGGGAAGGGTTGCCAGGGAGGGTTCCCCGGGGGGCAAAGAGCAGTATTTCAGCTCTGAGAGGTGCCACTGCTGCTTGAAGGCTACGTGGAAAATCACTCCCTCCCCCAAAAGAGGGCACGAGAACATCGCTGAACTCCCCCTGACCGCAGGGCTGTTTGCTCAGGGAGATGCTCTCCCTCTGCAAGGGAATATTCCAACCTTGGCCACTGTTTCTTCCTCATGAATATCTGATGGGGGGGGGGAAATAAAAGGGAGAAAGGAAGGTGCCAGCTGTGGGTAGAATAAAGCTGTACCTCGTGCCTCCCCTCCCTCTGGGCAGGGCCCTTGTGTGATGCTCTCACAAAAGAAAGGGAAGTCACTGGAGTGTCAGGATTTCCCAGTTCTGTTCCAGGGAAGTCACTGGAGTGTCAGGATTTCCCAGTTCTGTTCCAGGGAAGTCACTGGAGTGTCAGGATTTCCCAGTTCTGCTCCTCGTTTTGATGCAGGTACCAAAGCATTTCCAGCCCGGGTCAAGGAGCAGTTTGCCAGCCAGGCTCCAGACTCTGGGCACAGCCCAGCCCTAAATCTTGTGCAGATCTATGAAAAACCCAGAGCCATTTCATCCCATAAACCAGGGGCCACTGATGCTGAGGGCAAGTGTGGACACTGAGCACCAGCTCTGGACTTCACCACAACTTGGTGCTGGGATCAGGCACGTCCAGAGATCCGTTTAGAGCAGTCAGAGTTTCATTATTTCAGGCAGAAGACATAAAAAGAAAAGGGCTGGATTTGTGCTCCAAGCCCAGGATTTCATTTCCCATTTTGCTCTTGGTGCATTCCTTAGTGCCAGCTCACATAAATTCTTATTTCTTCAGCACAGTGAATCTACTGCCTTGCTTGTGATGGCCTGGATCCTGGAGGATTCCGTGGTGTTCCCTGCCCTAGAAATCTCTGCCTAGAGGGCTCGTTGTCTCCCCAAAAGCCATGGGACGAGTGGATTGAAGGTCTTTCATCTGCAGCCTGACATTTCTCCTGTTTGGGGTGAATCCCTCAGAAGCCCTCAGGGAATCTCCACACCTCAAGTGGAGAAACCTTCAGAAACGGGTCTCAGGAGTTTTGTCTCCCACGTTTGCCACGCAAAAAGGGTGTTGTGAAACGGCCTGAACCCATGTGAAAATGTGATTAATATGCTGAGCCACACGGCTGAGCCAAATTACATCCCAGTGCAGGATGAGAGGCTGCAGGGTTATAAACACGAATTTCTGTGGCTTCATCTCTCCAGCTGTTAAGGAAAACACTTGACATTTAGCAGCACACACTCCATTCTGCCCAGAAAATGGAATTATTGCTTCCTCCTGGTGGCTGCCCACGAGGCCCCTTCCCCTGGGGGCTCTCTCCAGGCCCAGCCACATCCTCTCCTTGGGGGAAGTCTCTGAACAAACCCTTTGAAAGGACTGTAAACACGTATCAACAACCCCCCTGTGCAACCCTTATCTCTTCGCCTGCAAAGTTTTCAGGGAGGGGAAGGTTCTTTTCTGTGGAAAAGACTCCGTTGCCTTTAAGCCATTTGTGCAGTGATAATTTAGGGAAGAGCCAGGGATTGGGTGCAGTGTCTGGATGAGCTGGGCCAGCTGGATGCGGGTCTGCTGGAGAAGATGGATGTGGATGGGTGAACACGCCCGTGTGTGACGCTGTATGGAATAATGCGCTGCTCTTCCCTGCACCTTGGCAACCCTTCCTCTTCCTTTGCTGATCCTTCTCTCATGTGAGATCAGCCTCAGCCCCCCTGAGCTGTGCCTGCAGGGTGAGACACGGCCCAGGAACCGCGGCTCTGCCTCCAGAATCTCGGAGCTGGGACTCGCTGCTTTCATATTTGGAAAATATAAAGCTCGAGGATGGGGAAGAAAAAAAAAAAAAAAAGAGCATGAAAATGAGGTTCTGGGGGCTTATTTAGCAGTTGACCCTTTTTTTCAGCACGCTCAGACTTACATTCAATTACATTGCCAGGCAACTGGGAGCCGGCTCCTGTCAGCCCTGAGTGGATACCGGGATTAATCCCCGATCGCTCGAGATACACAGTCATTCACCTTCCCTCACAACAGTAATAGGATTTCTCTGGGCCCGCTTTAATTCAGTAGATGAGGCTGACACTGAATTAAAGCTGCTTATCCTGGCTCATAATAAGGAGGTGAGATCCCGGGGGAGGGAAGGAAGGTGAGGGAGAGGCGCAGCCGGGAGTGCATCCGCCGACAAAGCCAGGGGATTAGAAACCCCGCTGGAGGGGGAAGCACCATTTAACAGGACGTGGAGAATCCAGTCCAAACCACTCATTCGCTGTCCCTCAGCGTCCAAACACGAATGCAGGGACACAGAGCCCTGGGACAGGCTCTGGGTGGGCTCTGCTCCTTCCTGAGGATCGCTCGGGGCGGGAAGACTTCAACCCGTTCCGCTGAGCCTGCCGTGCTCTGCTCTCCTCACCCGAGTTTCTCCCCACGGTGCACTCTGCTGCTCGGAGTTAAGTTGAAGGCAAACAGCTTTCCCCGTGGTACAACACCCTCCCCTCCTCTCCACACTCGCTCCTCCATAAGTTTGCAAGTGGCCACTGCTTTTCCAGCCAGGCCCCAGCCTGTGGGACTCTGCCCCTGCGGTCCCTGATTTCCTCAAGGGCCACCCGGGGGATGTCTCCAGAGGGATGCCCCAAAGCACTTTGAATGCAGCCATTGTCTCGTAGCACCTCCCCGGCACAAACAGATTAAATTTTTAAGTGGGGAAAGGTCTATTAATCTATTATTAATTAATGCTGCATATGCTGCCTCGGAGGCAGAGCGGGGCTTTTGAAGCCATCTGGTTGCTCGTGGCTCTGGAGGAAAGCCACTGCCTGTTGCGTGCTCTTGAACAGGGGCTGGAAAATGGAGATGTGATGTGTGGAGGATCCAGATGCCTGGCTCTGTCCCTGTTCCCACAAAGAAGGAGGCAGGGGCGGCTGGAGGGCAGCACCAGTCTCACAGCTGCACATAACCTGGGGGTTCCCCTGCTGCACACGGGGTTTGTCAGGAAAAAGGGGACGGGGCAGGGTGAGACACAGGGATGTAACACGGAGCACTGTATTAGTTACAAACAGAGCAAGAACTTCACCTGCAACGGGGAATAACTCCAGGTATTTGGAGCACTTGACATCGGCCCTGACCCCCAGACACGTTCTGCTCCACACTGTTAAATCTCCAGAAATAAGTAACTCAAACCTCCCCAGAAATAACAAAAAACTAAGGGTGAGCGTGGCATCTTTTAAGGACACTGATGGAAGAGTGGTGTCACTGATCATAAAACACACTGACCATCTAATAATGCTAATAATAATAATAATAACAACAGCAACATTCTCTGTGTTTGACCCTCCTCTGGGCACAAACCCCAAAATATGCTGTTACTCAGCTCCCGTTCACCTACTTCGCTCTGTTTTTCCTCACAACTGGAGGTTCAGAGACCAGATGCAAACCTCTCAGGGCACTCACACCCCAAACTGTCCGTGGGGTGGAGGAGGTTCTGAGACCCCTCATCATACTGGGATTGCCTTGGGAAACAGGCAGCATGTCCAGGAGTCTGGAATTTCTGCATGGCCCTGGTTGTCCTCTCTCCTGCCTTGTTTCCACCCTCCCAGCCAGCTCCGTCTCTGCTCTTGCTGGGAATGTGATTTTACCCAAGGCACTTCTCCTCCCTACACCAACAGGCCGGGCTGCTCCAGAATTATAAACTCAGCATCAGGGAAAGCCTCGCTCGGAGTGGGATTTACATAAACTGTGCACTAAAAACCCCTAATATTTAAAGTGTTGTAACAAAGGAGAAAAAACCCTCCTCTTTCAAGCCGTATGACAACCTTATGAATATGGAAATTCGAATCCAAAGACAATTTTCTACTGGTTCACAGTAAATATTGAGGTAGAGCTGTGGAACATTAAGTGGCAGATTTAGGCCCGTATTCATTCCCTCTTATTTATTTATTTAAAATACAACACTTAGAGACCAATTTGGTTGTAACACACCAAACCTATCGAGTATTCCAGCCAGCTGATGGCATTGTTAAATCATACTTATTTTGGCATTTCTTATTGAAAGCAATAGAAGAGCAACCAGTGGTGATAAATTTGTTTGTGGAAAGCAGCACTGCTTGTCAGAGTTGTACACTGCTGTAACTAGGGCAAAATTACACTATAAATTTACAGGTTTATTGTCCTTTTCCTTCTATATTTTTTTTTTTTGGTTCTCCTTAGTGACCTGCTTGTCATATCCCACGTGCAGGGGGGAATTGCTGTCCAACCTGTGGTTCCTGGACATCAGTTGTGGGNAGTTTTTTGTTCTTTTTCTTTTTTTTTTTTTTTTTTTTTTGGTTCTCCTTAGTGACCTGCTTGTCATATCCCACGTGCAGGGGGGAATTGCTGTCCAACCTGTGGTTCCTGGACATCAGTTGTGGGATCCCCCGGAGGGAAAAGGTGCCTTTGCTGAATTCACCTTCTCCTCCCCCCAAAACGGGGCTGGGGTTTGAAGGCTGACTGTGCAGAGCTCGGGGGGGTCCTCACGTGCTGAGCCCGTGGCTCACAAACCCTCTCCACCTGATGTACCTAATGACGTGTCGTTGGTTTTATCCCTCATGTTAATCAGATAATATAATTATATATTCGCTCTGAGTCACGATCTGCGTGTTTTATCTGCTGCTGGTCTCCATCCAGCACTAATGGCACATCCGTGGCTGCAGGATTCAGGTGCCTCTTGCCTAATGATGGTTATTCTCACAAGATCCCTGTGGTGCCAAGGGCTGGAATTAGGTTCCTTTGCAGTCTGCGTGGCAGGACCGCTCAGGAAGGAGCCCGGGTTTCCAAAAGGGCTTTCTGTGCTTAATAGGCAGGTAGAAAAATGGGTTTCTCAAAGTTACGGTGGTAACACAGCCCTGAGCCTGCTCAGGTAAAAAAATCAGGGGGGAAAAAAAAAAATCAGCAAGGTCTCAAGCAACATTTTCTTCTCAGGAGGAATTTCCTCCTGGAAAGGGTGGCCAGGCACGGGCAGGGGCTGCCCAGGGGAGGTTTGGAGTCCCCAGCCCTGGAGGTGTCCAGGGAAGGACAGGACGTGGCACTCAGTGCTCTGGGCAGGGGGACGAGGTGGGGATGAGGCACAGGCTGGACTGGGCGACCTTGGAGGGCTTTTCCAACCTCAGTGATCCTGGGATTTTCAAGGACATGATTGCTTTTAGACTGTGCCCCATGGTCAGGTGAGTGGTTGATGTGAAAGCCAGAACTGGAACGTGAATCCCACTGGCTGTTCCTAAGTGTGTCCCATGGAGGGTTACGACTGGATCAAGCATAACTGGAGTGTTTTGGGATGACACATTTACCAACAGGACACGTGTAACCCCAGGGAATGAATGAGGTGCCTCCTTTCCTGGCACTGGAGCACTGGGAATGTGTGATGTATCCACGGGAGGGGGGCAGGCTATGGATCAGCTGCTGCTGCTGCACCTCCATGTCCCTTCCAAGAGTCTGAAAGTGAAAATTCATAAGTGCTCTAAGCTGTAATCTCTGAGGATTTGTTGCATATGAGGCAATAAACGACTGCTCCAATTGACTAAACGCCACAGCACGGCAGTTTATTTTAATTATGCTACAAAGGAAGGGATATTATTGTTCTTATGGTGCAACACAACAAGGAAAGAAGAGAAGAAAATTGTATCCCGCTCTCTCCCAGAGAAAGTTTAGCAGCAGTGTATTGTTATCGTGGAGGTTCTCAGGGCAGCAGGATCCAGAAATAAAACATGATGAGGAACCAATTTGGAGAGGCTGTGCAGGAAAAAAACAAAACAAAACAAAAAAACAAAAAAACAAGAAAAAGAAAAACACCCAGAAAAAAGAAATTAAACAAAATATATCTCTCTCGTCCTGAGCTGGGAGCGGTTCTGGTTTCTGACACTGCAAAAGGGAATACTGGAAAAGTTTGAGGTTGCCTGGGCTTTTTCAGCAGCCTTAGGCAGGAAGGGTTTGGATGAGGGATGTGGTGGGTGGAGGTTTATGATGTGCTGGTGTGTTGGGAGGGCAGGTCCTCCTGCTTCCTTTGGGTCCATCCCAAATCCGGGCTGGGACATTGAGGGGATTTAAAATGGTTATCCACGGAAAGACAAGAACACAGGGAGCTGAGAGAGTGCAAAGTTGTCCCCATTTCCCAGCTGAAGTGGGTCTCTCCCCGTTGCAGTTTGTGTCCTTGATCTCCTCTGATTTCCTTTGCCTTCCAGGTGTCTCTGGGTTTACCCCAGCCTGGCACATCCTGAGCTGCTCGCTGCATCTTCAGGAATATCGTCCCACACAAATGATCTTACCAGGAAACAAAGTATTTTACAGCAAACAAACCCCTCTGTGGGTTCAGAGAGAAAAGCTCTGGTGCAAAGGGAAATCCCTGGAGTGCTCAGCCCCTCCTTGGCTGTGTCCTGCCCGTGTCTGACACTGTGCAGGACACTCTCAGTAAGTCCCTGAGATTTCCAGCACAAGGAACAACAAATCTGCCAAGAATGGAAGCTCCAGCTGTGGGATTCCGTGTGCCTGGCTGCAGCTGAGGTGTGTTTGATTTGGAAACAAGACACGGTGCGGGTGCACAAATATTGCCAAACCCAGTGTTTGTGGCTCACTTGTGCCTCCAGGACGCGCTCGGATAAAGGGAGGGGAAGCAAACAGTCTCTCCCAGAACAGGCAGACGGGTGATTCCCTTGGAATGTTTTCATTGGGATTAACACAGCAACCTGCAGGCTCCACAGATACAGCAATTCCAGCCAACAGGCTCCGGGAACAAAAACCAAAACAGCCTGAGGGGATCTCACCTGCCAGTACCACCAAAGGGCCTGAGCGGAGCCCGCTGGGCAACACGAGGCCTTAAATCAGCACCTTGACCAACCCTGACCTCACAGATCACATTTCCCATTTCCTGTGCATTTTTAATTTGGGGGGGGGGGTTTATTTTCTGAAGGAACCACCCAAGTGACTTTTGCCTGGCTTTGTGTTGCTCTGTGTGCCTGAAGTTCACGGCGAACAGACACGGGTGCAGTTCCGTGCAAAAGCTGTGGAGTGTCTCCAGTAATCCAGCAGCAGGGATTCAATTTCAGATAAAGTGTCTGCCCTTGAAGAGTGAAATGAGTCTCTGCTTTCTGTGCTCCCGAAGTGGAACATCCAGGAGGGAAGTTTGCAGGGGTGACTGTCAGGTTTTCGTCCCCGTCTGTGGATAAAGACGCGGCGTTTCTGTATCAGTAGCAAACGGTGAGTCCAAAGGGCTTGTCTGAAATCTGGGATACACTAAAGGGAGAGAGACAAGACTCATGGCTAGAGCTTCGGGCTCCAAATCCCTTCGGGGAGTTTGGTTTTGAAGTGGAACAAAACCCGGGAATAGGTGCCATTAGCGAGTCACAAGCTGGGCTTGGGCGACCCTTGTGTGTCCCTTCCAGCTCGGGGGGTTCTGGGATTCCATGAAAAGAAGAGAAGGCTCTGTATGGAGGGTGGTTAAAAAAGAAAAGATGGAAAAGGAGAGCCTTTAAGTTCATCCTCACTTGGATTTTCTGGCAAATATTAACCCAAACAGACACATGACAGAGATAGAGAATTCAGAGTCAAGAATCCTTTTCGAGCTGATTCCTGAAGCGTTTCTGGTACCTCTTCAGTTTGACACACACGGTAGAATTGTGATCCAGAAAACAGATTGTCAGGGCTTATTCTGCACCAACAGCACACAAACACTTCTGATCTGAGACTTTGTTTGTTCCGGGGTGCAGGTGTTGATAAGAATCTCATGTTTAATAGCTGAGGGAGTATAATCAGAACCATATTCTCTGGTTTCTATTCATTCATCACCATGGTGTCCAGCACACACTTGTGACGTGGGAGCAATAAATAATCCTCAGGCAGCTCAAGGAGTTGTGTTTGCCTTGAACTGATCCGAGGCAGAGAAGTGAGACCAGGCAGAGATTTAAAGGACCACGATTTCCCACCCCAAAGCCTTGATTAGCTTTTAGGAAGGGCTTTGCAAAACCCGTCCAGCCAGGACTGAGATTAACGGGAGAGATGAATCAGCAGAGATCAGCCACAGCCCTGCAAATCTTGGGTGTTGCAAGTTAAGAGAGGAAATCAAACAAAACAAAAGATTTTTTGCCTGCAGAGAGGTGAAAAGCAGAAGAGGTCGTGGGGAGACCTGGCACAGCAAGGGGCACAGCAATATTCCGAGGGAGAGCTGGAAATGACAATGGGGGCAAATAACTGTGTGTGAGTAGTTGGGCCATCAGCAAATACATATATTGCATATCCCTCATTGTCCTTTCTCTTCCAAATCCACGCCCTAACGTGGCCACGTTTTCGTGGGAATACCTTCCCTTTATTTTCCTCCCACGACTCTTGTGTGTGACGGGAGCTCTCCATGGAAGTCTGCAAAGCTTTCGGATGGCACGCTGCCACCTGCACGTCCCACGTGGGAATTCCCTTCTCCCGTGGGGCCTTCGGGACAGTTCCGTTGCCATTTAGGTTTCCTGGGTGTTTGGGTCATGAACACGGTGCTTTTCACATGAGGGAAAAGGTGCCAGCCTGGTCTGGAAAACCAGTGCCCATGGGAGGGCCTCGGGGTAACGGGCAGCGCGAACAACCCGAGAGGGCTTTTGTTTGTCCGAGAGGTATTTTTTATTAATGGACACATCATTGTCACCCTTTTTGCCTGCTCTGTAGGAAGCGGTGATGAGGAGAGTGATCCAACAGCCGGGAATTGGACATGTGCTTCCATTAGCAAAGGGAGACAATTTACTCCCCCGTTGATTTCCCTCCCCGCAGCACATGAAACACTCCCATAATCATGTTTTACTAAAGGTGCACTAAAACAGTCATTTTCTCTGCCTTGATGTGGAGCATTCAATTTAATCCCTATCTTGTTAAGAACAAAATAATAATGAAAAGAAGGGGAGGAGGGGGGGTCAGTTTACCAGGCCACAGCCAGCGCTCAGATGGGTAATTAGAGAGCGGTGGTTTGTCTTTATCCCCACAAAACGAGGAACTTTCATCAGACAAGAACGAGCTGAGCACTCCAGAGCCTGAACATCAGAGCTGCCACTCCAGCTCCAAGCGCTTCCAACAGTCCCATCAAAGGCAGGAGCTCCCACAGGGGGATCAGGAGCTGCACAGCCCCACGGCCCAGCCGGGGTGTTACACAGGCGTGCACAGAAAGCTCATTAAAGTTGCATTACAGGAAGGTAACAATAAAAGATTTCGTTATCCCACTTCTAGTCTGATCCCACCCCCCTTGCTTGCAGCAAAAAAAAAAAACCCAAAACAAACCAATAAATGGATATTTCGGGTTCTTTGACATTGTTTTCCTGCGAGCGAACCGAAGTCGATTGTATTTCTCAACTTTAAACTGAGTCAACAATTTAAAAGATAAAACATTTCTATTTAAATCTTTACCTGAATTCACCACCCTGAAATTTCTGGAGATACATATATAGGTTTTGTCATCAAGTGCGTAATATTAGAATCAAAGGTAATAAACCCATTGATCTCCAGTGAGACAATATTAATATTACCATACAGCTTTTATAATTAATTTGCTGCCAGATGAAAGGGAAACACTGGGTCCTTTTAATGCTGGTGATTAAAGCAAAAAGTAAACCTTTGAAAGCCAGATTTGCATGTCCAACATGTTGCACTAATTCCAGCAGAGCAGCTGGAAGTTGTTAGTGTATCTGGAGTCTCACTGCGAAGTTTGGGATAAAAGACTTACTGACTTGGGGGAGAAGAGCCTGACCGGAGGTGGGATGTTGAAAATCAGGGAAGTGCCAGGTTTGCTCCACTCCTGTCCCACCCAGCTCCATTTGCTTCCATACTCTGTTGCAGGAAAAGGTGGTATCCACATCAGCAGGCGTGTCCATGCAGGTGTGTCTGTGCACTGTCCCCTCTGAGATGGGTGTTCCCAGGGATTTGAGGGGCTGTGGATCCAGCCCAGCCATTCCCTGCCTGCTCCTGCCTCCTGGCTCTGTAAAGCTCAGCAGAGGGAAATGGAACCAGAGCCTCGACCTGCAGTGAACCTCCTGCCCCGTGAGAGAAGGTGATTCCCTGCGCTCCCCGAGCCGTCCGGGCTGGATCGGGGGCCATCAGTCGCCTTGCAGATGGCACAAACCCTGTGTTATGTGTTGTGGGGATCAGTCACAGCTGATCCAAGTAAAACTGGTCCCAGTGGCTTGAGGGAACACACCCTGGGAGTTCATGGCCAGGGGGAGCTTGGGTTGGGCTGCTGCGACCCTGAGCAAACCTTTTAACTGCTCCAGGAAACGGTGGGAAAGACCTTCCCGGATTCCCAGGTGCAGGCTGAGGCTCAGTTAATGAATGCTTGCAAAGCACTTTCAGATCTCAGATGAAAGATCTCACAGAAGAGCAAATACCATTACAAGTGCAATATTTCGAAGGCAGGGCTTGGAGAGTGATTGAGGTTTGCACATAGCTGGGTATCAGTTACACGGGGTGAACTTAATCCCTGCAGATGTTCCTGGTTGTTTGGGTGTGATGGGGAGGTTTCATGTTTACAAGACAGCTTGTGTCTCTGCCCTTCTAGGAATAATCAAAAACACTAATACTGGACTCAAAACATAATTTGACATCACTCTGAAACACGCTCTCAAAGGAATCTTCCTTCCAGCAGTGAATTCTCACAGTGGTTATAAATTAGTCAAGTTATTTACATCTTTCACTCTCACTTCACTTAATGATAGTCAAATAAAAAAAGCCCCGCAAACGGCTTTTCCTCATGTTTGATTTTCCTCGTATAATTATGCCCTAAAGGCTGGTTCTTTATACCCAGGCTGCAGCCCTTGATGAATGTAGGAAGGACAGGAGGGGAGAAAATATCCAATACTTTATCCTGGGCTTTGGTTCCCAAAAAGGCGGCTCACTTACAGTATCTTTGGGGAGCTGCTTCCCTTGCTCTGGTGGCTCTGGTGTGCCAGTGAGGTGGCACCTGAGGCAGGTGAATCTTCAGCTTTGGATGTTCTCCAGCCTGTCAAGATTAAGCTGGGTGCCAAGTTCCTTATCCTTCCATATTGACCAGTTTCTCAAAAATGATTCCTGCTGAATCCACGTGGTACTTTCACCCTGGCATCCTTTTTCCAGGCTGTGTGTTCGCAAGGAAACCAGAAGCTCTTGGATGTGAGAGGAGAAAGCTGAGAGCAGTAACAGTGCACTTTTAAATGAACCTGCAAGTGCTAAATGTTAAGTTTTATTGTTATTTACACCCAGTGTGAATTTCTTGGTCTTCTGGTTTTGACTCAAACTCCTCTTTCCCTCAGTGGAATTTCCACCCCAGTTTTCACGTGAGTTAATGGAGCCAACAGCAGCAGTTGCTGCTTGTCAGAGACCCTTTAACTTCCCCTGTTTCCAAATTAGGATGTCATCCCGCTCCCTCCCTCCAGGATAATTTTATATCACTCTCAGCAAGGAAAAGCTGCTCCCCACCTGGGTCACAGCTTGGAATTCTGAGCCCATCACTCCTGCCCCAGCTGATGATTCACAGTTTTCCCAGCGCAGAATCGGCACGTGCCGAAGTCCAAAACAGAACCCTGCATTTGCCAGTTCAGGAAAGCAACAAAGGAAACAGGCTTTGGCCACTTTCTTGTCTGCAAGTGCCTCGTTTGTCTCTCACGTGCCGTTCAGCCTGCAGGGATGGAACGGCACAGGGGAGGAGCAGAGGGACTGGGCAGCTCAAGGCATCGTCTGCAATGAGTGAGGCTCTTGTGCAGCTGTGGGGGGACTGAGGTGGCATTTCAGGTGCATTGAGATGGGCAGCAGCATTCCCTGCATCCTGAATATTCCCAAGGTACCGTGGCAGGTGCCCAAATCCTTCCACCTCTTCACTCACAGGCACAGTTGGATGTGGCACGGGGTCCCAGGCAATGTATGAAATCAAGCAAGTCGCTGATAGGGATTTCTTTGTTTTCTGGCCATTGTTTCCCCAGAATGGAATACACAGTTGTGATAAAAAATTGCATGGCAAAAGCTCCTTATGTGAGGGATTAAAAGTTAAATCTGTTTTTGTTCTAATTTCCTTCTCTTCTCTTTCAATACAATGAGCAAATGAAGCTGATTTTCATCCTGTCCAACGTCACAGCAGCTTGACTTTTCTGCCTCAAACAGTAGAAATGTGATTTTACTCCACGCAGCCCTTCAGTCAAGCCTCCAAAGAGGGGTTTTACCCATGTTCAAGGTAAACATTCTTGCCGTTTCCTCTCTGCACCTTCTCGATCGACTCCGAGCACAGAAAAGTTCATTTACGGTGATCAATATCACTTTACCTCCTGCCTCCACGAAAAAACACCTCGGGCAGTCAATAGCAATTAAAGAGACAGACAGGGACAGAAATATTGGCGCAGATGGGGCCAGAGATTTACACCCGCCCGCTGTCCCTTCTGAATGTGCAGCGGGACGGCTGCTGATGGTGAAGTGCTGCCTTTGGTGAGTGCTCATGGAGGAACTGCCTAGAGAGGGAATCAAGTCCTAAAGGGGCTGGAGACAAGGTCAGGTTTGGGGCTGCAGTTTGCTCAGGACAAGATGGGGTGTGTGCAGTGAAATTCAGGCATCACTGGCTGTGGCATCCAAGTCCCTTCCTCTGAACCCGGGCCTGCAGTTACCTGTGTGCCCCTAATCAGCTCGGTGTCAGAACTGGGAATCACTTCCCTCTGCCCAGTTAACAAAGTGGTCAGGATCTGCTGGTTTAATGATGCATAAACCCTCCTCCTCCCCCCCCCAGCTGCCTATTAAACAATAAAATCTCCATTAAAGATGTATTTAAGTGCTTCAAATGGCAGAACTGAGCGTTACATATTTACTATCCTCTCTCCGGCTGTCTTCATCAGAGTGACAAGTTTTCAGCTTTGAGATCTGGTGGCTCCAACAGCAGGGTCATCAGGAGACTCTCCTCACCAGCCTCTTCGTAGCAGAGCTGCGGTAAAACAAAAAAAAAACCCAACAATCCCAGGCTCAGCCAAGCGTTTGTGCATCACACTTCAAGCTGCCATTTAAAATGTACAAACATCCCCGAGCACGGGGCAGGGGGGAGCCTTTTCTTCTTCCAGCCTTTTTTGTTCCTCTGTGGGAACTCTCCCTAACGGCCCCTTTGACAGCTGAACACGGGTTCTGACTTGTGATCAAAACTGCACGAGAGCTCCGTGGCTTCTTCCCCCTCCTCCCTCCCACATCCCCCTCCGGCCCTTCGCAGACCCCTCTCCAAACCAGCTCTCCTGTGTGTGTGTCCCCCCCCCCTGCTCAAAGACAGGGCTTGTCAGATGAGGGATTATTGCTGCTGTTCAACCTTTGTTACCCAGCAACGTTCCCAGCCAGGGGGAGGGCTGGGGTTGGGAGCTATTGGAAATCTATAACTCACAAATGGAAGTGCGGGGAGGGGGGGAAAAGGAGTGGGACTCGTGGGTCCTGGTGACCTTTGGGAGGCAGCAGAACCAGCAGTTGTGCGCCGTGAGGCCGCAGAGTCTCGGGGAATGGGGGGTGTGGATCTCACTGGGCTTTTTTCCAGGCTCTGCAGGCTCCACCTAAATATCACTGCTGTCCATCTTCGGAAAGCCAGCCACGGGATGCCTTCATATTTACTCAGGTAGCATCGTAACTCCAATATAAAGCCACTGGTTTTCTGCCTCAAAGGTGCATCCCACCTCCACCTTGTCCCGGAGCGGGGAGTGGGGGAGCTCAGAGGTTGCATCTTGGATCGGCCCCTGTCCGTATCACCAGCCTGGCTGGCGCTGTGCAGCTCTTCCTTTAAAAACTCCCCCTTCAGCACCCTTCACCGAAATCCCTCTCATGTTTGTCTAGTGCGGGCTGAGACGGGTAAAACAAATTAACGAGATCTTCCCTCATCGACAGCGGCATGAAATCTTAATGCCACTGCTTGAGAGCTGCTGCGGCCTCTGCTCTTCTTGTTTGGATCCTGAGGCAGCGAAAAGTCCCGTGTTTTTCTCCGTGGGAGGGGCGAGGAAGGTCCTCTCTCTGCACGGGGGCAGAGTCAGTATTTTGTGGGATCATAAGCGGATTTTGGGTCATCAGTTCCAGGCCTTTTTTTCTCGAGTCCCCGCATTCTGGTGCATTCCCTGGGTTGCCCTTCCCACCTCTCTGGAGGGGTTTGGTCCCAGGAGCACCCGAGGACGAGGTGTGGCCCGGGGGCTGTGCTGGAGGTTCGGGGCTGTCCCCCAGCCCAGGGTGGGTGTCCCGGTGGAGCTGTGGCACCACCCGCCCTCGAGGCCTTTCCCTTTTGCCCCTGGAATACTGGGACCCGAGGGAACCTGTGAGCTCGGAGGGTGGGAGGGCAGCCCCTGGGGGGAGGATTTCCAGCCCCCAGAGCTGCCATCCAAGCCTGGCTGACCTGAACCACTTGCCCCGCTGCAGTTTCTGAGGTGACTCCATCTCGAGGGGGAGACACAGCGGCTCATGGATAGAACTTAATCGACTCGGTGTCACTGTGGCACCTCCACGAGCACATAACCCCAACAACAGCAATATGAACAATAACACAAGGCTGCTCTGCCACCCCGAACGCTCCTCAAACCCTGCCCCAGCTGATCCCACCTGTCAGTTTTCCTGGCTCAGAGCTAAGCCCGTGTTTTGTTATTCTCAGATGCGTCTGAGCTTATTGCTTTCCTTAGTCTGCCTGTCTTCGACTTTTAAAATCTAAATTTTTCATTTTAACGTAAATTGTATTTTATGATATATTTATACACTTTTCAGCTAACTTTTATACTTACAGGCAACCAATTACTGCTCCAGAGGAGCCCAGAGTTAATATTTTTGGGTTTGAAGCTTCACTTTATTTGAGGCTATACAAATAAGGTTCTCATGAAGTATTTATACACCCTAACCCAGCTCTGGGAAGAAAACAAAAGCAATGAGTAAACAATGAAGAATCAGATTTGTGCTTTTCCATTTTCAAAACCATGTGAATCTTTAAATTCTTAAAGGGGAAGAAAGGCTTTGCTGTCACGTGAAGCCCAGGCTCATTCAGCACTGGCGGGGGGGGTGTCCTGCATTTGTCAGCTCTGCTTTTCACAGGGAGGGGGTTCTGTTGGAGCTCAGCTCCCAACCCTGTTCCCAGAACGGGACTTAAAATAACCCGAATTCATCCGTGTAAACAACTGCCACTCTAAGCCAGGTAATTATGTCTCCTCGAGATAATGCCATTTGCATATGCATTTATAACTCCACGAGCGTTCTTGGAAACTTTAATTAAAAATTAGGCTTTCATTTCCATGATTTCGTCCCTTTCTGCTACTCCCACTGTTTTTTAATTTTATTTTAGGGCTCCTTCCCCCACAGAGGTTTTTTTTTTCTTTATGACCCTTCAATGTCTTCTAAAGACATTTATCCTGCAGGCTCTGGGCGTGTGATTTGATTTCTCTCTCCCCCCACCTCTCTTTTCTCTTCCCGGGTGTAACACTGAGCCATGACTCAGCACATTTCCAACCCCTAAAAATCAGATTTCAGTGGCTCTGACGACTCCTTGTTGTGCTGGGATCAATAGCTGGGAGCCCCCTTCACCCGTGGGTGTGTGGAGTGACCGACACGTATCCCTGGGAGCACCTGGAAATTCAATAGCAGGGCCGGGTTGAGGGGCCATTCCTGCTTGGAATGGCAAAAGGGTTGGTGGTTTTTTTTTTTTATTTAAGCTTTTCCCCCTTGCTTTGCACAAATTGCTTTTCTAAAAACAAAACAAAAAAAAAAAATTGAAAAACAGGTACAGAAAAAGATGAGCCAAGTCCTGGTGTCATTCACTGTAGCTTCCTTGAAGTTTTTCCTTTCCAATTCACATTAGAGTTATTTTTGCCCTTTAAATGATGCCAATTAATATTTTTACAGAGCCTTGAGAGCGGTGCTATTGGCGTTTTATGCAGAAATATTCCTCCCAGAAGCTTGATTCTGGGAACCTTTACTCCAGGTGGATGAAACCCGTCTTTGTTAAAAACCATAAACACCCTTTTTTGCCTACCAAGGGTCACAGTTTTACTTCCTCTCTACAATTCTAATGCAAAGTGCTCTTTTTTTTTTTTTCAGGCTGCTTTTTACTCCAATGCCTTTTTGTTAATGTGTGCTCTTAAAAAAAAAAAAAAAGAAAGAAAAAAAAGGAAATCAGGGTTCTGAGTGGGCCCTATTTGACAGTGCCTTGCCTGGGACTGTATCTAAAGCAGAATAAAACAGAAGCCTACACAGACTTTCACAAGGTCACAAAAGAAATTACCTTTTCTGCAATAAGACTTCCAGGCCTGGCAGGACTGTCCTTCTTCCTTGAAGCCGTTTGCTGTCAAATGGAAGAACCTCGGGAATGTTTTAGGTGCCCACCTCTAAATCAGGTGAGTTGTTGGAGGCAGAGGAAACAAGGGACGTTAAGGAAACACCGTTGGTTCCATCTGCTCCAACTGTGCCCGGGGGTTGGTACCAGGCCCCCGTGTGCTTTTTTATCGGTGTTATTGGGGGTGTGGGGATGTGCATTGTTCCAAATTTATACGGGCTGTAAATCAGCACTGAGCCCCTTGGGTAAGTGCAGCTCTGCCCCGGCCATTTCGAGGTGTTCCACATCCACTGCTCTGGGGAAGGAAGCTCTGGTTGGGTTTTTTTTGGTTTTTTTCCTGAAGTGAGGGAAACTGTAGAGGCGTAAAGAGACACAGTTCAGCTGCTCTTCAGATATTTCATCTGTGCAAGGCTGGTGCAGCTCAGAACTCCACACCAATTAAAAATAAGTGAATTACAAAGAAAAATCAGCTGTGAGGACACGGACTAATTGGACTGGAAGGGGAAAAATAATAAAGTGGATACATATTTTGAGAAGTGCTCCCAATAAATAAAAAGGAGAGACACTTTGCAGCCTCTCCATTTTTGCTTTATATAGAGTGATGCTCAAGGCAGGGTGATTCATGTGATGAAAGAGGGGATCTGAGCAGATAATAGTTTGCCAATTCCCTGAGCTGCTTGCAGGACACAGAAGGTTGTCCAATTAATCCCTCTTGTTTGGATTAATCGTGCCAGTCTGTTCTGCAGAGGAAGCAGCAGCCAAACAAGGGCAGAAGAAATTCCTCACAGGAGGGATTTGACTCTGGAAAGAACTTTGGGCTGAATCAGTGTCCAGAATTCGTGCAGCAATATTCACAACCAAACCAAAGTCCCTCTCCTGGTCATGTCCAATCTGCATCATGTCTTGATTGAAATAAATCACATGCCATAAGCTCGTAAACCCTGATACACTCGGTATCACACCCGAATTCTCAGCTGTTCCACAAGGCTCTGGGCAGCCCCTGCTCCCACCTTGTCCTGCAGCCCCTCCCTGTTTCCTGCTGCCTTTGTACCTTCCCCATAAGAGTTTTTCCAACTCCTTTCATGTGTCTCTTTTCCTAACACATGACAGAGAAGGAAACAAAGACCGGCCTGTCCCTGATAGATCCCACTAGCTGTGTTATCTCATATATTAACGCACATGAAAAGTATCCAGATGGCCCCAAAACAAGGGCAGAACGAGCAGGGGGTTTGTGTCTGGGTTTTGTCTAAAGGTGTGATGAGTGGGCACATCTGGTGGCAGGTGACTGCTCTCCTTCGGGCTGAAATCACTCCCACACCCTTCGAGGGCATCCCAAAGCAGGGAAGTGCCACGTGGAAATGCCTCTGCTCTTCAAGGGCTCTCTCAGACCCAAACTTTCTTTCCCTGCATTAAACTGCCAAAGAGAATTGAAGCTTGCAGAGAGGAAGTTCCATAACTGGTTACAAATGTGTTTTTAGCTGAGTTCTTTGCCACGTCCTTCCCGTTCGTGCACTTGCACACACACACAAACAGATGCACATTTGGATTAATATAACGACCTGGAGCAATCCTGAGCTGCTGAATATTTGATGAGCCTTTGGCAGGTCAGTCCTTATGGATGTTCCTGGTTAGGGCTCCTTCACAGCCATTCCCAGCTAATTGCAAAGGACCCCAGAAGTTCCCCAGCCCTCAGAGGGAACAGTCAGGAAAATATCCCCTTGAGAACACGGAAGGTTGAGAGGGAGATTGCCTTGGGTGCCAGACTGTCATAGAAACCATAATTACATCTCCTTACAAAGGAGAGTAATTCCTAATGGCATCTAATTACAAAGGAGGGTAAACGATCAGCAACTACTTAAATGCACCTTAAATTTATTCAGAGAAATAAGACTGGGAGTTCAATTCCCAGAGGTAAAGTTTTATGCGGGGCCAAGATCAGTCATCCCTAGTTTTTAGTTTTGAAATGAAGAGGTGGCTTACAAAGAGGGAGGTAAAGTGGAGGTTACTGAGCCCTGTGTGAAAATGGAGGTGCCACACAAACCTAATTTTTAGGGATGTGTGGTTTATAAACGGGGAGATAAAATTCAGGCTGCTGAGCCCTGCGTGGAAATGGAGGTGGCTACAGAACCTCCAGGGCATTGCCCCGTGAAATACCAAAGATTCCAGGGAAGTGCTTTCATTCAAGTGCCTTTGCCCGCGTCCTGATCCCTCATTTCCGCCCGTCCTTCCTCCCGGACACGCAGAGATTTGTTTTAAACCCCACTTTATTTGTACACTCGTGCTGCCTGAAGGCTGGAGGGGGCAGCCCAGGGGAGAATAAAGTCCTGGCGGGGCAGGGGCTGAGTTTTCCCCTGGCAATTCCTGTCTCTTCACTGGCAGAGCCCACGTTGGTCCGAGCGAGGGAGCAGTGGGGGAGATTAATGGTCGTTAAGTGCTGGAGCACAGTAATTATCTGTTGCTCTACTTTCTGCCATAAATACACATCTGGGAGCGTGTCTGGTGCATCTGCTGTAGGTATGTAACAGTGACTGAATTATGGATCTTCCAAACTCATTCTGTCAGTTTGTTATGGAAGGAATGCATAGTGTGAGTCCCTGTGGTGGTACAGTTGTAGATATAAATGAGATTTTCTGCATTTGTTTTGCACTACAGATGGTTTAAGCAACACTGGGACAGAGCCTTGGCTGGCAGCTGCCTTTGTAGGAGGCACAAATGTTGGTTGCAGCAAAAGGATTTGTTGTTAGCAAATGGATGTAGAACTTGCCTGCAGAGGAAATGAATGTCCCTTTTAGGACATGGCTGTGAGAAAAGAGAGGAGTCTCCACGTAGATGAGAATTTGTCACTGTGCAGTGCAGCCCTGAATTATTTTGAAAAGCACCGACTTGCTTTAAACAAAAAGCCCTTCAGCTGGTGCTTTCCAAAAGTTTGGCTTTGTTTCTGTCCCAGAGCAGTCCCAGGCAATCCTTCCATGTCCGTTTGCTCTCCCCAGAAACGGAAATAATTCCTGTGACCTTCACTGATCAGGAAGGTGCAGGTTACAGCACTGCCACTGATTTTTGAGTCACCAATATTGAGGCGTAGGATGAGGTTGGTCTAGACCTGTGTTCTGTGGTTGGGGTGAGCCTGACTTCGAGAAGGCCCAGCTTCCCCACTGCACAGTGTTTTTGGGCAGACTGCAACTACCCCTCCATGTCTGCACGAACACCCCAAATTAAACCTGCTCTGGATCCAGAACGCAGGGCCGATAAATTCGGGAGGCAAAAATATTTCACACGCCTCCAATTATAATCAGCTCTGGAGAGAGGCTTGTAGGTAACAAATTACCTGCACAATCTTTAACCCCAATTACCTCCTCCATGTGCTCATCCATAATTGTCTTCCCTGAAAACTCTTTCTCACTGAGGAGGCACATGATGAATGGAAGTTGTGGCTGTCAGTGGACAGCCCCACGCTGATGAATTGTCTGGAGGCTCCACTTTCCTCAAACACAGGTAAAAACAATCTGCTCAGACAGCACATCATCCCCCTGAGCTCCTCCCCCCTCGTGAGAACACCCCGGGGAGAACAAAAAAAACCCCTGATATGGAACTTCCCAACGCCAAGTCATGTTAGAAGGCACTGGAGGGGGAGTGACTGTGACAGGGAGCAGTTGTCAGTCGTTTCAGTGGCTGACCTGCACTGAACTGCTCTGGAGCAGCAGCCCTGGGTTTGAGTTGAGTTGCTGCAGTGCTACCCACGCTCAGATGTTTTAAAGTCCCGGGTTATAAACTCCTGATGTGTTTGGTTTTGAGCTTTTGAGCTCGGCCGCTGTCTGCACACACTTCTGTGAAGGGATGAGGGTTAGAAATACATCCCTCCCTGGAAAAAAAAACTTGGGATGGGTGCCCTGTCTGGGAACTGGGGGCTCCCAGTTCCCCCGTGGGATGTTGCCAGACAAACCAGGCAGCAGCTGGTCGGGAATGGCAGGAGCTCAGCCCTGGACTGGGATAACGTGGGACAGCAGGATGTGACTGGCAACCTGCAGCTGGGGCTGGGGGAAGGGGGGACAAGAGGGAGGGGGAAAAAAAGGGGGAGAGTTCCTGGCTGGGGGGACTCCTCAGCTTTGTCCTCCCTGTGGAAGGTGACTGGGGTGCAGTGTAATTTTATACGTGTAATTCCACCTCGGGAAGTGATGATGGCTGCACTAAAGACATCCAGGTGATCTATGGAGCTATGGCTTCAAATACAATAAACCAGAAAATAGAGTGGAAGGGTATGGATTCTAGCACAGATACAAAAGCAAGTGCTGCTGTGATGGATGGCATTGAGCTGAACTGCTGGAACCTGGCAGGGAACGAGCCCAGTCTGCTTAAGGGGCAGCATTTAATGTTGATAATCCTCCTCTTCTGATCTGTTTGCAGAAATCCTGCAGTGTGAGGAAAACAGCTCGTCTCTGGTTTCTGATCTCTGCCTTGACTGTGGAAGCAGGGAGTCAAAAAAGGCCTTCAGGTGGGTGTGATACTCCTGTTGTGCCCTGCTTTGTGGGCAGGGCAGGGTCTCTGGACCTCTGGACCTCTGTGGTCACTCTGGATCACAGTGACTCCATCCGGAGAGTCCCAGGTGGTTCCTGTGAGGCTCCCCCTGGAACTCTGCTCCATCATCAATCAGCTGTGGTCCCAGAACAGCTCTGATGTTGTTTTCCTCGTTGGGAATGCGCTGTGCACTCCTTTATACCCACTGGGGACAGCAGCCACCACGGTGTGACTTGTGGGGTGTGACACACTCGGTGCCTGGGGGCTGTCAGAGCTCTGATCTTTGGTCCCACCAGTGCAGTGAAAAGCATCATCACCCCGTGTGTAAAGCCCTGCTTGGAGGAACGGGCTGTGAAGAGACTTCCAGGCCACCCGTGCCATTTTTTCCCTGTTTTGAACTCCTTCCCCAGAGCTCTGCCCTCCCACGCTGGGTTGACCACTCACTGCAAGGATTCCTTGAGAAGCTGGTTCCCTGTTCCACCCCGAGCTCTGCCTGCAGCGTCTCCTGTCCTGAGTTGTTCTGACATCCAGCCACTCCGAGAGGCTCTCACTTGGCTGCAGTGCTGCTTCCCAGGAGCTCAGATCAGAGCTGGGGCACCGCAAACAGGGACTGCAGCAGCAATTAAATCATTGCTGTCCACGGCCATCACTCCCAGCTGGGCTGTTCGCCCGTGACAGAGGGGCTGATGGAGTGACTCCCTGAATTACACTCAAATAACTCCATCCCGCTCCTCCAGGGGCCCACTGGGCACCTCCCAGCTCTGCGGGGCTTTGGCTCTGCTCCCTGAGAGAGGATGGATTTGAGCTGGCACCTCACACAGCCAGGCTGGGGTTGTGCAACTGCAGCTTAAAACCAAACCCTTCTCCTGGGCGAGAGCAGCACGGAACTGAACCGGGAGCAAGAGTCCTCTAAGGAGACTGGGGCAGAGCCGTCTGTTGGGAACAACGCTCCCCACCTGCGTTGGTGGCGTGTTTTACAGGGCTCTTCGGGAGGATGAAACCCCCAGGAGCCCCAGGTTTCCTGAAAGCCTCGCCGTGAACTTCCAGGAGAGCGGAATTGCAGTTGGAAGTGAGGCGGGAGAAATGGGGGGAGGGAAGGACCGTAACGGCTGGGGAAGGCATGGCAGGATGGTGGGAATGCTCTTGGATTCCCTCCTCTCCCTGGGATTTTCCACAGAGCGAGCAGCAGAACAGTCTGCACTAAGCTGCTGGTGCCCAAAACCCCCCAAATGAGACAAATCCAGGCCCTTCCCTCAGCTGGTTGGTGTGACCCTGCAGGAGGGGACGAGGGCCTGTGCATCCTGTCCTGTCAGTTCACGTCTGAAGAAAAGAACAAGCAGAGCCTTAAGCATTTGCAAAATAAACATCTCTGAGACCTGGGAACCAGAAAAATGTCACAAAATTCCGAGGAGGTGCCAGACAGGGAGATGTGCTGTTCGGTTTGTCCCCGCGGTGCCAGCAGGGACGGGGGTGCCTTTCCTGCTCTCAGACACAGCCCTTCCGAGCCTTCTGCCCTGAAGGGATGTCCCAGAGAGCAAAGTGTCTGCGCTGCAGGGAAACATCCCCCTCCTGGAGCTGCCTCAGGGTCTCTGCGGAGACAGCACAGGGAAGGGCAAGAGCAAATGGAGAATTTCTAATAGCTTTGTGAGGCTGGAACAGGGCAAACTCGAGGGCAGGTGCTCAGTGACTCAGTAAATAGGATCAATTAATAAAAGATCTTACGGAAATCTCTGCAGCTGCAAAAGTTCTTAAATGTCTGCGCTCTGTCACTAAATATTGGAGGAAACAACAGGGGGATAGATCTCATTTTGTCCTCTAGACTGTCATTGGTGGGAGTGCAGGTCAGGTCCCTTTGGATTCCTAAATAAATCCAGGAGGAGCCTTGCTGAGTGCCTGGGCCCAACCTCCGAAGCCAAATTTATGTGACGCAGGCCTCGGTTTCTTGGAGGATTAATTCACTTAATCATAACTGTTTTCTGCAAGCATTTTAATCAGCTGCTTAATCCCCAGCTCTTCAGTCACGCCGGCTAATTAAATCAAGTTTATTATTTTTAAGTGTTCCCTCAAACCCAGTGATCCTTGCGGAAATGGGGGAGAAGGTCTGTGGGATGTCATAAGGGGATCCTTCTCTTTTGGGAACTCCTCTGAGGCTTTTATGGAACGTCCCTGTGACAGGCTGTCTGGGAAGCACCCTCTTCCTCCTCCCCGTGCAGGGGGGGGCAGTGTGGGAACTGCTTTGCTCAGGAACTGGATGAACTGTGGAATTAAGGAGCTGGAAAGCACTGGAGCAGGTGGGGTCACTGCCCCTGGAAGCGTCCTAAAAAACTGCAGGTGTGGATGTGGCACTGGGGGACGGGGTTTAGTGGGGAACAAGGGGGTGGGTCGAGGGGTTCACCTGAGGATCCTAAAGGGCTTTTCCAGCCCTCACAATTCTGTGGCGTTGTTGGGAAGCTTTCGGGGAGGAGATGGAGGAGAAGGGGCCAAGGAGGAGGCAGAAGGTGTTCCTAAAGGCATTAAGTCTGGGAATGCAGGGAATGGAAACAATGCCATGGTTTAAGTCCAGCACCGTCAGAGGTCATCACTGGCCTCATCACAACTGGATCAGCCTCATCCTTGGGAAAGGATGGACACGCTCCAGCAGGAACAGGACTCACTGAAAAGACTCTTAAATCCTGAAATTGTTCTGCCAATACTTTTCCAGGCAACAGAACGGGGCTATTTGCTCTCTAGCAACAACAGCAAGGCTGGAATTCCAGTCTGAGTCCTCTCTGCGATCTGCACACGATTCCATCCCACTATTCCTCAATTATTTGTTTACTGCTTCTTAAGAGAACTTTGTGGCATCAGCAGGAGCTCAGTTTTAATTAAACATGCCAATAATTCCGTGCACCAAGTCACTCTCCTGCCAGCATTAATGCCACTTACTGGCTGCAGCAGCACCAACACCCAGGGTTTAACTCTGCAAATGAAACACTTCTGCACTACTGGAGAGGAGGAGGTGAATAAGTAAAACAAAGTAATGAATTAAGCAGAACAAAAAACAACAACTGTTTCCAGCATTAATGTGCAACGCAGGAGACTCCCAAAGCATATCAAGTGAAGCTCATCAGGGAAATCCTACCGAGCCTGGACTCCTTGAATATCAGAGAGATTATTCTGTGTAAGCCATCTGAAAGGGACTGCAACGTAATTAGTTGTTCGGAGGTGTAGGAAGCTGCTGCCAATTCTTCATGGATTTCATTTGTAATTTGCCTCAGGAGCGTGGAAGCTGCTTCAAAACCTGTTTAGAGTGGATTCTACAGAGGGAAGGCTGCAAATACCCGTGTGAGGCCGGGCAGCGTTGGCTGAGCTGTTACAGCCACTCCTGCCAGGCTAAAACGGAAATAAAAAGGGGTTTTTCCTCCGTTTGGGGCATTTGGAGACCACTGGCTGGCTGTGGGAGTGGAACTGCCTGCTCTGAGAGGACTTTGCTTCCTCACTGCTCCTCGTCCTCCTGCTGTCAATGGATTTCTCTAATTACGTTCCTTGCAAGGTGCACCCAGAGAAGTCACTTATTAAAATTCTCTGTCCATCCTTTTTAAATGCCTGACTTATTAAAAGTGTAATTCTTCAAGGGGCAATGGAGCCCTGGGAATTCTGTTTATTTATCCAGCCGGAACTAAAGCCTTCTGAGGTCAGGGGGAATTTTTCTATTCATCGCAATGACTTTTGCATCAGACCCGTAAGACGCGAGAAGAGACAACTTCAAACCCTCTAAATTGTTTCCCTGTGCAGGATGATCTCTGAGGGTTTTGGGGGGACCCACCTGCTCTTGTGCTCAGCTCGAAATAGAGCGCAAAACATCCTGGGCAAGATGAGAGGAGACAAACCTGCAGTTAACCCAAAAAAGAGGCCAGAGCCAGGACTTTAAAAATGGTAAAGGAATTGTGGGATACAGACAAAACATGGGAGTTGATGTATTTGCATTCATAGCCCTGCCTGGTTTTAATATCTGTTGTGAAGCACTGTCCCAAAGGGACACCGAGCAGGGGGAGGTTGTTGCAGCTCGTTCTGACTCTGATGCTGTTTCTGACCTAAATTCCAGCTTTGCAGAAGTTCGTCCTTGGTATTTTCTAAGGAAGTTTAAAGAATTGCCTGGTCCACACGTCCTCCATCCATTTTCCTGCCTGGATCCAGCTGGAATTCTGCCTCAGCAGCACAGAAGTTTGTGAAGGAACAGAGAAAAGTCCTGAAATTAATTGACTTTATCTTCCCATCGCCCTCCAGACACGGTCAGATGCTCAGCTCCTTTCCTTCCTCTCCCCCATGCACCATCTTGGAAATCTTGGCCATTGTGTTTATTCCTGAGGATTTTATCCTGCTTCTGTCCCGTTCATCCCTGCCTGGTTTTCATCCCTGTTCCATATGGAGTGATATTTCAACTGCTGAGTTAAAACACAATAATATATGCAATAATGAAGTCTCCTCAGTGACATTTTGCAGAGGGGAAAAAAAATAAATCTGTCAGAGGGGTGATCCTCAGAAATCCAAGCTTTCTCCTGGCTGACTTCCTCCACTCGTGTCCCAGTGCAAGGCTTTTGGGTTTGGAGAGTGAGAGGACTTACCTCTGGTTTATTCACCACCCCCAGAACCGAATGTGCTCTTCTCTGCCACAAATATTGCAGTGGGTGGGGTTGCCTCTCCTCGGCCAGAGGGACTGTCAGGTCCGGTGGTGTAGAAGGATTCTGAGATAAGTTTTACCTCTGGGAAAGCTCCAGGTATTCATTATGTTTCTGGAATAATTGCCCTCCCCTTTTGCTCATTTCTAGAGGATAAAGATAACACCTCTCTTTCATTAACGAGCCTTCTTTCATCTAAATTATTTAAATACAAGGCAAGGTCCCTGCTCGTTCTCCTCCGACAGAGGCAGTCCTATACTGAGGTACTAAGGACACTTCTAAATGAGATTTAATAATATAGTAGGACATTTAGCATATATTAATTAAATATCAGCAGATGGTAAGGAGAGCCCTCGCCGAGAGTGAATAAGTACAGAGAAATATAACTGCCACGTAATTAAGCAAAGCTGCCGAAACAATGAAGGTGCAATTACTTTTTTATTAACACACTCACATGCAAGGCTGAGGGATTTAATTACGACCTAACTCAGCTCTGGAGGTGGGGCAGGTACCCAAGTTGTGAGTGGGGTGGAGAGGAGGAGCGGGGAGAGGTTTGGGAGCTGCATCCCGTGCTCAGGTGTGTTCTGCCAGCCCAGCAGTCCTGGCATGGAAGCCGGGCTTTAGGCTGGGTGTAGGGCTCAGGGAGACCCAGGGCAACACTCCTGAGTCAGCCCGAAAAACTGGTGTTCAATGAATCACCAGAGAGCCACAGAAATCAGGGGACGGGATCCCAGTGACAACCACAGCTCGAGAGTTTTGCCAGACCAAAAGAAAATAAGAAAGGGAGATTTTTCCCTCTCCTCCAAGCAAAGACACCCTCAAACTTCACTGTCTGTGTCCCCAGAGCCCAGTCTTGGCTGTTCCACATCGTAGATAAACCACAAACAGAGGGGTGTATAAACCTTCTTGGGATTAAAATTCAGCTCCTGCAGGGAATGCCGTGAAGTCCGTAGGGATCCGCCAGGATTTGGGGTTTCCACCCCATTTTAGAGCCTTTAAAGCAGGAGGACCTGAGTGTCTGCACTCCAGGAAGGTCCTTGTCAGGCATGTGGGGGTTTGGAATCCAGGTTTGTGTGTCTGGTTCTCCGGGGTCATTAGGTGGCAAAACTGATGATCCCAGCAGCCAGCTGAGCTGCGTCCCCTGAGACAGGAGTGGGCACATAAAGCTAAATTAAACCCTTAATCCTGCGGACACCTTTCCCTGAAAAACCCTCATTTGTGCCTTATTCCAGGGAAAAGCATTCTTTACTTGCAGAAGCAGGTCTGTTAACTTATGTTGCTGGAGCTCCCGTTCTATTCAACCTGACATAAAATGCCAAGAAATGGCCAAGAATGACATTTAAATGCATGGAATCGACAGACCTACCTCTAGGTGTGGGTTTGTTGGATTTTTTTTCTAAATAATAATGTAAAGCTACATTTGCCATCCAATTCTGCTGCCTTAAAGTAGCTTGTTTGACATTTTACTGTGATGAGTGAACCTTTAACAAGGTCATTAGCTTTGAAGGATTTGTCTCCCGGGACTGTGGAAAGCAGTTTATTCTAAATAGCCGGGAAAAGAGGAGGAAATATAAATAAAAATAATACTGTGTAACTCTGAGAGATTTCATTTGTAAAGAACATAAAGTGGACGTCTCAAAAAAAAAAATAATCCAGCCCTTCAAGAGCACAGCAGTCACTGAAATGAATAAATCTGGCCACTCCAGAATAACTTTATAAAAATAACAGTGAGGGCCCTTCAGGTGTTTGTGATGGAGGAGTCACCGAGTTCAGGGAACCTGGAGCTCCGTGTGAGCTGAGAACATTCCCAGAACTGCCCCTGAGCTCGGGAGGTAAAGAGAGAGCAGAGAAGGGGTTGGCAATAATGAGAATATAAATGGCCAGATTTGTGGCCTCCAAAGTGTGCAGAGACAAAAGCTGGGGGTGAGCCCGGTGCCAGGAGCTGGGAGAACACGGTCTGTGCATGCACTGGGGAGCTCAGGGGTGCAAAAGGGAGTGAAAAAGGGCTCAGGCCAGAGGCAGCACCTTCCTGCCCCCATTTCTCCCCCAGTGTTCGGCAGGAGCTGATGGATGGAGGGTCACTCCGTGCCAGGGATTACCAGCCTGCTGAAGGTCCCAGTGCA
The DNA here is from genome assembly GCA_013399855.1 of Oxyruncus cristatus. NCBI lineage: Eukaryota > Metazoa > Chordata > Aves > Passeriformes > Cotingidae > Oxyruncus > Oxyruncus cristatus. Next base: position 248,321 of record VXAY01005696.1, read on the forward strand.
GATCTGCACAGACCTCCTGCAATAAGAGCAGGTGGATAAAGCAGTTCCATTTCGCTGGAAATTGAGGTTGTACCTGCTGAAATCCCAGTGTTTGGAAGGCCATAGGGTCGTGTAAAACCGGCTCTGTTACTCCTCTTTTCGTAATTCCCTTCATCAACTGCTTCCTTTCCTCCGGCGGGTGTCAGAATTATGTCCAGCCCTAAACTTGGCTCCTCCAGGGACAGGCTGGACTCCTCAGCATTAGACCACTGCAACTCCTTTTCTTTAGCTCTTCCTCCCTCCAAAAAACCCACCCTGTTGGAAACCCGTCCTCCCTTTCCCCGGTGGGTTCAGACCAAGTCGTCCCCAAAGCATTTAACAGGCTGGGCAGGTGAACTTGCACGTCTTGCCCTGGCTGCACCTCCAGGAGGCTCCTGCACTCTGGTGCTTTCCCAGCTTCCAGACACCCTTCTCCGCTCTGGGGCTCCTGGTTCAGCCCCGAGTGGAAGGGCTGGACTGTTGCTGAGAAAGCAGGTGCTGTAAAGGGAGATGGGATGAAGCGGGACAGCGATCCCCTGCCCCTGGAATGCTCCACTGTGACACATGGTGTGGGAATTCAGAGCTGGGCACAGAACCCTGGAATCCCGTTCTCAGTGGCAGAGAAAGCCCTCGTTTACCTGGCAAGGGAGAACAGATCCTGTCTGTGTGTTTTTGGCAGGCAGTGACGCCAAGTTCTGGATCTACACTCCGAAGGAATTTGTCCTTCCCTGAGCCAATCTGCAGCAGTCTGGATAAACTCATACAAAGATATAATGCACCGGGATCAAACCAGATTTAAGATGAGCACAATCCAGTAAATGGACAACAGTGTGAATTCCATTTAAACTGTGGACACCGTGACTGCTCCTGTGTGTCTCTGTCAGTACAGGAGCTGACAGCAAAGTATTACAGTGGGGGATCAGGGAAATGCTCCAGAGGTAGGGCTTGAGACATCTTTGTCATCTTTGCATCAGCACCAAGTGCAGACCAAAGCAAACAGTCCTCTCAGCCTAACTGGCTGGATATCACACTAATTGCACTATTTAGTGAGTGATTATCAATGAACACTGCAAGAAATTTTAAGATATTTATTGGCTGCTTATAGCACAGGAAACATCTTCTGTTTAATACACAAATATGTTGCCCCTTATCTCTTGTTTCACAAGGGATTTGTTTAACCAAGACTCTGCCTGATATGAGCAGTCTTTTAAATTGAAAAATTGCAATTCATTCCCCCACAACTTTGATACAAGTCTTATCAGCAGGAGGAAGTGACAAAAACATATCTCTTCTCTGAGACAGAGTGAGGATTAGCTGAACAGCAAAAGAGACTTCATTTTGTATCTCAGGAATGAGAATAATGGCTAAAAATCTTTGAGCTTTGTCCTTTATTGAGAGCATGGGTGCAGACAAAGGGGCTGGTGTTACACTCAGGTTTGCCCCACTTATCAGCAAAGCTACAGCACCTCTTTGTTGGCCCTCAGGCTCAAATTAGTGCAGAGCTTCTCGAGGTGTGAAGTGCGTGAAATGGGAGGGAATGGAGAGGAACAGCCAACTAGAAAATCAGAATATGTGCTGTGTAGAGCCACAGCAGTGTCCACTGTTCAGAATTCATTACCTGGGCTCAGGTCTGGAGCCAAGCTTGGCTGCCCTCAGATGTTAAGTTTGGCACTAGAGTTACAACCTGTGACACTGCCCAGGAGCTCCTTCGCTCAACAAACTGCCTGCAACCCCAAAAATTGGGAAGAGGAAAGGCCATGGTGGTATTTGCTCCTTGGTTGTGCACTTCCATCGAGCTACAGGCACAGCTGGGACTAATTAAGCCCCTTTGTTGTTTCCCATCAGTCCTGCAGGTACAGGCACGTGGTTTAATCATTAAAGAGATCAATGGGGGGGGATTTATGATTTGGCTGGATGGAAAATTTGTTGAATGATACTATGAAATACTCTTTAATAATCAATATGTGATGGGAAGCTGCTTGAAAGTGTAAAACTCTCCAGGCCAGCTACAAACAGTCGAATTTACCAGCTTTTAAAAGGCATGGCAGCTCTGTGTGAAGAGCAGCACAGTTTGACACCTGGGGGTGTTAAATCTCCTCTCTCAGCCACCCTGGGCAATGAATTAAGTGTGAAAATTGGAGTAGGGTCCCGGGAAGAACAGGAGCTTGTCACACTCCTTCTGACAAGTGCCTGGCTGGGATCGGGGCAGTTTGGGTGGATTTTTGCCAGTGGAAAACCTCAACTTCAGAGACCAAAATGGGACTGAACTCGTAATGTCTCGCAAAACGCTCTTCCTCCCAGCACAATCAGTGTTATTTTTATCTTAATTGCCACCATCTTTGTTATTTGATAACCTGTGCGAAGGAGAACATTCAGCTCTGTTCCTCTAAAAGGTATTCACTATTTAATTCCATCGTGCAGAACTGCTTCACAGCTCCCCGATTCCGAAGCGTTTGACAAGCAGGCCCTGCCCTGGCACAGACCTACCCATCTGTTTACTCGAATAAATAATAAGCATTTTTTTACTCCCAGTGGCGCCCTTTGTCTCGCTTGGTCTTTGCACAGAACCATCTGCTCTGAATTGCCTGGCTCTCAGGCTGAGCCCTCCTGGAGCCCGGAATCTCTGCTGTGCCTTTGCCCTGGCAGAGCCCCTCTGCTGCAGGATGAGGGGCAGCCCCGTGCCAGGCAGCTGGTGACAGCAGGGTTTGACACTGTGGTCGGGGAAGGTGGGTCTTTTTTTCCTGAGTAAGACTCGAATTTCCGATTTATTTTGCAACAAGACGCAGGAGGAGCTGGCGGGGAAGTTCGGCAGCTCCACGCGTGGTCTGGTTCCAAAGTCACTTCTTGATCAGCTGAAGCAGGGAGGGCAGTCTCTGGATCAGATAGACTGGTTGGAGTGTTTATTTTGCCCACTGCCCAATGCAGTATCTGAGGCTTAGCAGAGCCAGGGAAGGGATCCCTGCTCTGGTTCCATGAAGTGAGAGCGTTGCCACTGAGCCACGAGCTCGATGGTAAATGAATTGTGGGTGTGAATTGCCTCCTATTTACTGCCAGGCTTTCAGCAGAAATCCTTCTTGAGCTAAATCACATTATCACAATCAAATTAAAAGGAATGTGATTTCTTCAGCCAAACCCACTTAGTCTCCAGGCGCCCCGGGAGCTCTGCAGGGTTCCTGCAGCCCTGGCTGGCAGAGGATCCTCTCAGGCTGATCCCAGGGCCAGGTCACCACCATGCAGCCCTGCCTTCCTCAGAAACACCTCTGGGTAGTGAGGGGCACACGGGGGGCACATGAGGAAGAGGAAAGCATGAAGCCTGCTTGGTCTTTCCAGCCTGAGCCTGACTCCTCTGTGTCTCGATGCCCCTTGGCTGTGGCAGCACGAGGTCCTGCCTTGCTTACTTGGGAGGATTGAAATCATTTCCTCCCCCGTGGACCCCTGCCTTCCATTCCTCTTCCTGACCCTCCGTTCTTGGCGCTTGCCTGGAGGCAGAAGGGGAGAGTGTTCACTGTTTCTCACACATGGGCAGCGCCTGCAGTTCCCGGGACAATGAACTCATTTCTGCTCTGACACTGGAAGCTGCGAGAGTGAGACACATGAAGCTCCCCCCAAACTATTGGATCTTGAGGTCAAACCACCCAATCAACCCGATTTTCGCACCCAGGAGCACAAGCCTCATGTGCTGACCTTGCTTTGGGCAGGGGATTGGACCAGGTGACCTCCAGGGCTCCCTCCCAAAGGACGTTTTTTGGAGAGTCCGTGATCCTGGTCCGTGAGATGACACTTCCAACCACTGCCACAGGCCCCTGGACTCTGCAGCTGTGAGGTGTGGAGAGCAGGGACAAATATTTAACTGCAGTTGCACTGACCTGGTTGCAGTCATGCTTTAAATGAGCACCAAATTCTCTGAATTGTTTTTTTTGGCATATTTTCTGTGATAAGTTATTCTCATACTTTATAGCTCCTTAAAATATTATTTTTTTGTTTGGGTTTTTTTTTGTAGCACTGTTTACAAACCCACAGAAAGTGATGCCTGAAAAAACAGACAATGCAAGAGACATTGTAAACTGCAACTGCATGTAATTGCTGCTTTGTAAGTGCTCATGGGGGAAAGAAAAGCCTTCCTTATTCCTTCAGACTTGACATTCAGTGTGTAAATGCTTGCAAATCCGCCTCTCCCTCTTCTAATTACTTTTTGTTTGTTTGTTTGCTTGCCCTAATCATGCACTGGCAACGCGTGTGCGTGTGACAGCCGGGGTGTGCAACAGTCACCGAGTCATTCCCCTGATAATTCTGTGTTGTTCTGACTCGCGGTGACGCTCGGGGGAGGACTGGGAGTGCTTTGTCCCGTTGCAGAACTGGTCGCTGCCGCGCTCTCTGAAGCTCAGTCCGTGTTTTCTGCCGTGCTCTGCTCTTCAGGACTCCGGGGGCTGCAGCCGCCTTTGCCGGAGTGGATCCTGCTCCTCGTTCTTAGTCGCGTGTCTTGTGCTGGGGGAGCAGAGCTGGGCAGGGAGGGGCAGCCTGGAGATGGTGCCCGAGCAGTAAGTTCCTGGTGGTTTTATTGAGAGTCAAGTCGTTTCCCCGAGCGCCTGGGATCTACTCGGTGTTCCTGGTTCTAATTAACTGATAAATCCCAGCATGGACGGCGCCCACCAGGCAGTCAGTCCGTCCTGGGTACATCCAGCTGGGAAGGCTGTGTGCCCCTGGCAGGGTTCGGATGTCACCAATTAGTGACCCAAGAGCCGTTTGCCAGTTGAGGAGCACCAGCCACGCTCTGCATGATGCCATTTTCTCTGACACATGTTTATAAAAGGGCTCTAATCTTCCATCATCGGTGGGAACCGTCCTCGCAGGGCTCTCGGCTCTTGCTGCCTGCGAGAGGAACCCATGCTCAAGAAGGATGTTAATTAGTGATTCTGTATTACAGTGGAGACATTTGTGGCTTTACACATTTCCCTAAGCCCCTAAAAACCCACTGGGAGGATGAGTCAGTTATAAAATCCTTTTATTAAAGGGTTCCCACGTCAGGGCCTGGGCTGGTGCTGCAGGTCAGGGCTCTGCTTTGGCACAGGACCAGCACCTGTCCTGCACCTTCCCAGAGCTCCATCTGTGCCCCCCTCGGATCTGCCTTAGCCTGGACTAACCTCCCCTCGAGAGGAGCCATCTCTGCCCTGGAAGCTCCTGACAAGGGTGTCCTTTAATGTCCAATTCCTCTGCAATCACCATAACCCAGCCCAGTTCGTTAAGCATTCAAAGCAATCCGGGTTAAATCACACAGAACAAACACCAGCAGCTGATATATGTGCAGTGTAACACAGCCCAGGAAGTCTCTCTTGTGGGCAGAGAGTGGCAGGACTGATAATTTTGTGAATTGTATCATTAATAAAATATATTTTATTCTATTTGATGCTGACTTTGGAAGGGTCCTCTATGATTATTACATTTTTAAGCATCAGATTTTTTTTTTTCCAAAGGCTTTACTGGAGGCTAAATTGAGATCTAATACAAAATTCAAAGGGGTTCTGCTGAAATGCCATTAAAATTTTAACTTTATGTTCTTTCAGGGGTTTAAAAGTTATAGAGGCAAAGCAGTACCAGCCAAAAGGAATTTAACTATCAGATTCCTGTGTTCTGTAATGGGGAGAGTGTCCAAAAAACGAGACAATTTTTTCTGCTTTCTGTGAAGAATTTACCTGCTCATGATGTATCTGAGAAACAAGTCCCTGCCCCGCCCATGACTACACATGATATATAAATGTCTGCAAGTGTTCATTGCATGTGGCCTCCTACAACGGTTCTAATTTACAATCCACAGTTGTAAAACCCCGGGAAAAATGCCCTTTGCAGGCTGTTAGGCATCAGCATCCTCATATAATATTTTAAATACGCCGCAGACACTCAGGCAATTGAAATGCCTGCCGATGTCAGAGCCATCTCCCGTGGCACTGCTGCTTCACACTATCCAGGAGAAAGGAAAGAAAAAAAAAAAACCCACAAAAAAAATGACAAGCTCGCATGTCTGCCCGCAATTATTCCACATTGGTTTTAATTCCAGTGATAGCTGCTGAAAAATTTATGAATAAGCTTGTCTGCTCCCCGAAGCTGCTGCCTCGTGGAACTCCACTGCGCTGGTGGTGGGGGAACTGTTCACTGCCACTCAAAGGTGTTGGTGTGAAGCCTCTCGGGGTCTGTTTCTTATTGAAGCTGGAGGTGTCAAACAGAAGCACTTTGTAACCCCCTCGGTGATGGTGTGTTTGGTTTTTGGGGGGTGGGGGGTGGATTCGGTCAGCACTTTAGAGGAAACCACAGATAAAAGAAGGGGAGTGGGGAGTGCAGGCGTGAGGTGAAGGGTCAGCAGGGCTGGGTGGCGGAGGCTTTGTTTCTGGGGTTTTGTTTTATTCCGTGTGTTAAGCCCGTCCAGTTCCACCCCCTTCCACCAGCCCAGGTTGCTCCAAGCCCCGTCCAGCCTGGCCTTGGACACTCCCAGGGCTGGGGCAGCCACAGCTCCTCTGGGCAGGCTGTGCCAGGGCCTCCCCACCCTCCCAGGCAGGAATTCCTTCCCAATGCCTTTCTCTGCTGGTGCCCTTTTCACAGACCCGGGGGATGCTGCAGCTGCTCAGCCCTGGGCTCCAGGGGTTTGGGTGCTGCAGGAGGATCACCGTGATTGGATTTCTGCAGCGGCATCACAGGACCCAGAGTGAGAACTGGGGCTTGAGCTGCTGGGGGTGCACCCACACATCTGTCACACACAGCAAACGGGGAAATGGGTGTCCGTGTGTGTGGGTACAGACACGCTTTCCGAATATTCCTAAAGCCAGGACTTCTCTCTGACTCCATTTTGTAACACAAACGACGTTTCTTCCCTCCTGCTCACTCCTCAGAAGTTTTGTCCTACTTGTTCACGCAACTGTTTCTTAAAAATCTACATGCCTTTGTTTTGACAGGGTTTAACATTCCCCAAAGGGTTTTTTGGGCATTCATGTGGAAAAGGGAAGAAACAGCTCCTTGCTGCAGCAAGAAGGGCCCAAAACGCAGGTCTGCAGTGCAGAGCAGAGCTCTGACCCTGGGCAGGGCTCACCCTGTCAGTCAGCTTTGTTAGCAACGTTTAATTGCATTATTTCTGTGAGATAATGGGCCAGTTCATGGGGTTAGTGTTAACTCTTTTGTTTTTTCATCAATGGAATGGAACAGGTAGAAACCAAACCTCTCTGGAGACAGGGGATGGAAGGGGAGGGTGTTCGGACACGGACAGGGGGAACTGGTCTTGCCCCTTGGGTTTATGCAGCACCACATCTGCATTCCACGGAAAACTAAAACCTTTCTTGCACAAAATGCTCTGGTGCAAAAGGCAGAGTTAGACCAGCAAAGCCCTGAGTGCTGATGCATCGAGACACAAGATTTTGCAATGTATATATTACATTATACATTTAATATCTATGCAGATGGTAAAACCTGAAATCCCTGAAAGCTGAGTCTGTTATTTCCTGTCCTTCTCCTTAAGGACACTCAGCTGTTTCACTTTGTCTTTTCCTTCAACTCAAGCTAGATGGACTCCTGAATCCTGAAATTTTGGCTTAGTAGGGAATGGTGATTTTTAGACCTTGGCAAACCGTGTGGGTTTTTTTGGCAAATCATCAGCAAAATCCTGAGTTTGATGGTAGGTGAAGAATTACATCCATTCTCACTCTGCTGGTTGTGCTTTATTAAAATGAGCTGCTGAGCAATTAAAAGCAGCCTCTCACTGTGTTTCTGAGGGCTTCAAGGGAAGCCTCAGGATTCAGTTGGCATTTAGAGAGATTCAGTCAGGAACAGTGACCCGCTGCTGTTTTTCCTCTGGAAGTCAATAGGATGACAAGGCTTGAGGGAACAGCAGAGATAATTCCCGTGCCTTCCATGTGCAGAGCCAGACAAGGTGAGTTTGCAGGTGACTTGTGCCACTTGCGTGAGTGGTCGCTGGGGTTTGCTGGGGAAGATGAACTGGCTGTGGTGGTTCTCACAGCAAACACTGGGGTATTTACCCAGCAACGCCGGGCTGAACTCCAGCTGTGACCTGGCTCCTCCTCAGATTTTACACTGAGATAACTGACATCCCTTCACCTCTCGTTCATGGCACTCAGCTGAGGGAAGGTTGCTGTTCATTTCCCCGCAAATGCAAAGCCTTGGAAAGCCCTGATTTGAACGGGGCGTCGCAGGAGTCACCCCTGCCTTGCACTCACCCAACCCAGGGAGAGCTGCCCATCATTCTCCTTGTGCTGGAGCAAGAAATGAGTGTTCAGTTCGGTGGAACTCAGCGGAGCCTCCCCTGATTTATCCTGACACCGGCACCGTGGCACCACGTGGCTGTGTTTAACCGCGCTCGGTGCGTGTGCTCCCCCAGCCCCTCCGGAGCAGGGCTTGTGTCTCATTTAGAGCCTTAAACGGAACACGTGGCGCTCATCGCGAGTGTGAAACAGCTCCTGGAGAACCCTGAGCTCCAGAGAACTCTGAGCTCCCGGAGAACCCTGAGCTCCCAGAGAACCCTGAGCTCCCGGAGAACCCTGAGCTCCTGGAGAACCCTCAGCTCCTGGATAACCCTGAGCTCCTGGAAAACCCTGAGCTCCCAAAGAACCCTGAGCTCCTGGAGAACCCTCAGCTCCCAGAGAACCCTGAGCTCCAGAGAACCCTGAGCTCCTGGAGAACCCTGAGCTCCCAGAGAACTCTGAGCTCCTGGAGAACCCTCAGCTCCTGGAGAACCCTCAGCTCCCGGAGAACCCTGAGGTCCTGTAGAACCCTGAGCTTCTGGAGAACCCTGAGCTCCTGGAAAACCCTGAGCTCCCAGAGAACCCTGAGCTTCTGGAAAACCCTGTGCTCCTGTAGAACCCTGAGCTCCAGAGAACCCTGAGCTCCCAGAGAACCCTGAGCTCCAAAGAACCCTGCCCAGGGAGCGCCAGCCCGGCCGTGACACGGGGCAGTCGTGTGCTCCCCTCCCGGGGTGTTCACTCTGCTCGTTCCAGGCACAGGAGCAGAAGGGCCTCTGTTTTATCTTCAGAGCTGTCACCTCCCCTGTTCAGCCGCTCACACCGAGATGCCTGAGCAGGCACAAGATGGATCTCGTGGGAATTGGGTGTCATCTCCCTCACTAAGTGGCCAACTGGTGCGGGGAGCCTGGGTGAGGTGGTGGAGTTCCCTCCAGACAGGGGTTCGTTTAAATTACTGGATAAAACTGATATTTTTTGGAACATCTGTTCCTGCTTCTGGTCTCCTGGTGATGGTGGTAATAATATCAAGTGCAGCTACCCAGCTTTTTCTCATCAATGTTTTCTAAATCTTGGCCATTGATATTGTTTATGGCTCTCTCTGTTTTTCTTCTCCCTTTTATGGACTTGCCTTTTCAGACATAATTAGACTTTGTTTATGCTGATATTTGGTGAGCAGCTGTGTCAGTTGTTTTGGGAAGTGCCGGACTTCGAGTTGCAATGGGCTTCTAATGGTCATTAAAATCCTCCATCAGGCCAAAAGAAAAAGGATAAAGGGCAACAACTGTGAATATTCCTGACTCAGTTCCGAAGCAGCCTTACCCCAGTCCATCAGTGAACCAGGGAGGGAGATGTTGATGCCTCTGCTTCAGGAACCCCTGAAAACTTCCTTGAGAAACTTCTGCCAGTCCTGACAAAATGGGTTCAGAAAGCACCTCTTGCTGCCTGAGCTCTGGGGGCTGGCAGGGCCGGTGCAGGAGAGCAGCAACTCTTCAGGGTTTGGGACCTGGACGCTGTTTCCTATTCCCACAAACTTCATAAAATATCAGTAAAGCCTCTGGGGCTGAGTGGGGGGTCCAGGCAGGGATCTGGGAGGCCAAGGAGCCAGGACTCCCCTTTGCCACATCCCCCCCAGGCGATGGCACAGCCTGGTGTGACGGCACAGACAGTGCAGAACAGACCCACAGGACCTCGGTTCACCCCCGGCCTTGGGTTGGGGCACAAAGGCCACTCAGCCCCTCGAACATGTCCCTCCTCTCCATCAATAGATGGAGCTGGTAAAACACAAATCCATGGGAAGCCACTCCTGGGAGGCCTCGGGGCTCCGGGCTCCTGCTGCCATCGGGATGAGACGAAAACACATCAAACAGAGCTGGCACCCCTTTTAAATTGGATCTGTAGTTGTTACCCTATCAAAATGCATATGGATGAGGAAGATAAGACTATTCTTTTAAAGACCAGTTCATTAAGTTCTGATGAATTTTTATAACATACCTGCTACTGTTCTTGAGTTTATTGTGAATAACATTTTATCAGCTGCCAACTCCCTTTAGTGACTTTCCTTTCATGATTTCTTCTCTTTTTTTTTTTTTTTTAGAGATAAAACAATGCACTTTAGAGAAGCTGCGGATGACTCTGACGTCTGACCAGAAAGTGTGGGGTGGTGTTTGGTTTTTTTTTTAATTCAGAACTTGTCTGTTCGTGGCTGTGAAGTCAGAGGAGCCGAGTGTGGTTTTGGAAGGGGACAGGCCCATTAGCTGAGCAGAAATACAGCTGTGCACGGGCTTAGTTAGCTGAGAAATAAAAGGTTGGGTTTGGTGCCTGTTCTGGAACTGCTCTGTGGCTGCCCAAAGCCCAGGACCCACCTCAGGAGCTGACAGGCTGCTTGGCTGAGTGGGAGAAGTGGAAGGATGGAGTCAAAGCAAAGAAACCACAGCGTGGCAATTCCCTCCCGCTGCTTTTGTTCCACAGGGGATCATTAAACCTCAAAGGACAAGAGAGAGGAAGAGCCCTCTCTTCCCCGAGTCCTAAAAAGTAATGGCTGTATTTAGCAAAGCAAATGCAGTCGCTTTGGTTTTTTAATGAAACATCTGAGAATGTGCTTAGGAACCTGTCATCTCCCAGGAGTTAATTGATACCAAAGTGGGTGTTTCTCCTGCTAATAAATAGCAGGAGAGGAGCAAAACTTTGCACAGCGAAGTGGGAGCCAGGAATTCCTCCAGTTTCTCTCTCTGCTCCTACTCCCAGCCCAGAGCAGCAGCTCCACGTGGAGGTGTGACCCTGGGGAGATAAGGGATTCTACTGGAGCCTGGTTTCCACCCCCTCCTCCCACAGTGATCCAACACAGTTTGTTTAATAACATTCCCTTTGTTCTGGCAGATAATCATGGGCTGGCCCAGATAGCATCACAAAATTTGCTCCTTTCTGATAATGGGATCTTATCAGGGCTTCGGCAGCACAGAGGATGTGGCTTTAATTAAAATGACAATATGGGACAGCTGAGGTGAGATTCCCCGGGCTGGCATCTCTGGAACATCAGACTGGAGAGGGACAGGGTAATAAATGTCTTTCATCTGGGATGAGGGAGAAGGTTGAGGACTATTTTGCTGACACATTAATCATCTGTTGGCTGAGTTACTGCACTTGGAAGTTCTAAGGTAAGCGAAGTGAAGGTGTTGAGCAACTACAGGCTGTGCTGATGGGTCCCAAATGGGCTAAAACTGAAATGGGAGGATTTACCCCTTTCTTTTTGGTCATCAGTGACGGGAACCTCAGGTCTTGTGCCGTGGAATGCAAGATTATGGGGGTTCCCTGCAAGTCTGTGGCTGTTTCCTGGTGGGGTACAGAATCTTCCGTGTAAGAGGTGGTTTGGTCCTGGGAGTCTCCATGAGATTTCCCCTGGAACAGGTTGGATCTTTGCAGCCCCAGCTTTTCTGGTGGGGCGAAGGCCCCGGATTTTCTGGGAGCAGCTTGCTTAGGCAGGGCTCGATTTAAGCCTCGCCTCCCAGGTTCCTGACTGGGTGCAGTTGTCTGTAGGTTCTGGAAGTTTCCAGCCTTTGAAGGTGCTTGTGTGAGGCGGCAGCACATCAAAGGAGGCATCTGCCCCTCAGCACGGAAGGTTTTCCAGGACTAAGCATCTTCTAAATTGAAATTTCATTCTCTTAACGCCATAACACAATCGAGGCGAGTGCTGTGAGTATCCCAAATAACAGGAGATGACAATGGATGAAAAGGCACCAGGAATCAGCTGACTTAAGGGAAAATAATTACTTTTACTCAGCAATGCTGAAGTGAATATTTTTGAATCATTGAATTGCCTGATAGAAACCTCCTCAGAGGAGGAATTTGTCTTATTAATCTCAGTGCTTTTTCTCGCTTTGTTTTATTCCTTTGTATGTATTTTGTAGCTTTTAAACACTAAATGAAAGTGCTTTGTATCCTGTCATTACTGCCTTTGAAATCAGAGGTTAAAGAACTACTCCATGTAGTTGAGAATTTATAGGGTTTATTCCCTTGCTGAATATCATGTTCTAAAAGCCTGATGTGATGCTCTGCTTTGGTGATAAAATGTAATTCACAATCATTTGATTGGGTTCAAATAGTTTTTATCTCAAGGTCATGTCCCTTGCAGTGCAGGTTTCCCTTACACAAGCCTGGAAGAATTGGGTTTGTGTCTTACTCTGCAAACTGCTGGATTTATTAAAAGAGACGTGCTTGTGTCTTTACCTACACGTGAAATACAAGCTTCCCCCTAAAACCCACCTGGGTTCTGATCTGGGGAGCACTGGGGCTCTGCATTTCTGGGACTGTAAGAACTTTATTGCAAGTCACAGCTTGGCCTCTGCTCCAAGTGCAGTCTCCTGGTAATGCTTGGCTTGAGTCACATTCCCAGCTTAAAATACAGTCTCTGGCTTAGCACTGTGACGTCTCTTTATCTCAGTTCATTGCAACTACCCTTTAAATAATCAGTAATTACCATCCTCTAACCTTTACTTCTAACCTGAGACAGCAGTTATTTAATATTATTTTATCTTAAGTGTTGAGGAAAGTAAAAATCTGTATTTCAAAGCAATTTGGCTTTAAGTTTTTATCATACGATCTGCTCCTTTAATGGCTTCATAATTATTCTTACCTGGCCTGTCTTCTTCTGCCTCCCTTCCTCACAAATCTTCTTTATGGCACGAGCAAGGAACTGGCTCCTTCAGCTGCTTGTGCTTGAGGCCAGTGGTTTCCTGCAGCCCGACCTGGTGTCCCGGTGTTCTTTATTCCTTGAATTTATTGTAGTTTTGAGGGAGTGTTTGACCCTGAAGCATCCTTCAAGAAGCGGGGTGGGAGCAGGGCAGTCACGCTTCCTTCTGTGTAGGGTGAAATACAATTTTCAGTGTCAGAACTGCCTGCTTGGGAGTCACAACCCACTTGCAAGGAACACTCAGGTGCCTCCCGTAGAAGTGAAGGCAGAACTGCGTGTGAATGAGTGCATTCAATCCCTCTAATTTTTGGGGGTGACAAGCAGCTGAGCTGTGGGAGAAGAGGGCCCAAAGGTGAGTTTTATGCAATGCTGAGTTCCTGTGTGAAGGCAAGTGGCACCAAAACAAATAAAACGTTGTCCTTTAAATGCTGCAAATGCACTGTGAGCAAAATGTTCCCTCCTCTGTCTACCTGCCAACAGTTGAACATGTTGACGTATTTTCATGTGCTAAAGCAGATTTATTAGTAAATCCTTAAGAGACCTTCAAGATCGGAGGAAATTTACGTACTTTTAGTATGTTTTGGTGGTAAAACTGCAACGTGTGGGGTCAGGTCCCGATACGCGAAGCAAACCCCCAGTGTTCCACTTTGCTCCTTCCTCTTGTGAGCCCGGTCAGTTCTCCCCAAAGCCAGAGAAAATGCTACTCCCCCTCTCACAGAAGGCCACTTCCACTGAGCTACCGACTCCGTGGTCTCTTGTGTGATTACTTATGACAGAGTTCATTGTATTTTGTTTGAGAACATAATTAAGTGCTTAGCGCCTGACAGCCGGTGGCTCTGGGCGATGCAGCGCTGGCTGCCTCCCTCTGCTGCACAGAGCCAGAACTGCTCCAAGCCTGGTCAATAATCGGGTTCTTCGCCTTCTAATCACGCTGGAAGGGGAGGACAGCAAAGCTGCCTGTTTGGGACGTGGCTGACACGTGTGAAGCGACACCTCTCAGAAAAAGAAAAATGTCCCTCTGGCCCCCAAAAGGGTTCCTCTAGTTCCTCTGGCTCGTACCTGAAGTGATGTCTTGGTACACGAGGAACTAGGCAGCACCTTGTTGTGTTTCACACCTGAGGTCGTGGAACGGCTGCATTTCATGGAGTGGCACTAATTGTGGATAATTCAGGGCTGTGGTTGCTGGGGGGGTGCCCTCCGTGCCCGCGCTGCAGATTAAAACGAGAATAATGAGGCAAAGAGTTCCCCCTGTTCCTCCTGCTCCTGGGAAGTCATTATGGGGTGGCCATTTCAGAGGCACAGGGAGGTGACTTAATAAATAATATGACACCTGCGTGTGTTTGCAGGGCTGACAAAATCGTATCCAGTGAGGGTAACAGTGAGCTGCCCTTTCCCCTGCCTCGCTGCGGGGTCGCTGGCAGGGAGGGAGCCCCGAGCTGAGCGGGATTCGCCGGGACAGGGGGCACATGGAGGCAGGGTGGGCTGGCCCTGGGGACCCAAACAGGTTTGCAGCTTCAATTGCTGGCTCCTGGTTCAGCATCATTAACCTCCTGCAGAATCCCGGGACCACTGAGGCTGGGAAAGCCCTTCCCAGACCATGGAGTCCAACCTGTGCCCCATCCCCACCTTGTCCCCAGCCCGGAGCAGCCAGTGCCACGTGCTCTCAGAGGCTGGAGCACATGGAATCACCGCCCTGTTCCCATGGTCCGGCTGCAGCCACCACCCGAGCCCCTGGAGGGGTGACAAGGGGATGTAGGTGGGGTCAGAGCACCAGTTTACGTGGAGAAATCTAAAAGGGCGTGGATATAAAATAATAATCGATGCTGAAGCTGGAATTGCTCTTTGCCCAGCTGGACAAAAGCGCTGCAGGTGAGATTTCAAGTGCAGCTGATCTCCCCAAATTGCAACTCAAAGAGCGAATTGGGTATTTAAGATTATGACATTTTCTAAATGCCCGGGTCTTACGATTCCTAAAATCGATTAGTGGAGTTCAGATGTTCCTGGCCCCCTTGGCATGTTAATGCACATTTTTCCCATTCTGATGCACAGCATTTTACTTTCTGTCAGATTAACTTTTCTCTGTGCTGCCTGTCAATTTTTGCAATGAGTAAACACAGGGAAATGCAAATAGTTGTATTGTATTTCATCTCAGATTAATCAATTTAAAAAACGTATGGATTTTTAACCCATCAGGGATGATGGCTTATGACAGCTCCAGTGGTGACTTCACTTTAAAGCAAGCGGGTTGGAATTGCCTAGAGAAACACCCTGGGCTTTTTTAAGGTGGGTTTTTTCCCCCCCCATCTCTGAGGAGGCTGAAGTTTATCCTTCGAAATAGAAGGGTTTATATAATTTTGTTGTTGTGGTTGTTGTTGTTCATATGGAAACAACACAAAACTTGAGAGCAACACTCGTTTCTAGTTACGGAAATGTAGAGGAAGGCAAAACCTAAATGAAGGTCAGAAGGTGTGTACATTGCAAAGAGGAAGATTACGTTGTGGATCGGGAGAAAAATGGGATATTGTGATGGGGGATGAGTAGAAATTGGAATATCCACACAGCTCACAGTGGGCTGGGGCAGCACTGCAGGGCAGAGGAAGGCAGAAACCCTGAGCTGCTCTCGGGTAAGTCTTACCAATCTTCAGGGGTAGGAAAGGTAAATAAGCCACTCAGCCCTGTGTGTGCACAGGAAATAATTCAGCTGCTCCTGCAGAGCTGGGACCCGACACGGGGACAGGCCCCCACGTCAGCCCCTGTGCCCTCAGTCCCCCCAGTGCTGCTGAGGTGTAAAACGGGTCTGAACCAGGTGCAAACCAGGGCTCCCCTGCTTAGGAAGGATTTCTGAGGCAGAGATGGAGAAATGGTTGCACAGAACCAGTTCTGGTGGCTGTTTTTGTTGCTGGCCTGGCAGAGCACGTTCTTTAGAGGGGGAGGGATGAGGGAGCGGGTGGTTTGAGTGCCAGGTGATCCAAAGCTCCTCACCAACAGCCAGCTCCCTGTTTTGTTCAGGGAGAGCCCTGGGGGATGACAGAGGCAGCTGTGCACTGCCAGAAACCAGAGGGCAAAGGAAGAACAGGCTGGATTTCAGCTGTTTCTGCATATTCATGATGTCTTGTGCAATTCAACGCTCCTCCTTCACCTCTGCGGGGTCAGGACACGAGAATGGCTCTGCTGGCTGGACTCTGGATGGCTGCTCTGGGTCAGGACAACGGAGCCCATTCCCAAGGGCTTCCCAGGATTTCACTGCTGTTTGTTGTTGCAGTGGATGTTCTGCTCACTCCTCCCTTATTTCCCTGTTGTACAGCCGTGAATATCTGCACCAGAGCCAACTGGTGCCTGCTGTTCTCTGTGACGGACACCGGTGCTTTCCTGGCCCTTCTTCTCCCGTTGTTGTCAGGTTTGCTCAGTGCCCCAGCGGCTCTGGCAGATTCCAGGGCCAGCTCGGGTGGGATTTTGTTTGCAGGAGCTGGAAAACGAAGCAGCTGCCTTTGGTGTGCTCCTGAGAGCATGTCAGCAGTGACCTGCCCGGGCTCATACCTGACCCCAAGGTGATGTGAATTCTGATGTACCGCAAAGCACAGGTGGGTTCCTCCAAGGTCACACATCAAATAACAACCCCAGTGTAATCACCTGGCTGCAGAGTTTTACGCTGCACTCGAGGAGAGACAGAGGCTGAGAGCACCTTTGCAAGCTCAGCTGGAACGTTCTGCTGAGCCTCCAGGATGGAGGAGGTGATTTATTCTTTATTTCCCCCCCGTTCCAGCCCGTAGCTGAGTGGGTTATTGGGAGTCAGCGGGGCATTGGCATATCCTGCCCAGAAAGGTTTCCTTTGTAGCTGTAAAGTGCTGTGTGTTAGTCAGTTAACGTGGCTGAAGGCTGCCCAAATCTCTTTGGCAACCAGCTCAGGGGCTCAAGATGGAAGCTGAGGCGTGGGAAAAAGGTGCTCAGAAGTGCCTGTGGAGGGAGGTGGTGGCAGAGCCGAGCCCTGGGGGGGAGATTTTGGGCTCCAGGTTCTCTCTGGCCCTCCCAGAGGTGCCTCCTCACCGCGTGTGTGGTTGCTGTGTCGAGGTGTTCACCAAGAGCCGCTCTGGTTTGGCCTTTCTCCTTCTCGAGTCCTGTTTAGGGGGGGTTTTGATGCAGCTGCATCAAACTTCAGGCTTGGAGCTTGTAGGAAACGAAGGATCCCAGGGGTGGGACGTGGACTGAGCCTCCATTCTCAGGAACACAGCGGTGCCTTGAGCTGCCAGGGCGCTCCTGGAGCTTTATTTCTGTGTTTATCAGTGCTTGAAGAACGTGCACCTTCATCTTCAGCTGCACCCCAGAGGCTGCTGCCACTTGCCTCACCCTGAGATTTTTCTTTCTGTGCAATATTCCGCTCGTTTTTATTTCCAAGTGCGCTGATTGAAGTTACAGCTGCTGCCCTTATTTCTACTTTTGCTCCCTCCTTCCCCATCAGAACTGCATTACAAACTGGGAACTCGGTATTTTTATCCAGAGCACCAAACAGGGACTCGGTGGCGTAGGCAAAAATCTGTAATTAGTGGGGCTTGAAGCAGAAGTGGCTGTTTGTGTCCCAGGAAACAGGGCTGTGCTGCTGACGTGGGCAGACCTTGGAGGGAGGGGGCAGGATGCTCTGACATGGTAAAACTTCCCTGCTCAGCTTCCCAGTTCTGGTCCTCAATGGCTTTGGGGTTTTTTGGGGGTTGCTTTTGGGTTTGCTTGGGTTTTTTTTTCTTGTTATTATTTTTATTTTCCTTGGAAGCATTGGACGGGGAGAATGACCTAAAAGGCTGCTGAAGAAAATGTATTTTTCATATATTTGCTCCCTGCCTTTGCAGCCCTGCTCCTCATCAGGAGCTGAAGGCTGGCAAACACAGGATGGCAAGGGAATAAGGCTCTTCTGATGTGATGTGCTCAGATATTGATTTTTTTTTCCCCCCCTCTTCAGATTCTGTTTACAAATTCCTTTTGCTTTAATTATTTGTTTCCTCCTGAAGACAGTACAAAGCCAGCCTGCAGGAGGACTGACTGACAAGCCTTGTTCTTAAGTAGATGTAACTAATCCTCCTGCATTTTTCCAGCCCTTATCAGTCAGGCATTTCAAAACATTTTGTCTGTAGTAACCCAGTCCCCTCAAACCTGAGATGTGCACACGCTCCAGGGTTGGTGAGGCTGGGAGGGAGGGAACTTAGTGCAGCTGCTCAAGTGTGAAGTGTGGATGGGAATAATCCCTGTGCTCTGGCTCTTCTGCTCTTGGCACCTGCTGGAAATGGAGTTTATTTCCAAAGGAGAGGGAAATGGAGAACAAATCCAGTGTTTTACCAATGCAATACGTGGTATCTTGGCCAGGAATTGCACCACGTTCCACTTCCACAACCCTGCTCCTCTTACAGGCACCACAGGCCAAGCACGTTTGTTCTTACCCTGAACTGCAGGAATCTCACGGTGAGACCCTTCTACAGCATCAAGTCTCATTTTGTGCCTTTTCCTGCTCCACTCCTGGAGGTTCTGTGTCCCACTGGAAGCTCAGACACACCAGGTTTCACTGGGGTTTTTCCCCTTTCCTCTCCCCCTCTGCCCACTGATCCCCGTGGCAAAGAAACCCCCACGAATTCCTGAAATCTGGTGCACTGGCTGGACACAGGGACAGAGTCTGGGAGAACTAATGTTCTCCAGGAGCAAAAATTCCTCCTCTAGCAACTCACCTTTTCTCCAAGTGGAGAAACCTTTGCTTTCCAATCTCCTATTGATCAAATCCATTCAGGGCAGAGCGGTGGCCGAGCACATGAGCAGAGGTTTATTCATTTATTTATTTGTTTTGGTGAGATGTTTTTGGCCTCATACTTCGCTTGGCCACGTGTGTCCTGACCAGGTACGTAGTAAAAATATTTATCTGCAATTAGCTGGGGGAAGGGAGAGTGAAACAGTGACACCCCTGGCAAGAAACAGAATTTTTGATCGCGGCCCGATGCAATATTAATAATAACGACCCAGAACGGGTGTGCTTTGGGGGGACTCCGGGGGGGGCTTCCTCGTGCTCCTGCTCACAGTTTTTAAGGGTTTGTGACCAAATGTGTGGATTTAACAGGGTGAGAGAGGCTGGAACCACTTGGGGGGGCGCTGGAGGAGCACAGTGAGGGTGGGTCGGGGGTTTCCTGG
>VXAY01005696.1:272656-299578 GCA_013399855.1 Oxyruncus cristatus
CTGGGTTTTTTTTTTGGGGGGGGGGTTACCTGTTTTCTTTTTTACATTTAAAAAAGCTCCAGACCTCAGCGAAGCCCCAAGTTCATTCAGCTCCACTTGGGTTAAGAGCACTTCCTTTGGGAAGCTCCGCGTGGTTTGAATTCATTCAGCAATTAGCTGGCTCCCGGACTATTGAGGAGGATGAATAGGCAGTAGCTAATTAATTTGCTTGTACGGGGTGTTCTTTGTGCAATTCTGTAGAACAACGACAAAATTAATGTGGCTTCTCAGACAAGGGCGTGTGAGGTTCTGTGGGCATCCCAACACAACTCCAGCACCAGCTCTGCCAGTCCTTCTGGGGGACAGAAAATGAGGGGAACTGGAGCACCACAGCAGGAGGGTCACCTGTGCTCTGAGGGTGATAATGGCTGTGCTGGGATGTACTGGTACAGTCCTGCCTCTTATTCCCATCAGGGAGTTCTTGGAGTGAAGTGATTTTGGAAAAAAACCCCACAGATTTGTTAAAAAAGCATTAAAATTTCCTGTGTAATTGTGCATTCTGGAGCCTCTGAGCCTCCTCATGTCGTCCACGGGCAACTTCCCTCATACGAAAGTAGCTGACAGGTATTCCAGGGATAAATACAGCAATGCAAACCTTCTCATTTACCTTCAGAAACTATAGAAACCTGAGAGAATCCAGGGGTGGAATACGTAGAGCCAACATTGAGTGTCCTGGTGTGTCTGAAGATGAAGAAATACAAGGAAAGATGCTGGAGGCATCTTAATTTTGTGCCTTCTGCTCTCCCCTTCAGGTTTTGGTTGGGGTTTTGGGACCCATATTAGGGTAGGAATAGCTTACTACAGTAGGCCTGGTATATATATAATTTATAATAAACACATTTATTCCCATGTTCTTGCTTGTTACCAGCCCAGCTTCACAGGCTTTTCCCCAGCAGAGAGCAACTGCAGTAAAATGAATTTAGCTTCCAGTAAATAGTGGTGGCAGGTTAAAAGTTGGCAGCAAGCGAGTTCTTCCCAGTTGTCACCTGGTGCCGGAGTCTATAGTTCTGCTGAATTCCCACAGCATTCCACTAATTACCCAGTTTGCCACAGGAACAGCAGAACTCCTTCTGCTCCCACTGGAATATTAAAAATGTAGGACTTACTTATTTGTGTCAAACGAGCTCCCAAAATAAAAGATGAATTTCGAACATTTAATCTGTCAGCATCAATGAATCCGAAAGGATTATCATTCCATTACGGATAATAGATTTTTCCCGGAGATAGCTCTGCTGCTTGACTCGCCTGTTTCTGTGAGGATTGCTACGGATCTCATTTAGACTCCAATTTAAATATTCCTGCTCCGTTCTGATTGAACCTCAGAGTCAGAGTCGTGGTTCCTGCCCTCTGGTGAGCTCGGTAACGTCGCGTCGATCCCGCGGAACTCTCGGTCCTGCATCTTTAATCCCTCCTGAGGGTTTTGGGGGGGTTCTCTGGGTTGTGCTCGGTGCGATTTAACAGCGCAAGCTCGAGAGCTGTAACACGAATGGTGTGCCAGCCTCTCCCTGCCTGCTCTCTGAGGCATTAGGAGGGGGTTGGAATAGCAGGAATAGAGCCAGGATTACCCCTGTGAGGGCCATCAGAGGACTCTGTAAAGGGCTTGCCGTGGGTGTGGCCCCCGTGTAGGGAAAAGGCTCCCTGATAAAGGGGAGCCAAGTGCACATGGAATAACCAGCTCTTACCAGTTATAAACAAGGGTTTGTGATAATGAGATCCGCTGGGTTTATATCTTTATTTTAACTTGGTGACGCTGAAGCGCGTCCTTGAAAAGAGAACTTCAGTTTGGGCCAGTGAGTGTGATTTTTTTTTTTTTTTTTAATTTATTATTATTTTATTTTTTTGTTGAAAGCACAAGATGGAATCTTTCCAACCCCAGCATAAAATCGTGGACGTTCCTCTTCTGTAACCAAGCCTTGTGAAACCCTGTGTTAACCACTGCAGTGTGTCATGTTCAGCACCAGGGAGTGTTACTTCATGGAGTTCCCAGCAGCACCTCTGAGCTGCAAATTCCCAATGTTTTCAGCGCAATGTAGCTGACATGTAAAAGCCTCCAGGTGGAAACGTTGTTTCATGATTTGTAGCTGCGTTTTTGTTCGTCTTCCAGTGATTTTTCCTCTTAGGTTAGGCTGCGGATTTTCCCTTCCCCTTGCCTCTGGGATTAGGTTGGATCTGAGTTTCAAAAGAGGCACCAGTTAAAGGGTGAGTGAGGGTGTGAAAGTAAAATCCATCTAAATAAAATAACCTGCCTTCCTTGGAACAAGCACAGAACTTGTTTTAAGCCTCAGCTGTTCTTGCACTTCTATTTATTTTCAATCTCCAGTGGGCAATCTGGATTGTGGACAACAGGAGAAACCCTCTTTGTGGCTATTTAAAATACTCCTGGTTGTTAAATAAAACTAATTAATGAAGTTCTCCTCAAGCATCTGATGCTGGGCAGTGAACCACAGTGTGGCTCAGGTGTGTTTGGTTTGGGAAGGGTTACAAGAAGCAGGGACTAAGCTGGATTTCAAGCAGGTTGCACCGACCTCTGCAGCCCCTTTTGTGCAGGCATTTGCTGCTCTGGGGCTGCCCGCAGATGGTGCATCTGGATGGTTTCCAGCAGGTTTGAAAGCGAGGTGTTTGTTCTGCTTTGGTGCCTTGTCTGGCAGAACTGGCTCACAAACCTCGAGCAAACGGTGTCAGGCTTGGGTCTTACTTATTTTGGTGGAAATCTGCTGGCTCCCGAGTGGCTCTTCAGGAGCAGAGGTTTGTCACTGGCAGGGGTTGATGATGATTGAGGCTGTTCCAGCACGAGCCCAGGTGACGTCCCGTGTTTATGAAAACAGATTTTGACCTCTGGGTTGTCATTAAACGGTTCCTGCTGGAGATCAGCAAGTCTCTGGTGGCCACTGCTGCTGGAGGAACCTCTCCTGCTGACCTGGCACTGCAAGTCCTCGGGAGCAACACGAGGGAGTTGTTTCAATCGGGGGGAGACTCTGCCAAGGTGACTGGTGGGAGAATCCCTCTATCATGTCAAGGATCTTAAAGGTTTTAATTCAGCAGGCTGGGTGTACCTGTTAGTGGTCCTCAGACACATGTCCTTGCACATCCTTAGGAGGGGGTTTTCTCTTGGATTAGGACACTGGAGATGTGTGGTGTCTTCAGAAATCCATCCCATTTCATTTTTAAACCATCCCAGACCCCCTTCCCTCTGTGTCAGATGGGTTGGTGAATCCACAACTTGGCCCCCTTGTGTTCCTTCCCCTCAGCTGCTTGTTGGCAGCACGAGGGTTAAATTCCACGCCCGAGACAGTAAAGAACTCTGAGTTTCTGAGCAGTGTTTGCTGTCCCTAATCCCTTGTCTGCTCCCCAGGCCTGCAGGGATGACGGGGATGCTGATGAGAGATGCACAATCTGCTTAGGCGTGTAACCAAACTGCAATCCTGCCGAGCCTGGGTTTAACAGGTTTGCCTCTTGTAACCCAAAACCCGGCACATCCAGCCCTGCTCTGACGTGGCCTTGCTGGGTGATGGGCTCAGCCAAGGAGAAAGGCTTTGGAGTGCCTGCTCTGGAGCTCTCCATCCCCCTTCCTGCTTCGTCTTCACTGAACTTTATGGAAGCAAAAGGAATTTTTTGTGCTCCTGTGCTGTTCCCCCTCATTCCTTGGTGCTGTAGGACCCCGAGGGTGAATCTGGTGCTGCGGTGGTTTGGGCAAACTGGGGGCTTGTCAGGTCAATCCTCAATCTCCACAGAACACAGAGCAGCAAATCCTGACGTTTATAAACAAATTCATCTTCCCCCACGCTGGAATAGGCCGGGAAGCTGCTGAATTAATGAACACTGAAAACGTGAGTGCTGTGGCTGCTCCCTCGCTGGGTTTGTCTCTTGCACCATTACTCTTGCAGATGACTCTGAACTCCCTGCCCTGCCTTTCACTCCAGCACGGCAGAAATCAAACATGCAGGGAGTGATTGCAACAAGTGTTTGCTTGGGTCGCTGGGGTTTTTGTTTGGTTTTTTTTTTTTTTTGGTCTGCGTTTATTTGACGGAAGGAGACCTTCTGAGACGTCTGTGGCTTTGTGCGTTCCACGGGGGGAGGCCCCGGGAGTCAGCTCCTGATGGGGGAAAATGGAAAGCAGGTGGCGAGGAAAAGCAACAGCCACTTATTTTTTCTGCCGAAGGAAACCCTGCCCTCGGAGCTTGGCTGTTCTGGCGGGGGGGGAAACACCACCGTGTTCCTGCAGAGCTGAGCTTGTAGCACAGGAGAGAGTGACAGAGGCCCGATTTCGTGCAGCCTGGCGTGCCCCCAGTGCCCAGTGTCGGTGCTGTGTGTGTGCCCAGCAGTGACTGATGGGCAGAGGGGTGGGTTTGGAGTGGCACCAGCTCCCTTCTCCCATCTTCTCCCCGTTAATAACCCGCAGTGCCTCACTGCTCGCTGACCCCTCCGCCCCTTCCCCCTCTCCGTTTATCTGCATCTTTTAAAAATGACCTTGTTGTGCTTCCAGAAAGGCAGACGCCCGTGCAGGCAGCCCTGTTCTCACACGGGCACTTCCCTGCCTCCCGATTAACTGCTGCAGAAATGCAGCCGACGGGGAGGTGATGCCTGCCCTGAGCTGTGTGTAACCAAGGCAGGAACCAGCCCCAGCCTGAACCAGCAGGGCTGCAGCAGCGGGTTCGAGCACTTTGGGGGCTGTTCTGTAGGCAAAGGCTGCTGTTTATGGGGTTTTTGTGGGACCCAGAGTATCATTTGCTGATCTCACAGGGCACTCCCTGTCTTCTCCTCCCTGACACCCCAGTGTTGTCCTGGCTCCCTGAAATCCTGCAGGAGAGCTTGGATTTTGCTCCCAGCCTCTCTCAGATTTCATCAGTGCTGCAGAACCTCTGCTGCAGGCACTTGAGGAGCAGGTCTTCTGGGGGGTTATCACTCCGAGGTTTCCTCAAGACATGATTATTTTGCAAATACCTTTTAGGTAAAATTACACAGCAAGGGCTTGTTATTAATAGGGTTTTCTTAGCAAACAGACCCAATGTGTCTTTTGTTCTCTTTTGACTTGTCTTAGCCCCAGAGAGTCAGCCATAAATAATATTTTACCAGAATTAATTCTGCACTTGAAGGCAAGAATTGATGACCTCAACAGATGCCTTTCACCTGTGAATGTCACTATCAGCCAGTTCTTTGTGTCAGCCTGGCCAGGGGAGATAAAACACCCAGAGCTGCCTCCTCCAAACCTGGAGCAATCCTTAGTAAGGCTGTGAACTAATAAATTTGTGCTTATCAGGAATATGAATATCCTGTCTCAGCGTCTGCATTTCTAAAAGAAACTTCAAAGAACATCTTTGTCTTAAGGCTCCTCTAGTTTTTCATAAAAGGATGAAAAGCACTTTTTGGAACCTTAAGTTGGTGTCTTCCCTCAAATCTGTCTTGACAAGTGTTTAATGGCATTACCATCTCAAACGGGCTGGGTGCTGGAGGTGTCTGAGCAGCTGGGAGTGCCACTGGGCTGCAGGGAGGGAATTCTGCCTGGGAAGCAGCTGGATTGAGGGCTGGACTCCCCTCCTCTGCCCTGGGCTGGGACACAGCCCCCACAGAGAGGGGGGTGTTGTGGGCCAGAAGCTGCAGAGAAGGTGGAAAGAAAATACTCCGGAAGAAGGCAGGGCAAGGGGGTGTCTGTCTTGGTTCAGGCACTGACTTAGTGGCCAGAAGCACCAACTGAATTCCTAATCCACATTTTCCCTGGCTCCAGGGAGGAGCACTGATCTGCACGTGGGGGGGTCTGGCTTCCAGAGAACCTGGAATCCAGAGGAAATCCTTTGACTGGCAGGGAAAATTGCCCCGGCCTTGCTGGAGCCCCACCAGAGACTTGCTTTGATGCTGCCTGGTTCCCTGCTACTACCAAAGCAAAAGTTGCTGCGTTCCCAATTACTACTTTATCTGTTGTAAACACGCTCCCCGGGGAAGGTGCTGCCTTGGAAATGATCTGCATGTTTGACAGCAGGTTCTCCCCCTGGGTAGGGAATGTAGGGCAGTGTCTGTCAGCACCAGACCCTCTCTCTCCTCCCTTCTCCTCCTCTGCTGTGGGTGGATAATGACATTTGCAGGCCCAAAGAAAAGAGCTCTGCTGCCGTGCAGACGATTTTCATTAATTTTTTTTTAATAACTTAATCTGTGTCGAGGAACGTAAAATGGATCAAAACCTAAAATGAGAGCAACTCTTTTTAAATAATAAAACGTTGGCACGCAGCCTCAGTGCCTTGTGCTCCAGACTGAGGAGCTGGGATGTTGCAGTGCATCTCAAGAGGAACCATTTTTAGTTTAATATGGTAAATTGCATTAAAATTAAAGGACAAAAATAGCCTCTCCTAAATTGCAGCTGCAGCATGTGACTCCTCAGGCCTATTTATTGGTTTTTTTCCAAATCCTGCTGAAGTTATGACTGCGAATGTCATGAGCTTTTTCTCCTCTAGATTCGGTGGGAGCCAATTAGTCCTGCAGTGCTGGGCCTGCAGCTGCTGATGTCATGGGCTCAGCTGGGAACAAAAGGCACTTACTGGGATGATTTTAGCAGAGTATTATCTAAACCTGGCGGATCAACACGACAAATAGTGCGGGGGGCTCTCTGTGCTTGATTTGCAACAGAACTGCTGAGCTTTGGGAGGTTTGCACCCCTGTTTTCCTGCCGTTCCCGTGGGCTCTGGGGAGCTTTGGAACACAGCTTTGGTCATTCCCAAGAGGTTTTGCCAGGTGGAAAGTCAAACTGGGTTTACAAAGTGCTGCGAAGACGTCGATCCCCTGTGGTTGGTTGGACTTTATGTGGCTGGTACAATAGTGCTGCTATTAAGTAAATAACAATAATGCTAAATGAAACCTAGTCCATGTTACTTCCATGGATTGCAAGATGGATTTCTTTGGATTTCTGAGCTGTGTCTTGATGCCGGCAGCAACACACCGAAGGCCATGAGACAGTGTCAAGGGACTTAAAGGGAAATCATCTTACGCTTAATTAGCCCCCCAGATTTAACTTAATGCTTTTTGTGGAGACAAAAACCCCAAACCCCAGGAGCTTTTGGGTGAGCAGTGCCCATCATTTCTCACAGAGCAGGCAGGGCGGGAAGAGGAGCACACTTGGCCTGGGCAGGGAGTTTTTCTTATTGGTTTTTTTTTTTCATTTAAAGAGTGATTTAATTGCATGTGAATTGAGGGTTGATGTTTTGGGGTTTTTTTTGGTTTTTTTTTTTTTACATGGGTTACTGCTGTCAATGGATTTCATAAACCATGACCTCTGCTCTGCAGCCTCCTCTCAGAGCCTGGCAAAAAAAAAAACCCCAAGCTGCTTAACCATGACATAATTGTCAGCTACGTAATTGTGCTTTGAGTGCCCCTGGCACTCGCTGTCACTTGGAAATGTCAGAAACTGCTGCCACAGGCTCTGCAGTCACTTAAATATCAGCGTGGAGTGCAGTCTCTGCTGGATGAAAACACTTCAGTGCCTCGTGTGCTGCTGCATCGGTGTGGGTTTCATAAAGCATCTACAACACCTCTGAGTAAGCCCCAGAGCTCGGAGCTGTGGGGTGGGGTTGGATTTAGAATCCTCGGGAAGGAGCTCGGGATGGGACCTGTCGCTGTGAGCGGCGAGGAACGAGGATGTGCCACGTGCTGGGGAGCTGGAAATAGTCCTGTGTGGGTGTGACTCAGGGTTGGGGTGTTGGGAGAGAGGTGGTGACGGGCCAGGACCCGTCTGCTCCGTGGGGCACCTGATCTTGTGCCAGGAGCTGGTGCTGGAACTGCTCTTTAGGGTGTCTGTGTGCAGGAGAAGCAGGTTGGGGCCACGTCAGTCACTGCTGTGGTTAAAAACAACTGTCAAAACCTCCCTGGGAATCAGGTTTTTACCACTGCAGATTGGAAACCACACTGCTGCCACGCTGTCACTCCTTTGGGAGACATCAGAACGTTCTAGAGTGTCCTGAATGCGTCCTAAATTCCTTGTCAGTGAACCTGAACATCCACAGGGACTTCCTTCTGCTTCACGTGCTCCAGCCAAGGCTGTTCTGGGACTGGGTTAGAGCAGGAGAGCGAGTGCTGGAGAAACGGGCGCCTGGAATACCGGGGAAGGTTGGCCTGTGCTCTTCAGAAGAGAAGAGAGCGAGAACTTCCACTCCCTTCTTATTTACACCCTCGCTGACGTAAAAATCGTCTGGAATACTGGGAACGTGGCCTCGGTGCCTTGGTTACAGCCTGGTTACCAAGGAAGGCCTAAAATCAAAACCACCACGGTCCCGTTGGCGCTGTGGCAGCCAAGAGCAGGCGCTGGTAACTTGGGAGTTACCGGATTTCCAGCCGAAACGGGGTGTGGGCAAACCTGACCCCACGACTTCTGTCCCGCTCACCTCTGGATCTGTGTCCGTCGTCTTCCCCCCTCTTTATTCTGATGAGGCATTTGGTGTGTACAGAGCAAAACCAATTAAAATACTCGTCGATCTCTCAAATTGCTGTTTATTAATAACAATTTCAATTACCGTTGCTTGCAATTTAAATATTAATTTGATTTGAAACCATTCAGATTATTAAATCGAAATAACTCAAAGCTGGATAACGTTTGCAAGAGGAAGTTGCCCGAGACAGGGGTTTCATCAATAATATTTCAAAAGTCAATCAATATTTAGATTTTGGAGCTCTGTTAGCTTATGGTGGTACGAAAAAAAATCAGAACCCTCTTGAAGCACTGGAATTTCCCTCAGGTCTGAACCACTGTGATCCAGCTCTGGCAGGGAAGGTTTGTCAGAAGCCTGGAAACAAAGCCCTTGACTGAACATCTTTGAAGCACAAAAGCATCTTTAATATTAAAGGATCAAACAGGAAGAAATTACAGAATCAGTGGGAGGGAGTTTGCTGATAAAAATGTATCTCCTGGATGGTTTGTGTTTCTAATCCGGTGTGGGTTTAGCTGGAGCCTCTCTCAGCGAGCCCCACAGTCCCAGCGGGAGCTCTGAGGGAGCAGCAGCAGTGGGATGGATGGAGGGGGAGTCACAGGACAGGGGCTGGTTCTGGTGTTGTTTTGGGGGAGAAATGCTGTCTGTGCAATCTGGGAGAAGAACAGAGTCCCGTGAAGGACTTTCTGGCTCCTGCTGGGAACTTAACTGGTTTAAGTCTTTCGGTACTTACTCAGAAGCTGCTTATTTTTCCCCCTTTTTCCACCTGGGCTTTGAGGAAGGTGGAGGTGAGAATCAGTGGCTGCATGGCTGTGAGTGGTTTGCAGTGAGATAAGTGCCATCGGTCCCCTTTTTCTCAGGGCCTGTTTCCCATCCAGCAGCTCCTGTGACAAAGAGATGAGAGTCTGTGACAACACTCAGTCTGACCCATCTAATTTAAGGGAGTTAATTGGAAGCCAGTATTTTCTGAGAATCATGGAAGGTTGATTTGCAGGCAGTTGTGAAAATCAAAAGCCTGTCTAACGTCGGTTTGATTTTTTTTTTTTTTTTTTTTAAATCTTTTAATTTCCACATCTTTCACGGAATATAAATATCCAGGTTTGCCCCGTGATTTACTTTACAGTTGTTACTTCTATTTCCTTTTATTTTTCTGGAGTGGGATGTCAAATGGTGGGTGGTGTTTTTGGCGTGAGGAGTGAGGGGGGATGAGTCACTTGGCGCAGGGGGGCTGTGGTGCTCAGCACTGCCCTGCTCCATCCTGCAGCGGGGCCAAACTCACCTGCTTTACCTGACACTTGGGATGGCTTCTTGCAAGAAGCTCAAATGGGATAAATGTCTTCGTTTGTAGCTGCTCCCCAGGTCGGTTTTGCTCCTGGCAAAGCTTTGTGGAAGCAGAACTGCTCCTGTGCTTCCTCAGTGAAGCATCTCCTCTACTTGTTGGTGGGGTTTTACTTTTCTGGAAGCTTTCTGGAGAATATCTTCTACATTTGCATTCCTGTCGTTGTGTCTCTGTGCCTTCCCTGATGTTTTTCTGGTTCAGCCCCTTTGTTCCACACTGGCTGCACCGGTGCTTTTCCTTGCCCTCTGCCCCCCTGGGATGGGGAATTATCAGGTCAGCAATGCAGCCCGGGAGAGGTGGCCTGTGAAACAACTTAAACAGCAGATCATCTGTCCCTGTTTGTTGCATTTAGATTCCTGAACACGTGCTGGGGGAATTTGTCTTACCTGTGTCAGGAGTTCCTCAGCAAGCAGCCATTTCCTTGGCAATAACAGTTTATTTAAGCCATTTGTTTGCTTCCTGGAGGAGTCACTTGTCCCCGAGGAGGAGAGGAGCGTCTGCTCAAAGGGGCCTCTTGATTTTTGGGGAGCAGATCTCCCTTTTCCTTCTGTGTCTGTTCCTGCCGTTGCCTCCCTGCAGACTGTCCAGGCCAGAGGACGGATTGGAAAGGGCAGTTCCGTGCACACCAGGATTTGGGAAGGGTCTGGATCCTTGACTTTGGAGTCCAGTAACCCACGTGCTCCAAGAGTTTTTGTGCAGCTGGAATATAACTGAAGTTTTCTCCCCCTCCGTGGGGATCAGGTCAGCGGGGTAAAGGGGCAGTTGTAGCTCCAGACAGACTCGGATGGTTTTGCCAGTGCACTGGGCTGTGTGGGCACGGGCTGGTTGTTGGGGGGATGCCCCATTGCCCCTCTCTCCTCTCCCAGTTTCCCAGGTTTTCACCTTGGAGTCACTGTGCATCCCCTGCCCTCTTGATGATCCATCAGTGTGCCTGTGGATCACCCAGCACTGTCACCTGGATGTCACCTGGCCAAGGAGTGTAAAGTGTGAAACCGGAGAGGGAAGGAGGGAAAGCTGATTGATAAATCCAGATGATTCCAAGGCGTGTGTGTGTGTGTGTATCCAGGCAGGTGGATCTGCAACAGTTCGAGGCACAGAAACCAAAAGCACCTTTTGGTGTCTGGTTGGGCAGCGAACTGTGCTCGGCTGTAGTGGAGTCAGGGCAAGGAAGTGTCAGTTCAGTGTTTATGCAGCAAATCTGGGCCGAAATTCCAGACGGAAAATCCCCGACACGTGGCCTTGGCCCTCCCTCGAGGGTGGTGAGGCTCCTGTGCACAACCCGAAGTTGTGAACACAGTGACCAAGGCTTTGAACATTTTTTTTTCGGCTCGTGGACGTTGAGGTGTTTTTCTGTGCCTTATAAAAGCTCAGCTGCAGTGCAGCACTCGATGGCTCAGTTATTAAACCCCTCAAACACCGTGGCCTCCTGTTTCCTCATTATTTATGCCAGGTAAGGGGCTCTCTGTTCAGGTAATCATACTGTGTAACTACAGAGGAATGTAAATGATATTTCTTGATGCGCTGAGCAGCAGCCTCAGAATATAAATGATATTTATGAGAAGTTGGGAGCGCTTTAAATATTGTGGAGCCGCTTCCTTTGACACGCCGGGGATAACGGCGCCCAAACACCGGGTTCTTTGTAAACTGTTTAATGGCAACAATTTTCCAAATCAAAGCAATCTGCACTTCCCCATTTACAATTTCATTTCTAAGTACTAAAGTCCCATAAAAGGGTTTACAACACTGAATCTGGAGCTGCTGTGAAGTTCCCCAGCAGTGGTGCAGTGGCATTATCTTCAGTGGAGTATTTTATCTTTATAAGGATTTGTTCTCTCTTTTATGCAGAAATAGAATGCTAACAGATGCAAAATTTATTTTTAAACTTTGCTAGGGGCTGAAAAAGCACATTTAGTAGAGGTGTCACTGGATGCTTTGAATATATTTTAGACCGTAATAGTAAAATGTTTTTGAAAAATTACAGTGCTGATGGTTTTTGGTGCCAGGAAATGACCCGGACGTGAGGGGGGGCACAACTTCTCCGTTGTGTCCCTGCTCTCCATGTGATGGTGGTGGCACAGTTCCCTTCCTCTGCTGACCTTTCCTACCTGGGTGGGTTTTGAGAGGCAGGTTTTTCGTTATTATTGGAGCTGGGTGGTGTGAATTTTGTGCAGCTGCCATCCCTTCCTGGCTGCCTTAGATGGTCCTGCCTCCAAACGTGCAGCTGGGTGTGTTCCCACCCCTGCTTTTTAGCAGGAAAGCAGCAGGTTGGGCCCCACCTGGGATTTCCCTGAGTCCCTGCTGTGTGCCAGCACGGGGCTGTTCCCCACAGAACACTTTCCAAGGGACCTGAACTGGGTACAGACGTGGGATGTTCCCTCCACGTTCTCAGATCTCGCTGCCAAAAAGAGGCTTTCCCTCAGATTGAGCTGAAATCTCCCTCTCAAGAAAACTTCCTGCTTTCCATTGGGAAGAGGCTGCAGTGTTGGCTCATGACTTCAGTTGTCTCTGCTGGCCTGGACAGCACAGTGAATCCACCCCAGCCCTCGTCTGGACATCCCCCGGAACGCTGAGGGCTTTCATGTTGTGGTGAAATCACCTTTCAGTGTTCTCGTGAGCAGAAACCCGAAAACTCGGGTGATATTAAAATATGCCTCGTGTTCATTGATGACAGGCTCCTGTAAGTGTCCAGTGCACGTGTCACATCAACACTTGGAAGTGAAGGTTTGTGTCTCCCGACTCATCCTCCCCCCTGGCTACTCCCTCCTGCCCAGAGCTGGCAGGTTGTTTGTAAATTGTGCCTTTAGTGTTTGCTGAGCGCGAACAGAACCCTGTGTTTGATATCGCCCCTGAACAGGTGAATGTATTCCTCCAAATGCTGCTCCTTCCTTCCTCTGAAGGGCAGTCCAGGCCTTGCTGGAAGTTATTTCCCTGAAGGAGGAGTTTTTGTGTCCTGACCTTGCAGGGGAGGCAGGACCGTGTCCGTTTGCTCAGCCCAGGATCTGCATCTACCCCGTCCGGGAGCATTAAATCTTCATTTAGTATTTTAAGTAAGAAGCCATGAGTATGCAGGTGTGGAATTGCTGTTGTTGGAGCTAACGAGGATGGATGGGAGCTCTGGGGAGACGACCTTGTGTTGGTTTTCAGTCAGTAAAATTCCGGGTGCTCCCCTTTATCAGCTGCTTGTAACACAATGTTGAAGGTGTTTCGAGGCATTGCTGAGTTGAAGGATGAGAAGGGTTTTCTTTGAAGGGTTTTCTTTGAGGGGTTTCTTTGGGCTGGTGGGCTGTGGGGTTTTTGGTGGTTTGGTCTGCTTTTGGATGAGAGGGAGGGGTTGGTTTGGGGTTTTGAGGGTGGGCGTGGAATAAGCAGGGGCTTTTATTCCTGTGATACTTGTGGTGCTGTTCAGGCTGGCTGTTGACAAGTTTTTAGGTTAAATAACGATTTTGAAAGCACAGGGGTGGTAACTGGCCCCCCCAGTGACAAATGGCCGAGTCACTCATGGAGCAGGCAGTGGCAGTCCCCAATTCAGTGGATTTCCAGGGGCTGTGACATTGTTGTTGTGGCTGAGCTGGTGAGTGGGACCACTGGAGATCCTCCAGCCTGGCTGGGATATGACAAGATAAACCCTTGTGGGGAGATAAAGGAGGGAAGGAGATGGGCTTTTCTGTCCTTATCAGTCCTTCATTGCCAGGCATTAACGCTGAAATGCATCCTCAAGGAGAAAAATGGTGCATCAGTTTGTCCTCAGCTCGTCTTTGTCTCGTTTAAGAGCTTTTGAGTGGGATGTTAATTAGAAAATCAGCAAAACAGGGAGTTTGTCAAACCCCTGGTTTTTATTTTTAGAGGTTTATTTTCCTTATTTCTTAAATCCCTGCTGTGGAAGGCGCGGGAGGTGGTTTTGTGCGCGGCTGGGCTCGGAGCTGAGGTGGCTCTTGGCATTCCTCTGCAACACCGACCGTGCTCATATCCCACAATTTGTCTTGTTTAGTGCAGTGTCTGCTCACTGCAGCCATTGCTGGGCAACACTGTCCTCCCTGTGCATCTGCATTTGTACCAGTGGAGCTGTGTGTGCAGTTATTTATTCCCCATCCATCCAATGGGAATTCTCATCTGTTGAAGCTCAGTTACTCGGGAAAACGCTGTGTGGGGCCTTGTGAGCTGTCACAGCTCCATAACCCACAACAAGGGTAGGTCTGTTGAGGATGTTACAGGTACTTCAGGCACGTTAAGCGTTCCGTGGCGTGTGGCAGGGAGGCAAAAATGAACTTCAATCACTTCAGATTTTGTCGGAAATTATTTTTTCAGCTCGTGTCATAACAGTGAACGTCGTCAGGCCCCCCGTGCCCCACGCCAGGGGAACTGCAGGAAAGGATGTAAGACAACTGAGCTCGTCTGCTCCACACAGTGCCTTCTCTCAGCTTGTGCTCAAACAGCAGGAGATCTGGGCTCTTGTGGAGAAAAATGATCCCTTTTATTTTATTTTTGACACTTTTCAAAGCAGTGGAAGGTGAAATAGTCACGTGGCAGCAGGGCAGAGACTTTTATTGTTGCCTAAACCGTGATGCTCAAAAACCCCAGTCTACCCAGGTGGTTTTCCTTTGGGTGTGTGTCTCAAACTTCCCTTACCCCGGGAAATCAAGAAGTGGTGCTTGTCCCGTCCTTTGAAGGGGCAGAACTCTGAGCCTACAGAATAAACTGGAGATGTGATTGCAGTGCAGGCTTTGTGTTAGTTGAAGTGCTTAGAAAGAACCCCAGTGACGGTGACGCCGTGGGGCACTTTCACACACTCAGAACTGGAGGATGTGGCTGTTTTGAACAGCTTGAGGGTTTTGGCTGATAGCTCAAGGCTGAGCACAGTTTGCCTTTTCTCTTTCTTTGATGTGCTCTAACACAAGCTTTGGCAATAGTTCCACTCTGCTTCTCGAAACGCTGGTTGACCTCACTCAGAAAACATTCTCCCGTAGGAAAGATCCCACCTGGAGAAGTGTCTTTTCTGAGAACAGGTGGTTCATGAGCTTTTTCTCTGTGTCTGTTTTGCCTGTGATTCCCTTTGCTCTGAGCCTCCCTTTTCAATCTTTCCAGACCTTGCATAATAACACGTGAGCTTGCAGAGTTGTGTTTCAGATGTGCTCAACAAGGCCGGGTTGGACTGGGCCTGGAGCACCCTGGGGTGTCGTGGAAGGTGTCCCTGCCTGTGGCAGGGGGTGGGATGGGATGAGGTTTAAGGTCCCTTCCAACCCAAACCACTCCAGGATTCTGTGAAGGCTGGATGAGCCTCTCCAGTGCTTTGTGCTGCTCCCTGCAGCACCTCACTGGGAGCCTCAGCCGGACTGAGGGGTGGTTTCTCCCTCCACGGGCCCTCTGTGCAGTAATTGTGACTCCTCCTGAACTACATTCCTGCCACGAAATCGTCCCAGCCCTTTCAGCGAGGAGCAGGGTGTGTGTCACTGTGCTGAGTGTTTGAGGTTAACTGGGAACGGATCCCACACGGAGATCTGAAGGTGTCACTTGGGTGTCACTTCCCGTCCCAGGGCACGAGGTGCCATGGAGATAAAAGGACAGCCAGGTAATTTATGGTAAAAGATGGGCTTGGACTCTTCTTGGAGCTCTTGAATGCTGTTTAGTTTCTAATTTGCAATGACTCTTTCGTACGACATTTCACTGACTCTTCTGTTGTGTTCTCTTAAAATTCATGACCAGGGAAAATGTGTGTGTGTGTGAGGGACCCAAAGTCACAGGGCCTTTGTGTCTCCAGTCATCTGCTGTGGTTGGCTGGAAGAGGGGGAGCCTGGTAAAGCATTCCTAGGGCTGGGCACTGATGGACATAAGGGTGGAAGTGCAGATCTTATTTAGAAAAACTTGTGCAAACCCCCACTCTTACAGCACTGATGGTGGGGACATCAGTTCAGATCTGCCCCTATTATTCAGGTGCAGAATCCTGGAGCTGTTGCTTTTGCTGTAACCGTTCCATGTGCAGGTTTCAGCCCCATGGAATCCCCAGACTTTGAGCAGCTGATGCTCAACCTGAGAGCCAGACACTGAGAACTGGGTTGGAGCAGATCTTTAATCCCCATCTGCTGCCTGGACTCTCTGTCCCAGGGGAGCTGTTTGAGTCCTGCTGCAGGGACAGGGCTGTGCCAAGGAAAACAGGATGGAAGGAGTTGTATCCAGTTCTCCCAGACACGGCAGGACCTTGGAAGAGCGCGGGGGTGGGGGGTGGAGGTCTGTGAGGGGCTCGAGGGTATCCAAACTGCTGCTTCTTTTTTAATTAAAAAAACCCTGGGTAAGGGATGGGAAAAGCAGGGCAGAAATCTGGGCTTGGAAAAGGCCGGGAAGGACGGACAGGGAGCTCTGCAGATGGAGATGTCCGAGGGGAGCTGCTGCGGGTGGGTGAGGGCTGGAGGCCACACGCTGTGCACAGCACGGGGAGCCCGGGCAGGCACTGCAGGCAGCTTGTCCTCGGCTTGTTCTGGTTGTTTCCTTCCCTTCCTGTTTCGGAGGAAGGGCCGTTCAGGCAGGAATCTTTCCCGAGTAGCCTCTCGGTGTGCCGCTGATTGCTGAGCTCAGCGTGTTGCCTCCCATCCCACAGTCACGCCGGGGGAAATGCTGGGATGCTGAGCCAGGAACAGGCACCTGAGAATTCCTGGGTGTGCTGGAGCACAGCTGCAGGTCCTGCTGGAGCATTTAGTGCTCCCTTCTGAACCTTCCTCAGTGCGTTGCACGGGGATCCTGCTGTCACACGGGATGTGCCCTTAGACCCTTCCCTGCTCCAGCGATCGACCACAGTGGCCCTAAATGGAAGGGGAAAACTGGAGAAGCAGGGCCCAGGAATGTGCCACACAGTGAGAGCTCTGCAACTTCAGCTAAACTGGTTTATTAGAGCCCTGGAAGCCGCTGGAGCTGCTTATGTGTCTGAGATGGTGCTGGTGTGAATCTGGGCTAATCAGGAACAGAGGGAAGCACGGAAGATAAACCCCCCCCCAGCCCTGCTTTCCCGGGAGCTGATTGAAAGGGAGTCAAGCAAACAGCATGGGGGGCACGTTGGGAGGGGGGCTCATTAAAACAAGAGTTCTGAGCACACAAACTCCGCGGGGAGACAAAACCCTCGGGCTGTGGAAGCTGAAATCGGCCCAAGGAGAATTAGGAAAGAGGGAAGGGACGGGGAGCCACGTAGTTCCTTTTTGCTGGGAAACGGAGCTGGAGGGAAGAGCCTTGTGTGTGTTCCTGGAGTTCTGACAGGCCATTAATTCCGGGGAAATTGCCCCGGAGCTGCTGACGCGTGGATGCCGTTTCCAGGTTGCTCATTAGCTGCTGTCTGGGTTAAATGCTGATGTTGAACTGGTGTAAATGCAGCTCTGCAGCCGGGGGATGGAAATGCACTTGGTGCATTCCAGCTGCCGTGCTGGTCTGGGGGGAAAAAGGAGTAATTTTTCCGTGAGACAGTTGGAATTTCGGGCATCACCTTCTGAAGCACAAAACAAGTAGCTCTCACTTGAAGAGGAGGACAGTGGAGCGTCCAGCTGGCAGAGGCAGACAACTCACATACACTCCCTGACCACTTCACCCATGTCCAGGTGTCAGCAGGGAAACAACCCTGGATGTCCTGGGTAGCCACAGGTAGCTCAGCATTGTTTAGTTTTATTGTGTTACTACCCTTTCTCCATGACAGGGACTAGGGGGTGAATCCTCCAGTTGCGGAGCTGAAGCAATAAATAAACTCCCTCATCAATGACCTTGCTCCACTTCCATCCCCTTAGTGAGCAGCCAGCTGGTGCCGTGGCTTTGGCTGGTTGGAAACACCCCCAGAATATCCAGCAGTGTGCTGATTTCTGGGATAAGAATGACAGCTGTCTTTGAAAGACCAAAAAAAAACCCCAAACCAAACAGGTATTGCATTGATGGCTTGGAAAATAATAGAAAGTTTCCCAACTGTTGTTGGGCTCATTGTCTGTTAGTTGGGCCCAAGAGAACACCCACTATCTCCTGCAGTTGATTATGCAAATATGAATAAATATGTGAATACCTATTCCAACTTTTTATCCTCTGCAATCTAATATCTCCCCTGACACAATACTCTCAAATTATCTTCAGTGAGTAATGACTTGCATTTAGCATTTTATACCAAACTGTCATATAGATCATTTTCTATAATACTTTACATAAATTAGGAATCCTCCCCCATGGAATGTGCAGGGCTGCCAGAGAGTTTTTACAAGATTAAAAGTGCAAACAGCACAATTCTGGTGTAATTTGGGACGACGGGAACGGAATAAAATAGTGAACGTGGAGGTTACAGTAAATTACAATGTCATCAGTCAAAATCCTTCAGGGAGTCGCTCGGCTCTCCCAAAACGTGGTGGTTTTCTTTGCTGGTGCAGACTGGTAACTCGGAGTCGTTATCCTGTGAATTGTTACTCCGTGGCCTTGGTGGGTCTGTCTGGAAGCTCCGGGTCGGCCGAGCTGGGTCACAGCGGGGAGGGAGCCCCGTGTGTCTGAGGTTTGGTGGTTCCACGGGATGAAAAGCTGGTATCAGAACACCCTGGGAGAGGGAGAGTCCCCCGGGCTGAGGTGGAGCCCCCGGGAGCTGCTGTGCTGGGCAGGCTCCAGGGGCAGTGGGAGCGTTTCCTGGAGATGGGACGGCGCCGTTCGGTGTTCACCCCAATCCCAGACAGCTGTGGCTGAATCCTGTCCTCCTTTGAGAGTAGGTGGGATTCTTGCTTCGCGTAATTATCATTTTAGCAACTTTCAGTGCTAGGCTAAACTTTATTGCTCGTTTTCCCCGTTGGAAGTGGAGTGTGTTGAGCAGGGAAGGCACTGCCCTGGACCTGCAGGGTTTGGTTACTGATCTCACCTCTCAGAGGGGCCATCACAGCCCTACCTGGCACTGCCAGCAGCCTCAGAACTGGATTCTTTAATTCCAGCTGCATCAGAGGCTGTCAGAAGGCCTTGAAAAATGCCTTTATGTGCCTCGGTTTTGTACTAATGAATATTAAAGGCAGCAGTTCTTGCGTGCTTTCTTCCTCCTGCACTTCCATCCTTTCCACATCCCCTGTCCCTTAATGGCTCCCAACTGTTATCCCAGCAGTAGGGAAGGGGTTTAGTACCTGCTGTGTGATCACCTGAGGTGATATTTCACAGTGGTAATTCAGTCCCCATAAAATGGGAGGTTTAGGAAACAAAACAGGGCCAGGCCATCTGAGTTCTCCCGGGGGCAGCCGTGTTTAGCCCTTTCTGTTTATGTCACCACAGAGGAAGAGATAAAAATTTATATTGCTTTTAAAAAGGCATAAAAAGTACTGTGAGTGTGACTGCTGTCCAGGGGACAAGGGAAGGGGGGAGTGACAAGGGTTCGAGGTGATGGAAGAACAAACACAGGCGAAGAGGGAAGCGGTGGAGTCCCCACCCCTGGGGGTGTCCAAGGAATGACTGGATGTGGCACTCGGTGCTCTGGGCTGGGGGACAGGGTGGGGGTCAGTCACAGGTTGGACTTGACGGTCTTGGAGGGCTTTTCCAAGCTCAGTGATCCCAGGATTCTGTTCTGTGGAGCATCAGGAGAGGAGGTGCTGGGGGAGGGAGAGAGGCCCTGAGCAGCCCCTGTGTCTGTGCGGCGGAACCGAGGCTGTGGTTGAGGGGTGTTTGTCCTGGTTTAGTGCAGGAAATCCTCAGTAATGCACCTACTCCCTTGCAGCTGCCCTGAGAGGGTCACAGCAGTGTCTGGAGGTCTCTGAGCTGGTGTCACAACAGCCAGTTCAGGGGGTGGGATCCTGTCCTGCAGCGTGGAGAGGCTGAGTTTATCTTTACTCGCCTCACCTGGAATAACCTCCTCTTCCTCTTGCTCGGTTCATATTTTATTAACCAGATATTATGGAACAGCTCCAACTGCAACAGGGCGAGGGGTGGGGGGAAAGGGCAAATTCCTGACCCAAGAGCTGCAGCTTCAACCAGTGGGTGTTTTCAGACAGAAGTTCCCCAGCAAACGAAGGGGTCACCGGGAGCCAGGGGACTACAGGAGGCTGGGGAACATCTCTCATGTTCTGACCTGATTTCTGCAGCAGGTTTTACACAGCCAGTGCCTGCTCAGTAGTTTTGGGGGCAAGGTTACCAAGGTGCAGCCAGGAGCCAGGACGGGGGTCCTCTTTGTCCTCCTTTTTTCAGTTGTTTTTGTCTTTGAAATGCACATTTCCCACTCCGCAGACGTTGCCGCTGCCAGTTAGAAAGTTGTACTGAGGTGACAGTTCCTGTTGTTGAACTGAGAAGAAAGAGCAAACAAGAGTGGGACTGTGTCCATTCCAAACACAGCAAATACACGGTTCAGAGATTCAAGTGGGAATGCAATAAAAATGAGAAACATGAGATTTGTTCCTTCGATTATTCTTTGACATCACAATCGCTTGCGAAAGGAACAGTCTGTTGTTACCTTAAAAAAGCCGAGATTTGATCAAGTTCGTATTTGAGAGCTTTTATTTTAATTATGTGGAGTTTCTCTGCCTCGCTCTCAGAAGCTGCAGCCAGGGCCAGAAGGACCTCATTAAAGATTGCTGAACAGTTTCT
The DNA here is from genome assembly GCA_013399855.1 of Oxyruncus cristatus. Taxonomy (NCBI): domain Eukaryota; kingdom Metazoa; phylum Chordata; class Aves; order Passeriformes; family Cotingidae; genus Oxyruncus; species Oxyruncus cristatus. The sequence continues at coordinate 292,991 of VXAY01005696.1, forward strand.
TTCTCATTTTGCTACTTCCCTACTGCTACTTTTATTACTTTTCCCTCTGGTGCTTGTCAGTGCGGGTGTTGTGTTGTGCATTACTAAGCATAATAGGAAAGCATGTGGGGAATAAAAAGTTATTCTTGCAGCCTCCATAACCTCAGCTAATTTATGGATGAGCTCTGCCAGCGAAATCAAAACTGAGGCAGTTGTGTGTTTTCAAAGGCGTTTCTGCAGTCGGGTTATGCAATTCCAGAAAGGAATCTTTCATCTTTGCCTGGCAGGGCCAGAGCTGCTGCAGGGGGATGAGGAGGGGGAGGATGGGAACTCTCCCACTGTGGTGGGTGATGTTAATCAGCCACGGAAATCCCTTGGATAAATCCCTGTCCTGACAGTGATGCTGTTTCCTCCTTGGGCCTCTTTCTTGGGCTGTGCTGAAGGCCCTTTGCTGGTGGATAAATGGGCCTGGAGTCCTGTTGGCCGACACTGAGCCAGGGAATTCCACTCTGGGATGGGCAGAGGGGGAGTCGTGCAAGTGAAACTGTGGCTGCCCCACGAACAGGGTGTAGTTTATGCTATTTAATACCAGGGGAGGATAAGGGTTTGATCAGCCACATCCAAAGGGTTGCTCTTACCTTTGCAAAATTCTCAATTGAAGAAGATGTGGAATAGAGGAGGATTCCTTATATCCAGGGGGAGAGTGAAGACATGGAACAGAGTAGGAATCCCTGTATCTGCCTGAGTTGGTGTGAGCCCTGTGCCCATGCCCTGCAGGGGATCTGAGCTCTCCTGAATCCCACCCTGGGGTGCATCCCAGCATTCCAACAGCCTCTGCACTGACTTGAGGCGTTGGGATTAATATTTCAGCACCGTGCCAGACACGGATTAGAGGCGAACATTAGTGAAAAACAGCAAAGGTCATTTCAACAGCAGGCAACGAGATTCTCCAAATAACATATGTCTGGCAGCTTTGCCGAGCCCCATCTCGGAATAAATTGGTGTTAAAAGCCCACAGGATGGCCATCAAAATCTGGGAATTCACTGTGAGGATCCCTCATGGGCTTGGTGTGTGTTGTGACCGTGTGGTGAGTTCTGTCCCTTCCGAAGGGCAGCGCTGCAGCAGAACAGCCCCATCTGCTACAGGAGATGCTTTTGCCTCTGAGCATCTCCCTGTCCTTGCACTTGCTGAATTTGGGCTGAAATAAATTCCTCTTCCTTTCCCGTCCTGTCTCCATCCTCCCTCTGTTCAAAGGAATCCTTTTGCCTCAGAGGCTCTAGGTGCTGTTTTGTTTTGGTGGATAAAGGGGAAAGTGAATTTTTTCTTTACCTTTTTCCATTTTAGTTTCTGGGCTTCTCTGCTTCCTCTTCCTAGATCTTATATCACCATAAGAAAAACTTATTAAATATTCACCATCCAGTGTGCATTACTTAAAAGCCAGATCAATAAAGAGATGACCAGAATGGAAAATCCTCCCAGTCGTTGTAAGAACTCTGCAGCAGAAGCCCCTTTTCTTGCCCAACCTGCTTAATTCATACATGGGGATTTCATGGGGATTTTTTTCCCCCTTGATATTATTCTTAATTAGCCCTCAAAAAAAGAGACAGAATGTGCCTTTTGGGGCCGAACTCAGCCTAATTAACAGTGTATTCTACCAGATTTCCTGGCTATTATTACACTGCTGCTCCTCGCCTGCAAGACACACATCCCTTGTTTGTGTAGTTAACAGATTAAATAGAACCATAAAAAGGGTTATATTTTTAACTCCCGAGTTTTCTTACCCCCACATGCACCTTTTAGTGCCGGAAATTAAGCAGCAGGGAGATTTAGGCAGAGTGTCTGAGGCCATTACAGGGAGATCCATCCACCAGGCACTGCTCACAGAGCACTTAATCCACGTCTGGGAAGGACTCCGGGGTGTGCTCCCAAAGGAAGGCATTTATTTACCAAATTAAAAGCACAGCAAGGAGAGGCCTGGGTGGTATTTAAGCATATTTTATCGACTCCTGTTCTGCTCCTATTTCCTAAAGTTCCCACTGATGGGAGATGATGGATGAGCTGATTGCTTGGCTTTCGCAGAGGTGAAATACATCTCCTCTGATTTATTCTCCTTGCATTGACAAAACAGCTTTTGGTGTGGTTGGAGGGTGGCCAAGTTCAGAGGCACAGAGTCCTGGCAGCTCCTCTCCCCCTGGGCTGTGCCGGGGCTGGGTTGGCTCCTGACGGGCTCCTGACACGGCTCGGATTTAATGCCCAGTGTTAGAGCCAATTATGGATGTGTATAAATCCATGGGCCTGTCTGTGGATAATAACGAGATTTGGGTGGTCAGTTCCCGGCTTAAATAAGATCTGAGACTTCCCACCAGAGGGGGGCCTGGCCCGTGATTTCTGTGGGTCTGTGATGGGTGGTTGTGCACCCAGACACACGACCAGATGGTACCCGAAGGTTGGTCCAGAGTGTGTGACAGTCCTGTGGATACACACCTTGAGGATCTAATCAGGTTGGCTGATGAGCTTCTGATGAGCTCCTGGTGTGGTTGGGTGGTGGGGGCTGTGCCCACAGGTTACGTTTCTCACGACACAAGACCGAGTTTTCTGATGAGGAGAATCACCCAAAATATGTCATAACAGTGCCCTGTGAGGATGTGGTAAGGTTAATCATACCTATTTCCCAAACTCATGTATTTAAGGGCAGCCGGAGGTAACACCACCCATTGTACCACGTGGGCAAGAGCAAAGACCATCTTCTTTTCACACTAAACGCGTCTTACTTGTACCTGTTGGCTTTTCAAGATCTAGAATGAAAGATGTCTGGACTGAATCTGGATGGGTGTATCTTCTGAAGTGCCTATAAATCCCGTGTTAAGCAGATGTGAGATCTATCACTGCACTGTTCCACAACCCTTTCAGGCCTTTTTAGTGAGCCTTTTTTTGTTTGTTTGCTTGTTACGGAAATGCAGATTTTTATCTATATATTGTTTATCTCCCCCTCGCTTCAAATATCAAACTTTGCCGTGACTTTGGCTATTTCCTGCAGCTCGTGACTGCATAAATTCCTTTTCAGGCACTGATGTTCTCCGCAAGACTAGATCAGAGCTGTCAGGCTTGACAAATAAATCTCCGAGTCCTGGAACAAAAGGGCTTTCACTCAGCGAGCGGGCGATAACCACGGGTTAATAACTCCGGGGGGAGGGTGACTCAGGCAGCGGGGAAGGAACAAGTGATTTGTATCATCCACAGATGTGAGAAGGATTATTGCTCGTGGGGCGTTTGGAGGGAGTTCTGGAATAGTCCCGCACCCTTAGCAGAGCCTTCCAGAGGAGGGGAGGAGAGGACAAGGCTGGCGGGGCTGGGGCAGCCCCGGAGCACTGAGTGACCCAGAGGCGTTCCTGTGGGTACTCTGGGACAGGGAGTTGTGGGCTGGCACATTCCAAGGGCTGCCGTTTCTGTCCTCCCGCCGTAGCAATGGACCAAAAGGAGCAGTTCAGTGGGGAGGGGAGCAGTTTTCAGGCGGGGGAGCAGGTCTGGGGCTGGCGTCTGGGGAAGGATGGGTGCAAGAGGCACGGGGGGGATTAGCTGTCAGTTCGTCTCCCATGGCTTGGCTCAGTGAGTCATGTATCTGTGCTCAGGTATTTCTGTTCAACAGTCTTTATTAAAGGTGAGGCATCAGCAGCGCTTGCAAGACTTTTTAGGATCAGTTGGCATTTGGGAGGGAAGATGAAAACCTCTACGCTTTGTTCGGCTCAAAAAAAGCCCGAAAATGCCTTTATCTCTGACAGGCCATCTAAGATGATGAGGAAAGGCTTTGTACATTATTAATAAAAAAGGTTGTCATCAGTATAATTCCTTTGTGTTCTCACTTCCCAACATGAAACATGGGAGTGCTTGTTGATCTCGCAGAGCTGCTTCCTTGTGCGTGACAAAGTGCTGAGGGTTTTAAGCACCAGAATGGATTTGCCACCCTTTTGTTAGAGGAATTTGTCTTTCTGAATATACTGAGTATCATATATTGCATTTGTATATATGTTGTGCTGTGTTTCACTTTGTTCCCTGTGATGTAGATCAATGGGAAGCTCTAAAACTCCCAAGTGTTCCAGCACAGACAAGTTGCAGGGAGTCTGTTCCATCAGAGCAGTTTTCCCTGCTGCTGATCCCGAATGTTTGTGAATAGAGGGATGATATGGACTCTAACTCTCATTCAAATATCTAAATAAAACCCTGTTCAAGAGTTAAATGCCCTGTCATCAGCTGACACCAGCTCTGGGGAGGTCAGGCCGTCCCATCACTCATGGGATGCAGTTCCTCAGATTAACTAGATTTGGCAAACGAGTTAAGCATAAGTTGCAAGTCAAGCATGTGCTTAAATCTCATTGACTTTTTAAAAGCAGTCTGAGAGCTGTTCTGTGCTAAATTGGAAACTTAATGCTGCCTCCCTGTCATCGGGCGGGATTTATTTTTAGCCGTTCACACAGTACCGGGAAAAGAAGGTTCTAGACACGGAGTGTTTGGATAGTGATGGAGAAACCAACCCAGCCTCACCTGGAAGGGGCTGTGCTGGTGCTTCCTGAGAGGTGCAGCAGCAAACTGATAATTAGAGGTCAGTGGCTAATCAGTGCTTGAGTGGAAATAGAGCATTACAGGGTATAAATATGTGCTGCTGCTTTACATGGGAGATGAGGGAATCACGGGAATATTGTTGGATCAGCGTCCTGTTTCCCACTGTGTCCCTCACCAGCTCTGCCTGCCAGGGCAGGGCTGGGCAAGGGGGCGTGAGAAAGCCCAGCTGGACTGGGCTGGACTGGGAGCAGCTGCCGGAGGGATCGGAGCCTCATCCATCACTTCACTAAGTGAGAGCTGACAGTTATTGCAGCTAATAAAGCACCACAGCTCTTAACATTGAGAAACTGAACTTAAATATCATGTTTGGGGAGCTTGAAGGAGATGGATTTTAATGTCATACTCCATAAAATCTGACATGCTGGGGGGAAAAAAAATGGGAGTGTTGTGGGGATGTTATTGCTGCCTTTCGTTTTGAGAGCGGCTCTTGGGCTGTGAGAGGTGGCTGCTCATGCCCTTCCCCTGCCCTGCCAGGGACAAGCAAGGCAGTTTATCAGCAGGTTTCCAACTCTGGGTTATATAAAAATACACAGAATCCAGTCCCAGAGTCTGTATTTCTGACCCATTCTGGATACAGGCAGTACTTCAGCCTGCAGCCTGAATTACCCGGAGCTGCCTCTCAAGCCATCAAGCCGCCTCTGCTTCAAAATTGAAATTTTAGGTCCCACTCCTAATGGCACCAAAACCCCTGCAAATGGGGGCTTTGTTGATTTACTCATTTGGCTCATCCAGCATAAAAATTACCAGCAATTTTAGGGTAAGTTGCCAAGAATGTAATGTCCTGTGTTACAGGACAAGAGGTACAGCGTAGGAAAATTGAACCGTGCGCTGGAATCTGGAGGGACTCTGTTGTTCTCTGCAGGAAATACAGTCCTGGCCAAGGCCTAAGGAAAATCACTGTTCTGTGCCTGCCTTCCCTGGAGCCAGCTGGGAAAACTGGTTGGGGCACAGCGTTCCTGTTCCCATGCAGCAAAGACGTGTGGGTTGTTAGTCGAGCGAGAGCAGGTGAAGTTCTAATTTCACAGAATTCAAAAAGAAAAAATAAAAACCCCAAAAATGCTCCTTTAGAAACCAGCCCAAAATGTCCCCTCCAGAGTTTCTTCCACTCTTGCTTAGAGGATACACGAGGTGTGTTCTGGCACTCTCTGAGATGTTGAAATGAAGGGAGCTCGTGCTCCCTTACCCAGAATGCAGGAATTTTCCCCATCAGTAAATGATGGAGCTTGTGTCAGCAGCAGGACTGTGAAATTCTGGAGGAAACCCTTAAAATCCCTAAAAAACTGGTAAAAAAAATCGTTAAAAAATCCTTGTGGAGTGTTATAAATTGAGACCACAACGGACTAAAATTCAATTTAAATTTATTAATTATAGCAAGTAGAATATGAGCAAAAGCAGCGCTGGATGGCAGGGGAGTCTGCGCTCCGCCAACTGCCGTCCTAAGCAGTTCAAACAGCCCCTTTTTATACATCTTTACTTCCGTGTTCGTGAAGTAGTGGAGGTGCTCTGCGCATGCTGCAGTTGTTGTTAGGGGGTCGTTTTCTGCCTCCCGGTGGTCGTTGAGGCCGAAGTAAGAAGTCCTCCTCCCTTGTCTCATAGTTGACCCCTCACTCATATGTCCTTATATGGGGTTGTTTGTCATGTTTCTGTCGGTTCCACAAACATCTGGCGGTTATCTTAGTTTGCACAAGCGGTATCTGGTGGCTGTTTTAGTTTGTGTGAGCAATTCCATATCTTTCGCGGTCTGACCTTTACATTGGGCTTAACATAAATCTTAATAAACAATACCTTAGTCCATAGTTTCTCACAATCCCCCCTTTTTCTTTTCATCCTATTATTGTTTATTAGACGCTGCTTTCATTCTCGGCACTGCAAGCAAACCTTTTTTTACAATCCTAACATTTATCATAACACTCACAATGTAATACCTCACAATTACAATAGTCATAGTTCTCACGTGGCATATCGCATTCACGACAATCTTCATCCTCATT
>VXAY01005698.1:0-28978 GCA_013399855.1 Oxyruncus cristatus
CGGGCGGATTCCAGCCGGAGGAGACGCTCCTGTGCCCCTCGTGCAGCCTTGGGCTGCTCCCAAGGGACCAGCTGGGCCGGGGAAGGAGCGGGGCGAGGGCAGGGAGCGGGGGCTGAGGCAGCGCTGACTCGAGTGCTTCTCTTACTGACTCTCCCTTGATCTCTCTCACCCCTCACAGGGAGGGGCTCGGCTCCGTTGCCCTGAAAGCAACCTTTTCCAGAGTTTAGGTCGTGTTAAATTTCGGGTCTCTAATCGCACGTATATCGTCCTGGCACTTTGGTTTCTTTTTTTCCCACCAGCAGTAAAATTGCTGGTTGTTCCTGCAGCTGCCCCATGCCAAAAGTGCCGGTTTGGGTGGGTAATTCGGCAGTGGTCGGTTACATTGGTCGGGGACCCCCCTGGTCTTGAGGAATTGTGAGGTCTCAAGGTTCTGGGGCTGTAAAATAGCAAAGGAAGTGTGGCTTGGGATACACTTTTATAAAATAAAAATGAAAGGTCACTCCTTGGCCAACCCAGTGGCTCCAGTTTCTAACAGGCTCACCTGAGCAGGTGTTCCTGTATCTGGGGCACCACTGGCAGTGTTCTGTGCCCCCCAGAAGCCTTGAGACAGTTCAGAGAGGCCCAGCTGCCCTTCTACCACTTCCTCAGTGCTGGGGCTTGTTCTGTGTAGAGCAGGGCAGGGAATCATTGAGCTGAAAACTAAGCCAGGCAGGAGGGGAACTTGAGCCACAGATCTCCCTAAATATATTTTATGCTGATATATGGTACAGCTGTGCAGGGTTGGGGCTGTGGGAGAAGGGAGTGGGGAGCCTGGGCTGCCCTTCCCTGTGGCAGAGTGGACTTTGGCTGCCAGAGCTGATCACTGAGCTGTGCCTTTGGACAGCACAGGTTGTGCCCACAGGGGTCCCAACAAGCACAGAGCTGCTGCCTGGAAGTACAGAGGGCTTGGGAAGCCCCAGGCACCCACTGCAGCCTGTGAAATAGGTGCCTGTAACAGCACTGGGGAAAGCTGGGGGGGAGGGCTGGGAAATGTAGACTTGGCATTTTGGGTCTCCCTGATTAGGAATGTGCCCACCTCTGGTGTTGTTTGGGATAGGAAAAGGTTAAAGGTGGTTTTGGAGAGCTCCTGGCAGAGGGGAGGCTGAAGGGCAGTGGCTGTTGGAGGTATCAGCTTCCTGGGGCCACAGCCCAGGTTCCTTCCCTGGTCCCCATCAGTGAGCCCTGGCACACCTGCTTTGTGGTAAAGGTGCCACAGGCACCATCAGATCTGTGTGGGAGGTTTAGCTGAGCCCCCTGGATCCAGCACCTCTCTTAGGTATCGTGATACTGCTGTTCCTTGGTTCGGTGTGTGCCAAACCACCACCTGAGGAAGGCGCTGATGGCAGCAGTTCTTGTGCTGCTTGTGTGGGAATGCGTGTCGTGCTTCCAGGGAGCCCTGGCTAAAATTGTCCCACTTGGGGTCCGGTAAGGAGAAAGAGATGCTGCAAGTTGTGCCAGCTGCCCTGCACAGGAGGTGTGAGCAGTGGAACAGGCTTTTCCGGCCTTTGGGAGAGTCGCTTCCTCTTCCTGTGGAGTAGGAAGACCTGTTCTGGGGTGGGTTAGGGGACACAGCCTTTGAACGGGGTGATGTGGTGGGCCAGGGACTCCTTGGCGTCTCCACCTCCCCTTACTCATGTCCTCCTAATAGTGACCCAGCAGAGTGTCCCAGTTTCATGTGCTGGTTGTTCCTGCAGCAGATCAAAGGGACAGGAAATGGAGGAAGCTGGAGTTAGACATTCCATTGGTATGTGGTGGTTGGGGCACCTCTGCTCTTGTCCAGCTGTTCTGGGAAAATCCCAGTGAAATCTGCAGGATGTTGACAATGTGAAGTGGGCAGGGGAGAACGGAAGTGCTTTTATGGAGTGTGGGATAGATGAGGGAAGGGGCAGTGCTTGGTCAGAGCACTGAGGGGGAAGATTAGAGCTTCACCTTTACCAGCAGCTGGTCAGCTGGAGGCCAGCGAGGGTGGGACTGCCTCAAACTTTGAGGTAACACCCTGGCAGGAATGCCCTGCATTATTTTCCCAACCCTGCTGAGGAAAGCAGGCTCTTTCACTGATATCTATAGAAAGAACCTGTCAAGTCAAAATAATGACAATTTTTAACCCCCCAGCTCCACCTCAAAGCCCTGTCTCTGCTGGCAGGGACTAGAAGGAGCTGGTATCTGTGACTTGCTTCCTAAACCACAAGTGTGTCTTATATGCTCCCAGCTCTTTCAAAGTTGAGTTGCAAATGGTCTGACCCTTTACAAAGTTAATGAGTTGATGTTTGTGATTTGAGGAGGTGGGAGGGAAGTAGCTGCTCCGTGCAGAGATGTGTCAGGGACAGCACTGGGGTCTGAGTTCAGCACTGCAGGCCGTTAACCTTCCTGGCCAGAAGAAGATGAGGGTGAAAGGCTGGTCATGAGCCAGTTATGGCTTTGACAGAAGATGGGCCTTGTCGTTCAGCTCTGAAAGCTTGGAATGCTCAGACTTCCATCAGACATCTCTGCTTCTCCCCTACACAGGGATTCATTCTGCTTTCAGTCCATGGGTAGGTTTTGTGGAACAGGTTTGGTGAAACCCACAGAAGTTGCAGCTGTGTCTTCCCAGGTGGAGGTTGCAGCAGCTGAAGCAGAACCAGTGTTAGCCACTGTTTTCCCCTTATCCTCTCTCAGGGCTTTTCTGCTGTTGCTTCGTGCAGTTTTCCAGTGTCAGTGCTAAACTGACAATCCCTCTTTGTTCCTTTGGTCTCTGCAGTTCTGAATAGTTAGCTGGGCTATGGGCAGGGTTTTTTGCTAATCTAAGCTGTAAATGCTTGGCAAAATCAAGTATCAGCAACAACAAGCAGTTTCTGCTAGGAGAAGACCTGGAAGGTGAGGGGAACAGGGCAAATGCAGAAACTAAGTCTGAAAAAATAACTTAGTCTGGTTGTAACTGCAAGAAATGTTTCTGAGCAGGAAAATAGTGAAATGGCAAGAGAAAGAGAAGTTTTGGTGTCTCCAGAGCTGTGGGAAAGCAAAGTCATGCTGTTCCCTGCCTGGGTTTGGATTCTGCCAGGTTGAGACTTCCATCTGCTATATGGGAGAAACCAAACGTGAGATATAAAGTGTCACCAGGAAGGACAGAGGGCTAAAGATATGTGGGAATTCCTGCAAAGTGAAATGTAGTTCTGCTTGAGGGTGGACAAGCTCACCTGTTTCTTGGACGTAAAAGATTTGCCCACTTGCTTTGCCCAGAAAGCATCATTTGCAGGTGGGTTCTCCTGCAGTCCATCTGGAGTCTTGCTGGTCCTGATGGAAAGGGCCCAACCTTGGAATTAGCCACAGTGCTGCTGTTTCCCAGCCTTGTGCAACAGGGACAGGAGGCTGTGCTTCTCCACACCCTCTTCTGGGATGTCCTGGGACGGTGCCATTTTGTGACCAGGCAAGCTGGCAAGATTGAGACCTGTCTGGTGGTTCTGGAGAACAAACAAGATAGTCTTGACCTGTTCCACTGATGGGCCTTTCCACAAGTGTGCGGAGGGCCCACCTTCTTGTGGGTTAACACCACAGCAGGGAGTACCACAGCAGCACCAGCTGCTGGGGTGCATCTGGGGGATAACTGGGGCCAGTGACAGGCATGTCCTGTACTGGTTTGCCTTGTTCCCAATTTCTTTTGAACAAAGGCCTGGGAAACTGCTGGTGCTGGGTTTCTCTTGTGCTACACTGGTGAGCTGGATTTCCCTCCTGGATTAGGCAAAGCAAATTCTCAGTCACTCCTGGGAGCACCTGCAGCACTTGCCTGTGCGTGGATTGTCCTGCTGGAGGCAGGTGCTGTGCAGCTTCATGGTGCTGAAGGTGCAGCTGTGCTGGAATGACTTGGACTGCAGAATAGTTGATGCTCAGCTCTGATGTGGATTCACCTCCTGCTCCATACCAGGCACAGCACACTGGATGCACGGGTGTGCTCCTGGCTCAGTGAGTGTAACATCACCACCAGGTCCAGGCAGGTATCAGTGCAGCTGTCTTGGCTTAAAGGGATGTCATGGGCTAGGAGGAGCATTTGGTGTGGGATTTCATCCCTGTGACTGGCTTCTGGCTGCACTGCCAGAGATGTGTTGGTCCAGAGGCTCCCTCCCCTGCTCCCAGGCTGGCAGCAGATCTTTCTTACCTTCTTTTTCAGGGTCTGCTTGTTGTTGTGGCTGTGCCTCAGGTCTGGGCTCTGTTGATACAGGATCTGTTTCTGCAGAGCTGGAGCTTTCACCTTAGGACAGGGAGCGTGATGGAGACCTTGCTGAGTGAGCTGGTCCATCTGGGAAGGTGCTACTTGGCTTTCCGTGCTAGTGCCAGTCATGGCATAGCCTTGAGGATCTCTCCACTGCAAGCTGGTGTCTCCAGTGGACCTTTCTTTTAGGAGAGTCTTGATTCAGCGGAATTTGGACTGGGCCAGCACTGGGGTAACCTGCTGTTTGTCACATTGCTGGGAATGTGGGACAGATGTGGGGCAAGGACTGGAAGAGGAGGGTCTGCAGGGTGGCACATTGAGTTTATATTTACTGACAGCGAGGTTTCTGCTTTGACTTTATGATCTGCTATTACAGTGTGGAGTGTTTAGGGAAGAGGTTTTGATTTAAGGTCTTACCTAGGCCAGATTGCTTCCTCAAGGTAGTGCTTTCTCAGCCTGCTTGTGTCAAGGGGAGTTCCTGAAGGAGATAAAGGTTATCATATTAATACTGCCTTTTGCTTCTGGTAGTGTGAGGAGAGGGAGATGTTTTCAGAGAGGCTGGAATAGAAATAGTGCAGGGCAGAAGGGACAGCTGAGGGCTGTGGCAGCTGAGCAGGTAGGATGTGCAGCAGCTGCTTCCATGCTGGTTTCCCTGCTCTGACTGGTGGAGCCTCTCCAGGCTGCCAGTCTCCCTAGTGCTGGGTTGGAAGCTGAAATGCATTTGACGGGAGCAGGGCTGGTCACACCTCTCAGGACCGAGGCAGTGTCTCTTGTGTTTCAGTGGGGCTGAGAGCGGGTGGTCTGAGAAAGCCACCCTGTCCCTGTGCCAGGTGAGAAGGCAGCTGGAGCCAGGGAGAATGGCCAAGGGGTTGTTGACGTCCTGCTGGTTGCCTGTGTCTAATTGTTGTAAAACATTTCCTGGGCTCTCACCTGCCTGCTCTACCTGTTTCTTTTGAATTACAGCAGCAATTAGGAAGTGCTGTTTGGAGAGTACTTGCCAATGAGTGGCTGAAAAGAACCCGAGCTGGGAGAGCAGCTCCACCTCAGAACTCAGGGAGTGTTTTACAGCCCTGGGTCCTTCAGCAGCCTGGTACCTCTTTTACAACTGTGTGAATCATTAGTGAGCAGTGTGATTCATGCACAGATCATCATTCACATCGAGCTAATGAATGAGCCCCTGAGGAATGACGTGGTAGGAGATGGGAACGAGCACCTCAAAAGAGGACAGACTTTTTTTGGCTTGGTGGCAACTGGATTTCTTTCCCCCCCTGTTAGCCACCTATTCCCATGTAGCTCCGAGGCATTAACATCTTAACAAGGAAATCTGGATTTGTTGTTTCAGTCCCTCAGTGTACATCTTGTACCCAAATGGCCCATTAGCATAATGCAACAAGTCTTTTAAACTTGGAGCATTAATAATTGGAGAGGGAGGAGGGAGAGCAGGGGAGCAGTGGCAAAACTGAGCCTCCCAGTGAGTCACAAATGTCTGAAGTGCAGAAATGTCTGTTCCACTTACCAGTAACTGGGTATCCAGGCTTTCTGCATGAGGTCAGATGAGCCAATAGGGCCTATTCCAAGCATGGCCCTGCAATTATGTTTTGTGGTGTTTCCTTAGGTCCAAGGATTTCGGGGTGGCAGTGATTCACCTTCCCTGTGGGGTGTGCAGGATCTACTTGTGCTGATTCAGTGCTCTTCAGCAATAGGGATGAGGTTGGGCTCTGCTCCTGGAGCTGCACTAGTGATTTGGGATCTGGGTGCTGGTGGTGGCCTGAGCAGCAGCCACAGTGTTGGAGCTGCTCCAGCTGGGGATGGGGGGATTGGGAACATGGAGCTGCCTCTGTTGACCTCTGGACAGGTGGTGCGTGGGGGGCCAATGGGCAAGGGCTCACTGTTACCTGCTCCTGTGCAGCCCTCAGACACATGATAGCTGGCCAGACTGTGCTGTGGAGCAGTACAAGTCCGTGACCTGATTCCTGCCTCACCTCCACGCTGTCCCCGGGGAGGGAGGCGAGTGGAGCTCAGGAGGCACATCCTGGCAGCAGGCCAGGCTGTCAGGGGGAAGCACTGCCTCGCCTGACCCTTGGTGAACACCAGCCAGGCCTGCCTCTGCTCCTGCTGGAGCGGCCATTTGCTGCCTCCCTGTGGGAAGCTTTCCTTGGCTGCTGGAGCAGAGCACTGAAGGAATCAGACTTGCTTCTCTCTCCCAGGGTGGGTTCTGGCTTGGTGCTTCTCTTCCTAGCTGGCACTCAGTAAGCTTGGTGGCATCTGGGGGCTTTTCCTGTCTGAGAAGGTCAGTGGGTTAGGGTACAAGGCCAGGGTACCTTTCCAGGACAGTCTTAATGTCTGCCTTCAAGCTCTGTCTGGCTGCACAAAGTGCTCTTTCTATCCAGTCTGCCAGCATTAGCAGCAATGCTATACAAGATTCCTATCTTGGGCTCTGCAGCAGGACTACAGCAGGAGAACTTGGCATTGTGTGAGCCATGGGGGAGCAGCTGCATGGTCTCATGCTGTGCAGCTAAGTGGTTTTCCTTTGTCCAGGGTAGAGGTGGCATTCACAGACTGATGAAAGAATTTGGTATCTGGGGTGTTTCTTCAGTTCAGAGGAGGGGGGCTCAATTTCTCCAGTTAATACTTGTGCTGAAAAAGATTCCTGAGGAAAGAATGCCTTGGTCTCCTGACTCTGTAGTCCCCTCCTCATACCCACCCTGCCCCCATCTTGTGCTTTTTCTCTGCTTCAGAGGTGTCACTCAATCCAGAGAGGTGAACTCTTAATTATGCTTGGGAACTGGACTCTTTACTATCTTCATACCCTTCTTTGGATGGCTTGGAAGCCTTTGAGGAGCAACTTGTGTTGGTGTTGCCTTTCAGTAGGTGATCCAGAGTCCTGTGCAAGCTGTGGTGAGATATAGAGCACCACTGAGGTGTGGGTTGTGAGGTTCTTGCTGGAATTGTGCTGTAGGAAGTTCTGCCAACAGTGTGGCTTTTGGCTCAACTCCACATTAAACTTGAGTGGAGCTCTGGTAGGTCCCACTCTGAGCTCACGGGTGCTCTGTGCTCTGGATGTCTGTGCAGCACTTGGCTCCTGCTCAGCTGTGCTTTGAGCCTGTTGCCTGAGCAGGGATGGGAGTTCATCTGTTCCTGATGGAGACACCACAGCGCTGTTGCCTCCAAGCAGCAGTTAGGTTGAGGCATGTTGGCTCTGTTTGTTGCAGAACAGTCAGCTGATATTTTCACAGGCAGTGCATCCTTTGGCTTCCAGGTGACGTGTCCTCTGAAGCACTGGGAGAGATCCCAGGCTCCTGAGAGTCCCTGCTCTTTCCTAACAGTCTGACAGGATTTCAGGAAAAGTTGTGCATCTGCTGTCATCTCTCTGGATTTGGCATCTCAAGTGGACTTGAGCCACTTTCTATTTGATGAAGGCTTTGTCTTATTAAAAGACATTAAGTTTTAAAGGGCACAGCCGTGACCTGTTTATGTCTTCACAGCCATAATTCATAAGTTGTGAGAGCATGTGCTTCCCTATGGCAAGGTCAGAGCTGTTTCCTACAGGGCAAGGATGGATTGGGAGTGTCTGATGGCCTGTGTGTTGTAAGAGAACCCAAACCAGCAATTTTGTACTCTCCTATATCAAAGGACACTTACTTTTTATAGCACTCTGTTCAACATCTCTGCTCAGATACAGGATCACAAAATATTTTTTACTTGCATCACTGATTCTGTGGACTGTGCCCTCGACTTCAGTGAAGCATCATGTGCCTGCAGCGCTGTGGATGTTCGTTCAGAAGCAGCTCTGCCCTTGGACCTGTGGCACGTGCCTGATGGAGCATTCTGCCTTGGATTACATGGATGTTGCTGGCACCTGTCTTGCAGCTGGCTGTGGATGTGCCAGTGATGGAACTGGTCTAGCCGTCGACTGACTTGGGTGGTCTTGGCTGTCCAGGCAGCTTGGGCTCCTGGAATATATTGTGCCTGCCCAGTGACTCAGTCCTCCTGGGTGGAGACCAGCAGAGGTTACCTGGGGAAGATAACATTGCTTGGAGCACTGTGTGGCAACAGTTGTTTCGTGGAAAGCTTCCTAGCTGTGGAATGTGGTTAGGATCAGATTATCTGAAAGCTGTTTGCTCTGTGCTCCTGCCAGTCTCGGGCAGCCACATACAGGCCTCATGCTGCCCTTGGTTCCTGGGGAAAGCAAGATGCTCATGAAGCTGTGCCCTGTAAAAAATAGGCTCATTTTGAGTCCTAGAGAATGACTGGCCTCCCTTGCCTCTGTATCCCCACATTACACAGT
The DNA here is from genome assembly GCA_013399855.1 of Oxyruncus cristatus. Classification (NCBI taxonomy): domain Eukaryota; kingdom Metazoa; phylum Chordata; class Aves; order Passeriformes; family Cotingidae; genus Oxyruncus; species Oxyruncus cristatus. The sequence goes on from VXAY01005698.1 coordinate 8,511, forward strand.
GTGCTATTAGTGTAAAATGTTTCATTGTGGAACAGCTACAGCTCAGCTGCTGTTTGTCAGGTGTCTGATACCACAGGGCAGGCCAGCCACTGCTATTTATATAGCATGTCTGTGAAATTACTGCTCTCCCGTGCCAGCAGATATCCCAAATTGCAGGAGACAGGTTGACTGACTGTTCCTCCTCACACTTCTGGCTGTGGCTGCTCTTGTCTGCCAAGCCAAGGGGAGCTGTGGCTGGTGCTGCTGGTTTGGTTTGTGTGGCATGTTCAGGTCACCATTTCACTGACACAAGGCTCTGTAAGGTGGTGGGAACCTTTTAGAATACCATTTCTAGTTTCAGCTGAAAGCCTAAGGGTCTGCTCAGCTCTTCCTTCTGATGGGCAAGGGAGTCAAAACCAAACCCCTGCAGATGAGGGTGGACACCCAGAGCAGGAGGCTCCTCTGCCAGCTGTAATGGAGCACACGTGGCAGCTCATCTCCGATGTGAGGCACTGCCCCCTTTGGGCACTTGCCATCTGCTCACAGAAACACAGAATGTGCTGGGTTGGAAGGGACCCACAAGGATCATCCAGTCCAACCCCTGGCCCTGCACAGACCCATCCCAGGAGTCCCCCCCTGTGCCCCAGAGGATCATCCAAACCCTCCTGGAGCTCTGGCAGCCTTGGGGCTGTGCCCACTGCCCTGGGGAGCCTGGTCAGTGCCCAACCAGCCTGTGGGGGAAGAACCTTTTCCTGAGATCCAACTTGAGCCTGCCCTGACACAGCTCCAGCCCTTCCCTGGGTGCTGTCCCTGCTCACCCAGAGCAGAGCTCAGTCCTGCCCCTCCTCTGCCCCTGCCCAGGCAGTTGGAACTGCACTGGGGGCTCCCCTCAGTCTCCTCTTCTCCAGCTGAACACACCAAGTGCCCTCAGTGTCCTCACAAGGCTTCAAATCAAGGCCCTTCCCCATTCTCGTGGCCTCCTTTGGACACTCTCCAATGGCTCAGTCTCTCCCTTCCATTGTGTCCCCCCAAAGTGCTCCAGTATTGCAGGTGATGCCGCCCCAGGGCAGTGGGTGATCCTCTGGGGCACAGGGTGTGACTCTTGGGGATGGGCCTGTGCAGGGCCAGGAGTTGGACTGGGTGATCCTTGTGGGTCGCTTCCAGCTCAGCACATTCTGTGATTCTGTGGTCCCTCTTAGGCAGTGGAGGAGGACCTTGCAGGGAAAACAAGCTCCTTGGATGCTGTAGTATCTGCTTGCAGGCAGAGTGGCAAGACTTCTCCCTTCAGCTTTTTGGGCCTGTGTCAATGGGGTTTCAGTGCTGCCCACACTGCCACTCACTGTGATAACCTCTTAACTCTTACTCTGAGGTCTCTCTGTCTGGGAAAGCTGTTTGTTTTGTGGCACAGTTGCCTGAAATTCCTTTATTAACATCAAAGTTTTAATAGTACAACAGGCTGTCCTGTACACAAACCTTGATTTTTCTAAAGAACTCACTGTCTTGGGAGAGCAAAATGTGCTTGTTCTTGGTTCCCCTTTTTTCCCCAAACAACTCTCTACCAGGCTGTAGGAGAAAGTTGGAGCCTACCTGTAGTGCTTTAGGAAAAGTTGGAGCCCGGATCCTCATGTTCTATCCCAGAGATACCTAGTGCTGCTCATTCCAGGCAGTGAGTGATAAATCTGAGCTAATTGCCAGTTCCTGGCAGGGCTGGCACAGTGAGCAGTACCCCCAATGCCAGGCACACAGGGCTTCTGCCTTCCCAGAGCTGGCACTTAGCTGCCCCTGTGGTTCCTGCAGTGCGTGGGCTGGTACCCTTGGTGCTCCTGATTGTTCTCCCCTCCCCGGTCCCACGTGCAGCGGCACACGTTGTGCTGGCCTGTGTCTGGGATGCCCTTTCCTGCAGAGCAAACATCCCGGAGCATCACGTCCTTGGATTACAATGGCAGCTCTTTGGCTGCTGTGCAGGCACTCCTTAGCCCAGAATAGGGACAGCAACTGTCTGGAGCTGCTGCCATCTCCCTGCTCAGTGCTGTCTGAAAGCATCAGCTTCCAGCTGCTCTGGCAGAGCTTGGCTGGCTGTCCTAAACCAGGGGGAAACCTTAGCAGTGCTGTGAAACTGGGATTGTGCTGAGCAGGATATCGTCTGGAACTGGGTCCATCCTTCCTTCAGGAGCACTGGGGGTGATCCAGGGAAGAAGCAGCTCATTCTGTGCTGGATCCCAAGTGCCAGTGTGAGCACTGCTCTTAATCTGGATCGGATACTCAGTTCACCACCGTACTAGGTGTGTCTGGCAACTCATGTGGGGCCAGGCTGGGAACATCCCCTGTGCCTGACACTCAGCAGAGCCCCCTGGGATTGGGGTCTGCTCTCTGGAAAGACCCCGTTTGGGAGGCCTGAGGATGACTGAGGGGAAATACCTGACTCATTCCCAGGTAAATGCACTCCGGAACCTGGTGGCAGCTCATCTCGCTGCTGCCAGGGGGGCAGGATGGGATTTGCAGAAATACCTGTCGTCTTGCTGAGGCTGCAAAGACCCAGAGGAGCCCTGGAAATTGTCTTACTCTGCAGAATGACGTACTTTTTTCTGAGCATTTTTGAACAGCAGCTTTCTTAGAAACTCATTGCTGTGTTTTGTCTCACTGTGGTGAGTTCAGCAGATGCAATCGCAGGGTTTTTTAGACCTTGCCATCCTGCAGTAAGGTCACATAGAGGTACAAGCTTGCTTGGAGAGGGGAAAAATGCCCTTCCATGGTAAGATAACGATTTGTTAGTGGTGTGTGAGGGAGTTCTGCAGCCATCCTGATTCCTGTTGCTCATCTGCTTCAGCTGGTGTCCTGCTGGTTTCAACCATTCTGGCATGTTTAGTGACCAGGTCCTGACCTTGTGCTTGTTGGAGGAAGAGGGAGACAAGCAGGGGATGCTGACTGTCCCCTCAATTACCTGGCTGCCTAATGAGAGCTTGGCTGGGTGGCTGGGCTGTGCTCAGCGGGCAGTGGCAGCAGCAGCACGTGGCAGGGGCTCCCCCCTTGGGTGCCCAGGGACACTGGTGACAGGCTGGCTGGCTCTTGGTGCTCCAGGCTTCCAGCAGCCTGGGATGCCACGGTGTGCTCAAACTGCTGCTGTTCCCATGGCAAGCTGCACAGCAGCTATTTCACTGGATTCTGCAGGAACTGGTTAGAGCCAAAAATAGCTTTGGCTCTGTAGTGGTGAAAGCATGCCAAAGCCAGGAAGTGCACTTGATGTTGGTAGTGGAAGGTGCTTTTGGATATAAATCTAGGCTGGAATTTGCTGAAGGGTTAGACCAAGCACAGTGCTGTGCTGTGTTGAACTAGTTTGAGATTTCAATGAGGGGGAGTGCAGCATCCGAGAGACCCTTTTGGTTGGTTTGTTTGCAGTAATAAATCACAAGGGCTTATGAAGGCCACTGTGTCACCTGGGGCAGGGTGTTCCCAAGGGCCAGGGATGTGACTGCTCTGTAGATAAGGTGCTGTGTGTGGTACAAATGACCCCCAGTCTGATCCCACGGGTGCTCAGTGCTCAGTTCTGGGGCAGTGGAACACAGCACGGGGCCAGGGCTGGCCTCTGAGAGCTTCTTTGCACTTAAAAACTGAAGGTAGCTTTACAAGTGCTTTTTTACTGAAGGATTGCTCTTGGGGAAGGCACACCCAGCCTTCCTTCTTGCTGTTCGTAGAGCTGGGGAAGGGGCTGGAGCACCAGGAGCAGCTGAGGGGTCTCAGCCTGGAGAAAAGGACGTTCCGATGGGACCTTCTGGCTCTGCAACTCCCTGACAGGACATGTAGGTGGCAGGGGCTCTTCTCCCAGGCAGCCAGTGACATGACTGTCTGCTCTTTCCTCTCTGTCCTCGATTCAGGAAAAATGGTATGAAATCTCTTCCTAGCAGGAGAGCCAGGGAACACCCACCTGCCACACTGGGATACCCTTAGCTGATGCAGGAGGTGGGGTGTGATGTTCTAATCTCTGAGAAGTCTGAGACTTTCTTCCTTCAGAGGAAGAGATAAGAGTTCTACTTTCAGAGAAGTTAGGAAGAGTTGCTTTCATTCTGATCAGCCTCTTACTCAAAGGAGCCTGCTGGGAATGTTAGGCCATTATCTCTCCCCTAGGGCTGGTGCCATTCGCTGGGGTAGCCAGCTGCTTTAATTGAGCGGGATCTGGAGTGTTCTTGGCTGGTGTGACCTGGAAGCCTGAGAGCTGTCAGCATGGCTCAGAGCTCCTTCTGGGAATAACGCGGGCAAGTGTCTCTTTGTGACTTTCTTGATTAGTGTGTATGGGGATCTTGGATATTAAAACCAATTAGTTACCTTTAAGGTTAGGGACTTATTTGACCTACCAGCATCTGTTTCAACTTGGCCTGGATTGAAGATCTTTGGGAGAGGGCTGTACAACTTCGGTAAAGAGGCTAATGAAGTGATGCTTTTTAAAGCACTTCCCTGCTGCCTCTGTAGCCCAAACACTTCAGGCAGGACATTAGTGCGTGACAGTCTGGAACAGCAGCAGGCAGGGGCTGTGTTAGTCTTCTCCTCCCCTAAGAAATATAAAAGAGCAAAACCCTGGGTTTTTTGATGTCTGAAAAGCACTTTGTTGGTTCTCTGACTCAGAATCCTGAGAAGAGGTTTTTTTCACAGAGCTTAGCTGGTTTGCCCTTGAGAGAGGGCTGGAGGATACCATGAGGTATTTGATTTTTATGCCATTACTCTAATGGGAAGCATGAGGTCTGGGTTAAATTTGAGACAATGCAGAAGCAGCACTTCAGACATCTGGGATACTTCAATGGCAAATGGGAGCTACCTGCTGGAAGGCAGATGGGAACTTCTCCAATTTTCCTTCTGGCTTTGGATGGATTTGAACCACGAGGCGGCTTTGGGGATTAAGACCTCTGCAGGATCCACCCCAAAGCCATAGGAAAAATTAATATCTAACTTACTTATTTTCATGTAATTTAAGCCTTTTCTGTGATTTGTGGGGTCTTATATCCTGACTCCATGGCAGGGGTTGGTGCTTGTGAACCAGCAGTCGTGCTTGAGCACAGTTCAGTTAAAGCAGCTGCCAGAGCTGGTGAGCAGAGTGTTGGTGGGGGAATAGAAAAGGCTGACTGAGGCAAAGGGATCCTTCCAGTTTTGTTTCCTGTATTAATCTGAGGAAAACAAAGTGTTAAAACAGCACTTGGGCTGCCTGGTGCTCCAGCTGTCTGAGAACAAATGGAATGGTCCTTAAAGTATGTGGCTGCATTGTTTTAAATAATCTCTGCTGGGAGCTGCTACCATGCCTTCAGCTCCCAGCCCTTAGCCTGCACATGTGTTCTTTTTTTTTCCCCAGAGTAACATTCCAGGTGTAACAAGCAGCTTTTGGAGGACTTGCTTGGTAGTGGCAAACCTGACCACTGGCTTATGGAGAGCCTGTTTTGTTTCCTTTTCTCTCCCATTCTTGTCCAGCAGAAGGGGAATTACACCAGTAACAGTGAAGAAGCATCGCTGGGGGGGTGGGAGGGATGGGAAACAATGGCATGCATGGAACATTGTGTGGGTACACTTGTTGCTTTGGCTGCTGGCTGCTCACAATCCCTCTCTTTTCCCTTCTCAGCAATGGTACCAGCATGATATCACTGATCATTCCCCCCAAAGACCAGATCTCGCGAGTGGCGAAAATGTTGGCGGACGAGTTTGGCACTGCCTCCAACATTAAGTCTCGAGTGAATCGCCTTTCAGTACTGGGAGCCATTACATCTGTACAGCAAAGACTGAAACTCTATAACAAAGGTAACTTCTAGCTTGTATGGATGCTGGCACACTTCCCTTTCTTGGAAGCAGCCTTAAGTTCCTGCACTATGCAGTTTTCTGCTAATCAAATCTGTTGGCCTGTGCTGCTGTTTTGCACTGATATTCCAGGTATGTTGCCCTTGGATGGCTACTACAGGGGTGGACTTTGGGACTAGAGTAGTATGGTGGTCCTTGTCTTTAATAAGCAGGCTCATGATTCTGTCCTTAGCAGTGCTGACTGCTAAACTTGGCCAGATTTAGGAGCTATTTATTCCACAATAGTTCATTTGCATTAAAGTGATTTCACATCAAGCAGAAACTTCTGTGTGCCTTACGCACTGTGCAGCTGCCATTATTTGGGAGGGAACAGACCCAGACCATCTGAAATGAGCACTGAAACAGTTCATCATTATTGCCTTTACACCGGCATGTGGCCTTCCTGGGGATGGTCAATCTGTAAATCACTGGATGAGGACTAGGAAAGCTCCATGGGGCTGTTCAGCCTTTTTCTGGGTCCTGTGAGTTTGCAAGCTCCTGGGTTTAACAGACCATTATGGGCATAGGTGCACTAAATGAGTTTGTTTCCCATTGTAGAGCTCTGGGAGGGAATGACGTGGGGAAAGGGAAGGTTAAAGATTTGGGAACTTTGGTTTCAACTCTGCCGTAAGTCTCAAGGTCTGGCAGTTAGTTTGTGATGGGTGCAGCTTGCCATGTTTCTTAGTGAACTAAAACTGCATTGTGTCATTTATAGTACCTCCAAATGGTCTGGTTGTTTACTGTGGAACAATTGTGACAGAAGAAGGAAAAGAGAAGAAGGTCAACATTGACTTTGAACCTTTCAAACCAATCAATACATCGTTGTATTTGTGTGACAACAAATTCCACACAGAGGTAAGAACTCTCCTGTTGCAGCAGCCAGTCAGCCTGCTTTGCTGGGTTCCCTGGGCCCACCTGGGTGTGCTGAGCCTGTGGAACAGCAGGCTTTTGGGAGCACGTCCTCTGGGGAGGGCTTGTGACTGGCCACAAATGTGTGGTGTTTGCCAAAAGGAGTTGAGGCACCGTCCAGCTCCTGCCACACTGATGTCATGGCCCAGCCCGTGACTGCTGAGTTGGTGCCACCCACAGACATAAGCTCCTCTCTGTAACTGGAGGCAGGGAGCTTACTTCTGAACTACAGAGGCCCACAGATCTTGTTCCAAGCCAGGCCTTAAAGTACTGCCAAGATAATTATCAGTGTTGCCAGTCTTGATATCAGATGTGTTAACTGAGACCCTTGATGGAGGACTGGCATGTGCCTCATCTGTCTGGGATAAAGTGGGATTATTTTTATCCGACATCTAATTAGGTTAAACAAATGGTTTGAGGCATATTTAAAGTCATGTGGGTTATAGCAGTCAGCTTATTGCCTCTGTTTTGGCTCTGGCAGGTGCAGAGGTCTCGGTGTCTGCAGTACACCATGCCCCCATGTCCATGGTTCACCACAGTAAATGTGTGGGCTCAGACTTAATTGCCTGTTGTCAAACCCATGTGGCATGGGGTTCACAGGCCCTTCAGTGAGGTAGTTCTGCTTGTTTGCTTGGGTTTTTGGAGATCTGATCCATTACTGGCTTTCAAAGGGCAGGAGTACAGGAACAGGTGAGGTACGTCCCTGGGATTCTGTGTCCCCACAAAGGATGAAATCGCGACACATCTTTGGCATACCTGGAATACAGACCCGTGCACAGGTCCAGGGTTAGAGTTCTGCTGAGTCCATGTGTCCACAGGCAAGTGAAAGCAAGAGGTGAATAAGAGAATTGAGGAGAGAGCCAAAGAGGTATTTGTCGCTGCAGTTGCTGGCAGTGGGACAGGGGCGGGTTTCCTTCTGCCCTGTCAGGAGAGGCATTAATTTGGTGTCCTCTTCTGAGGCTACTGCCTCAGAGCACTGATTGAATCCAAAACTGCCCAGCAGGCTGTTGCCAGGAGGCAGCTCCAAGTACACGGGTTACTGGTGTGTGGCATTGCTCAGCCAGAGAGTGGCAGTGACCTGAGAGGACTGTGTGGTAACTGCTGCTCCGGATGATGGGATTGCTGACAGGCCCTCCCTCTGTGGGCTGTGTGCTCCCCCTTTGGAGTATGTGATTATTTTACTTCTGCAGAATCAGATGGAGCTGTAAAAGCCTGCTGTGTGATGTGAGCACTGAATTCTGGGGTTTGCCCATCTCTGGTTGTAGAGCAATGCCTTTAACCCAGGGGCTCCCCCAGCGTGTACCCTGAGCTAACAGACAGGGCAGCTGGCTCTGTGCTCCCACAGGTTTCCTAGGAAAGGGAGGAGGTGTGAAGGAGCAGGAAAAGGAGGTGATCTTCACCCTCAGGCTAAAGCTGCAAAGAGGAAACTCAGTCCAGGCTGCAGGAGCAGAACAAAGCAATAGTCTCTTTTTGGTGCTTGATAGGTCACAGAGGGGAGACTGAGGGACTCACTGATCACTGGATACTGTATTAAAATAAGAGGGATTCAAGAACATCAGAGCTGCAGTCATCTGCTGCCTGGCAAGAGTTACCTGATAAGAGTTCCTCTGCATGTTTTATTGCCCGTGTGAAACCAAAGTACCTCCCCAAGGGGACTGGAGCCCCGATGGGTCTGAGGGGCAGGGCTTACAATGACTTATTTTGATGCCTTGGCTGGAGCATTCATTCCAGTCACACGATTTGCTTGGCTCTGTCCCAGTTGCAATATAATATGCCACTTCCTCCTCTCATTCATCCCACTGCTGGGGAATTAATACGGAATATTTAGTTTGGCCAGGACATTCCATTAAACCTTAGTGCCTGTTTCTTTGAAGCTTGAAAGCTGTAGCTTGGTTTGTGGATTTTGGAAGAGGATGACTGATGGTTTTTATCCTTTCAGTTCAGCCCAGTAATCAGGCAGGCAGGCTAAAGGGCCTGTGCAGTAAACCAGCACCATCACTTTCAGTATCAAACTGGTGACTTACCGCGATCTGGAGTTTAACAAGTTCTCCATCCTGCTGATGAGGGTTTGCCAGTCAGAAAGAGGATTCTGGCTATTAGTTTTTTGAGGCATGTATAAATGAGAAAGGAATATGTGTGCTGGATGTTTCTACCTGCTCAGGTGGCCCTTGAAGCAGCAGTTGCTGACAGATTCCCTTGCAAAGGGAGTTCTGGGTGGGGTGCTTGTGGATGTCCCACACCACCAGAAGCAGGGCTGGGCAGGAATTTAGCAAAAGTAACTCAACCCCCTTGATACTGTGCAGTGCTTTAGTTGTTGGTCAACTTAAATGACCTTATGGGATGAATTCAGCTGCCTCCTTTACAGGGAAGAAAATGGAAGGATAAATTCGTTTTGCAACAAATGACATGGCTGTCTTCCCCATAAGCAGTTATGCACAGAACAACTATTGCTGCTGTGAGTTGTGTTCTGTAAGGCTGAATCTGCCACAGACACTATAGATTTAATCATTCTGCCTGTGGGGCTCGAAGTCAGCAGGTGCAGCAGCCCAGTAGTTGTGGTAGAGGCGAGTTGAGAGGCTGTGTCAGTGCTTTGGAGGGCAAAACTGAACTGACAGTCAGCTGAACGAGTTGTGCTTTCCTGGCTGGAGTGCTGGGAAAATGACTCTTCCAGCTGTGCCAGCCAGGGAGGTGCTGCAGCCTTGCAGGTGTGATCACTTCACTTCTCACTTCCCTGAGCCCATCTCTGGGGCTGTGCTATCACACCTGCCCGTGACCTCCGGTGAGCAACTGGTAAGGCTGTGAAATGGTCATCAGAATTCAACTTGGGTTTCCTTTGAGTTTGCTCTTGACAGTGCTGTGCGACATTGGATTGTGTATGGAAGGAATTCTTCCCTGGGAGGGAGGGGAGGCCCTGGCACAGGTTGCCCAGAGGAGCTGTGGCTGCCCCTGGATCCCTGGAAGTGTCCAAGGCCAGGTTGGACGGGGCTTGGAGCACCCTGGGCTGGTGGGAGGTGTCGCTGCCCATGGCAGTGGGAGGAATGAGATGGGCTTTAAGGTCCCATCCAACCCAAACCATTCTGTAGTGGTCTGGAATAGTCACAACTCCTGAACCTGCTGCTCTTCCTGTAGTTTATTTGTAAAACAAACGGCAATGACCACCTACAGAACTAAAATTGGCTGTGCTATGCTGTGTGTGGTGGCCTGTCTGAGCCAGGGTCCCTCACCCCCTGTGCTCAGTGACACCTCTGCTCTGTTCCAGGCCCTCACGGCGCTGCTCTCCGACGACAGCAAGTTTGGCTTTATTGTAATAGATGGGAGTGGGGCACTCTTTGGAACCCTGCAAGGAAACACACGAGAAGTCCTGCACAAATTCACTGTGGATCTTCCAAAGAAGCATGGTAACACACTAGTCTGCCTCTAGACTGCAGCAGCGTGTCCTGGGGTGGGATGTGGGGGTGGAAGCAGGGAACTTGGCCTGTAGGGGTTTAGCTCTATTCAAGTCTTTGCTTCCTTGGAATCTGACAGCAAAGCCTCTAGTCCGAACCTTCTGTCAGAATTAATGAATCATGGTAATATGCAGCTGATCCTAAAAGTGGCACTTTTTATTTCTGGGTGCATTTGACCCTTTACTTGGTTTTGGGACAGTTTTAATGAAATGTTAGTAGCACAGGTAGTAATCCCACTTGGTAGAATCTTTTAAAGTTTGAATCCTTTGGTGTTGTGTGTAAACCTCAGTGAAGAGCAGGAAGTTGTTCCCTGCCAGAAGCACAGAAGCCTCATGGAGCAAGGAAAATTTGAGTTCCACTATAAAATGCGGTGTTGTAGTCAGGCAGTGACTGTTAGGTATTCCTGGCCTACTGTCCTGTGGAGGGTGGGATGGGACAAAATGAAATAGGAGCGTGTCCCGCAGTAGGGCTGTGCAGCAGAGACTGCAGGGCTCGCTGCATCAGCAGTGCACCAAAGGAGAGGCAGGTGCAGGACATGCAGAACGTGCACACATGTTCAGCTTCTATAGAGAGCTGTGAGTCTGTACAGAAAGAAGAGAAAATCACCACATTTTCCTCTATGGGATATGTGGAGAAAAATCTCTTGCTGTGAATGAACTCTCTTTGTTCACTGCCTGTTCCATGAGTGTCACGGCTTGGCTCGTGGCAAACTGATTCTGAAGGCTGCAGCTGCCCTTGGCTTTGGTTACTGGGGGCCTGGTTGGGCCCACGTTCTGCTAACCCTCCTGGAGTGCCGTGGGTGCCCAGGCTGGCTCAGGCCTCTCGTGCAGGTCGGGGGGGTCAGTCCGCCCTGCGCTTCGCTCGCCTGCGGATGGAGAAGCGGCACAACTACGTGCGCAAGGTGGCCGAGACGGCCGTGCAGCTCTTCATCTCCGGGGACAAGGTCAACGTGGCTGGGCTCGTCCTGGCTGGCTCAGCCGATTTCAAAACTGAACTAAGTCAGTCTGACATGTTTGATCAGGTGAGTGCCTTTCCTGAGCAAAGCCCCCCTGTTCCAGGTGTCGGGAGTAACATGGTGATACTGGCAGTAGCTCTGAGGTGCTTCTCCGGAACAGTGTAACTTGGGTCTGAAGTGATTGAATCAAAACCAAAAATGCGATGTATCCAAAGAGCTCTCCCTTTCCTAATCCCTCCTTGCAGGAGATCTCCTTTTCTTAAAACAGTACCAGTAAGAAGTCTGTCCTCCCTGGTTTGGAAATAGCATTCATGGCATTTGTCTCCCCAGATCCAAAGTAGAAGCTTTATAGGAATTAAACTCCAATAAACCAAATCTTTGTGTTCCTGTTGCCTGAAAATTGTGGTTCAATATTGTGCATTCAGAGATCCCTCTGACTCAGAGCTTATGCTTGCAAGTGAAGCCCAGCAGATGAATGCAGTGACTCTTGCCAGGCCTGTACTCTTGTAGTGGGATGAAGGAATCTGATGGCCCTGCTCTGGAATAGATTTATGTTTTCCTGTCTCCTCTTTCCCTTGTTTAGCGGTTGCAATCCAAAGTGCTCAAACTAGTTGACATTTCATATGGAGGAGAAAATGGGTTCAATCAAGCGATTGAGTTGTCAACTGAGGTCCTCTCCAATGTGAAATTCATCCAGGAGAAGAAACTAATAGGTAAGTGCTGCACATGCAGCCTCCTCCTGAGCCAGACACGTGTGACTGAATATACTGGTCATCTTTGAACCTCCTGGTAGTGCCTTTGGGCTACCCCAACCCTGCCATGGTGGCTGAGAGCATGACTTGGGATCCTCTCTGCCACCTGGGCACCTCAGATACTGGGGGCAGGGGGAGGCGAGGGTGGCTTGTTTATTTTTTTTCTCCCCATCTTCTTTAGCCTTCTCTGACCTTTCACCAGAGATTGCCTTAGTTCCAGGCCTTCTGGTGACAGTTTCTTCTTCTTGCATTCCAGTCAAGCTTGTTTGAAACTGTGTGTGGTGGGATGAGTGCTGGTGACAGTCTCTTTGTTTGTGCCCTGGCTGCAGGACGATACTTTGATGAAATCAGTCAGGACACGGGGAAGTACTGCTTTGGTGTGGAAGATACACTAAAAGCTTTGGAAATGGGAGCAGTAGAGATACTGATAGTCTATGAAAACCTGGATATAATGAGATATGTCCTGCACTGCCAAGGCACGGAGGGTAGGTGGCGCTTTGGGAGACTCGGTCCTTGGGGGTTTGACACCTAAACTGTGTCATGGGGAGAGGTCACTCTGGAGGAGCTCCCTAAGGAGATCTCATCACAGGGAGGTTGTGTAGGCAGGTCACTGACCTGCAGCTTCCCAGCTCTGGGGGAAAATCCTGTGACAAGCGGGATTGCCCTACAGAGAGGGAATTGCAGTGCCAGGGTGGCAGTTTGTCACAGGGCCAGCCTGGAACCTGCCCTGCAGCTGTGCAAGTGTGATGCCAGAGGGGAGGCTGATGTGACCCTTAGGGCCAGAAACGCCATTCTCACTGACTGCAGACAAACCCTGTGCCCACAGCCGGGCCTCTCCCTTTCTGGTGTTGGCACTACAGCTGTTCCCCGCTGCTGTGCCCTCTTGGGTTGCTCAGAGAGCTTCAGCTGGAAAGGAGGGCACTGCCAGTGCCCAAAGCCTCTGAGCTGGAATTGCTGACTGTGCTCAGTCCTTGCTGCCTTTAATCTGCATCTGGGACCTTTATCCAACCTAATACTATTTTTTTTCTTGCTTCTCAGAGGAGAAGATCCTGTATTTGACACCAGAACAAGAGAAGGATAAATCCCACTTCACAGACAAGGAGGTATTCCAGCTTTGGGGCTTGTGGGTTTGTTCTCAGTTACTGGTGCAGGGCTCTGGGCTTAGTTTGGCACAAGCACATGAGCGTGGTGATCTGCTGGCACTCAGGTGAGACATCAAGGCAGTAACCTGTGGCTCTTCTGTTCACCTCCAGTGTAACCTCTGGACTCCAGACTTGCTTTTCTCCAATCTTCCCTGCTGCCAGTTCCAAGGTTGTGTAAATGGGCTGAGGTGACAGGCAGTACAGGGGCTTTGGCCACCTTCAAAGCATCTGCTACAGGAGTTTGGTGGCCACCATGCAGGCCAAGGTCCCAAACCATTGCTGCCTGCTTACTGTGCACTGATTTGGTCCGTGCAGAGCCACTGCGAGGTTTCCAAGCGTGACATGGATTTAGGTGCAGGGCAGTGTTTGCTTCGGGGTGCATTTCATGTGTGGAGCTGCATTTGCTGCCTGTGCAGGTCAGGAAGCCCTGATGGGGGGGGTCTGTGTTACTTTGCAGAGTAAACTGGGCAAAAAAGCGTGTCCCTTGCCCACGGGGTAGGCATCTCTGACTCACCAGTTGTGCCAGGGAGGCCATTTCCAGCTGCTTTCCCTGCTGCAGGGAATTGCTGATTCCTTCTGTGCATGGATGGTGTACGGTGTCACCTGCAGTGATGTGTTTCTATGTCAGTAATCACTTGACCTTCTAATTACCAAACCGTGCTTTTGGCCTCTGTATTTGTGTGGATCAGTGTTCCTGAGTGGAAGCAGTGCCTCTTTGAGTGGGCTGGAATCTTTGCAGGGTGTAGAGCAAGTCCAAAGGAACAATGCAAACGGAGAGTGTAGCATGAGGTGACACTTGAGCAGAAGAACAAACAAGGCATTTTCTCTCTGGCTTTTGCCCTGAGTTCCAGATCAGAGAGGCCCAAAACAAGGCCTGTCAGTGTTTCATTTTATAGCACCAGGAGCCTTCTGCTTGAGCCAGCACTTGTCCGACACAGTCGTGTCAGGAATGCCTTCCACCATGTGCTTCCTGTGGAGCATTAAGGCTTCTGTCCTCCTTAGGAATGACAACACTGTGGTGATTTTTCAGCCAAAGCCAACTCTTGGTGTGAATTTTCTCAATACCAAACACGCAGTGACCAGAACAGTTTTTATTATTTATTTCTCCCTTCCAATGTCTCCACAGACTGGGCAGGAACATGAACTGATAGAAAGTATGCCCCTCCTGGAGTGGTTTGCAAACAACTACAAGAAATTTGGAGCAACATTGGAAATTGTTACAGACAAATCACAAGAAGGATCCCAATTTGTGAAAGGATTTGGAGGAATTGGAGGTAAATAGCAAGAGAAAAATGTGGTGGTGGGAGTTCAGTGGTTGATTTGATAGTCTGGTACCAACAGTGGGATTAGTCTTAGTCCTGTCAGTCACAAAACTCGTTCAAGAAAGAGTGGTGTTCACCAGGGATGTGCAGGTGAACTCATTCCAGGTGCAGCAGGATGGTGATTCCTGGTGGGCTGCCCTCCTTTCCAGCTGGGCATTTCAGGAGGGCCCTGAGCTGCCTCGTCTGTCTCTGCAGTTCCATGGCAGCTCGTGCCCTGTGTGCAAGGGGGCCTGACAAACCCCAGCCCAGTTCCTGGGGCACTTGGATCTGTTACTCATCTCTCAGACCTGCCTTGTACTTTGCTCCCTGGTCTTGTGCTTCTTGTCAAAGTGTTTTTAGTCCAACTTCATGGAGCAACGAGGCCCCGGAAAGGCTTTGGTCCTTCTCCTGAGCTCAGTGACCAGGATCACCAGAGGTGCATGTGGATCCTGGGCTTCAGGCTGGCAAAATTCACTGGCAGGGTCAGGCACAACCACCTGCCACGCTCCATGTTCAGCCCAGGCCAGGCATTCCAGGCAGAGCTGGGGCTGCTTTACTGCTAAGCCAGCTCTGCCTCTGGCTTGATGGATGTGAGTCAGAGATGAATGTATTGGGAAGAGGAATTTCTAGGCCCAGAGGATCAGTCAGAAAAAAAGAAGCTTGGATTCTCTGGCTACATAAGGAGCAACAGGTTTCTAAGTGTTCAGGTTTGTAATTGCAGGAGTCCTTCATTTCCTGCCAGATCCAGCCTCTTGGCATGGTGGGATCCTCTTTGCTACCAGGCCCTATAGACTGGAAGGGAAATACTCCTTGAAAATACCCTTCACCTCAGTCAGTGGGATACAGGCTTCCCAGAACCCTGGATTGGTGCTTGGGGTTGGAAGAGTCCAGGAATACAGCCACTAAATCCTGCTTTTACTGCACTGTAGAAGTACCCTCAGTGCCAGCTGCCCTCTGGGTTTAACTGACAGGCCTTTGTCGGAGCAGTTTCATTGGAACAAGTGATCTGCTACTGGTATTTATTGGAAATACAACCCTAGAAGAAATATTAGGAAGAAAATTGTTCCTTGTGAGGGTGGGGAGGCCCTGGCACGGGTTGCCCAGAGAAGCTGTGGCTGCCCCTGGATCCCTGGAAGTGTCCAAGGCCAGGTTGGACGGGGCTTGGAGCAACGTGGGCTGGTGGAAAGTGTCCCTGCCCATGGCAGGGGGTGGAATGAGATGATCTTTAAGGTCCTTTCCAACTCAATCCAGTTGATAATTCTTTGATGTGATTCTGGAATAGGCTCAGCTCTTCCAGGAGGAAGCGGGCCTGGCTGGGCAGGTGGGTATTTCTTCCTTTGGCCCTGAGTTCCATGTGGATTTGTCACTCCAGCTGCATGTCTGCTGGCAGGGCTCAGCAGGAGCCTGAGCAAATATTCAGCAAATAATGCTGAACATTATTTGGGAAACTGTGGCTGTGCAGCCAGGGCTCAGCAAACTGTTCAGGTGGAATTCTGAAGAAGCTAAAGCGTGTTGTCTTTGGCAGGTATCTTGCGGTACCGAGTGGACTTCCAGGGCATGGAATACCAAGGAGGAGACGATGAATTTTTTGACCTTGATGACTACTAGGTAGTCGACCTGGGTCCGGCAAAACGTGCCTCGCCCCTCCAGCATCCAACCCAAGGAGCAAACTCATGGTGGAAAACACAACAGATCCCTGCCTTAGAATTGGAACATTTCCAGAACTTGATCCACAAGCATTGGATTTAAGAAAGCAAAACCCTACACTTTGATTTGTCATAGTGTCAGTACAGCAGCAAACTACTAAGTTCCTATATGCCACTTTGGACTAATTTAAAAAAGAATCCCCGTTTTTACTTTTACTCAATGGTGAAATTGGTTGCTCTTGTATTTTATGGAAATGATTTTTTTAACCTTCATGATACATTAACTGCTGTAAACCTCTTCCTTCAAAAATTAATAGAAGTAAGATCCTACTGGTTTGTTTCTTTATACTTTGATTGGAGAAATCAATTGCTGCATTTGGCAGCGCTGTGACCCATTTACATGGCATTCTCAGCTTAGACTGCAGAAGAAATGTAACGAGGTTGGAGCCATTCTCTTCAAAAGCTTGAGGAGGCACTGACCTGAGTGCTAGTTCGTAACGTGTGGCTTGCAAATTCCAATGGTTTGGGGAGGCTCACCGGCCAAACGTGCTTTAATCTGTTTGCAGAAACACTGCTCTTACAAACTAGGAAATGCACTTCATGGATTGCAATGGAAATGCTGCTGAAGTCTCAGGCTTAATTTGGATTTGAGCAGTGCAGCCTTCAGGAATTCTATTTTTTTTCTTTTTTTTTTCAGTCTTGACAAAAATAAACATGAGATTTCAGTGAAGTAAGGTACACTTGGCTTTTTGTTCCTCAGTAAGGTTTTCTTTTTGCTTTAGGACTGCGTAAAGTTTCCTTGATTATGTGAATTTGAGCCCACAGTTCTTTAAGGGAAGTGGGTATTTTACAGGAATACTGAGTCAGTGAAGGCTGAAACGTTAGTGCTGGGGGCGTGGAACATTGGATACCAGCCCCTGGGGCGCTGGCACAGGCCCTGGGGACGCCAGCTCGCAGCACTGAGGCACTGTCTGTCCTGGAGGTGATGTGCCCTTTGGGGGTTAAAGCCTCTGGGTGCCCCAGGCCCCCAAGATTTTGTGTCCTGCCCATTCCATGGGGCACAGCCCGACCTCCTCCAAGGGCTCTGGGTGCTCGGGGGTCCTGCAGGCCAGGGGAGCACTGGCACAGATCATGCACATGCACATGTCCTGCCTCTTCCCAGGGCTCTGGTCCTGCCTCTTCCCAGGGCTCTGGGTTCCCTGGCCCTCTCCCTGGGAGCTGGGCTTGTCCTGCCCCAGCTCCGCCGCTCCTGGTGCGTCAGCAGCAGCTGCAAACCTGCCTCTTGTCCCAGAATCCTGGTTCACTTGAACGGAGGGGGAGCTTGTCTTAAAATCTCTGCCACGCTGTTCTTTGAGGTCCAAAATTCCTGTGAGCAATACAGTTTGTAACCCTGGTCTCTAACCTGGCAGGTGGCTTTGCTGTCGCTCTCACATCCAAGCTGGAATTCTCACGGAAGGTGGGACTGGGTGTGCCGTGGCTGTGCCCAGACCTGGGTCTGAGCACCCCCGTGGCCCTCACAGCGGTATGTTCTGGATTTTGCCATTGTAAATGGGTCTAATGTGACATGACAAGACCACAAAAATTGGATGTAAATTTACATTTTTGAATATACTGCTTGTTGTTTCACATGATACATTAGGGTATGCAGCTCCTTTTTGTAGTTTTTATTTTTACTATTTAAGTTTGGAAATGATGCCAAATTTTTGTATTTCTTTAATCAATGTGTTCTCTTCAGTGATATATATTGCATTATATATTGATGTGTATATCAATATATACTGATATGTATTACACTTACACATGCAAACACATTCAACAGGGGTGGAAATTCCTAGCCTTCGCTACTATTTAGCCTCTGCAGAGAGATCCCAAGCAGTGATATCTTGGTGTTGTGATGTACAGAAATGGAGAAGAGTATTAAACCATATTTAAGAATATAGTATGGACTCCTGATTTATTTTCTTCAGGAAGCTCCTGCTTTTTACTTCCAGCTCGGTGATAGCTTCAGGTCAGTGCTGGAGTGTGGAGGCAGCTCTTTCAGCTGGGCTTGTTTCTCTCTGGACCAGTTTTCCCCCTGTGCTGGCCCTGCTGAGGCCCCTCCAGGGCTGTGTCCAGTTCTGGGCCCTCATGGAAGAGAGACATGGAGGGGCTGGAGCGTGTGCAGGGAAGGGAAGGGAGCTGGGAAGGCGCTGGAGCAGCAGGAGGGGCTGAGGGAGCTGGGGGGGCTCAGCCTGGAGCAAAGGAGGCTCAGGGGGGACCTTCTGGCTCTGCAACTCCCTGACAGGAGGGGGGAGCCGGGGGGGGTCGGGCTCTGCTCCCAGGGAACAGGGACAGGAGGAGAGGGAACGGCCTCCAGCTGGGCCAGGGCAGGGGCAGGGGGGACATGAGGAGGAATTTCTCCCTGGAAAGGGTGGTCAGGCCTTGGCAGGGGCTGCCCAGGGAGGTTTGGAGTGCCCAGCCCTGGAGGTGCCCAAGGAAGGCCTGGCCGTGGCACTCAGTGCTCTGGGCTGGGGGACAAGGGGGACATCGGGCACAGGGTGGGCTCAGTGATCCGTGTTGGGCTTTTCCAGCCTCAGGGATCCTGTTTCTCCAGCACGTTCACTTGCTCGTTTAAGCTGTAGCTTAAAACTTTGACTTCAGAATCACAGAATCAAGGAGACCAAGTCCAGCCCGTGACTGATCACCACCCTGTCAACTAACCCAGAGCACTGAGTGCCATGTCCAGTCTTCCTTTAAGGATGGGAGGAAAAAATCCAACACCCTGAGTCCAAAGGCGGTTGTGTCCTGAGTGTTAACCTGTGGTGATCTGAACACCTGAGGCAGGTGAAGGACAGCCTGCAGGTGCAGAAACCTGCCCTTGATATTCCAGTCACAGAGCATCTGAGCATTTTTTTCGGAAGCCTTTCCTGCCCTCCCTCCTGGTGTGCACAGACCCGCTTTTGCTCCGTGGGCCTGAACTGCTGTCCCTGGTTTCTCTGCAGCCAAGCTCAGTGTAACCAGGGCTGTCCAGAGAGCACCTGCCTCCTGCCCCAGCTGGGAAGGCAATATGGGAACGACATCGTTAGTATCAGGAATTTTAAGGGATGGATGAAATCACCTCCTGGCTGGTGTTGCTCAGCTGAGATGGTCGGGCTGAGGCCGAGCATCCACCTCCACACTGGAGCAGCAGGATCTGGGTGGGAGACTCTTTGCCTGTTGCTGTCACATGCAGGTTGGTGCAGCAAAAGTTGTTCTTGAGACCTGAGACTTTTTGGAGTCCCTTCCTCTCCCAGTCTTTGATCTGCAGCTGGAGCAGACGGGAGGGCCTGGGCTCACTGTCCTTGGGTCTCCAGGTACCTGAGTTTCAGAGATGTGCCACTTCTGCTGGAGCAGAAATAACAATGATGCACAAATCTCACGCTGTCTGTGACCTAAGTACAGAAAAGGGATCTCTGTTCAGCTCGTGGTGCAGGTTAAAGCATCAAGCTGAGGTCAGCACCAAACGAAAAATACGATCCCGTCAGTCAGCGTGGTCACGGGAGAAGCTGCTGCTTGCAGAGAACTGCCCACTGGTCTCCCCACTTGGTGTAACCAGGCATGTGGATGTGTATTGTAAAAAAAACCCAAATATTTCTCATTTCACCCTTTACTGGCAGCACCAGCAAGCCTGGTTTCTGCTTCCCAGTTTTGCGTTCCAAGAGGAAAGCAGGAGCAGCAAGGCCTGGCTACTGTGGAGGGATGCCCAGAGCTGTCTCCTTCAGTGTCACAGCTGCTCCTCGCCAGAGCTGCTTGGAAGCTTCTGTCTCCTCAGTAATCTTGGCTGGTTCTCCTGTCTCTCCCTCTTCACGTTTCAGTGAGAAAACACGAGTGGGTCTCGTTGGCCACGTGCACTGGGCTCCCCTGAGGCGTGTCTGGGACCCTCCAGCTGCACCTGGAACACTCCCAAAGGCACCTCACCCTGATAGAAGGATGAGGCCGCTGGAAAGAGATGTAGTGAAACTCTTGTCTTCCTTCCAGCTGCCCAGATCCAGTCGCTGGGTCCTTTTCACCCTTCAGAAAGCAGTTCTGTTGTAGCCTGGCTTTTGTTCAGTTGCACTCAGGTTGTTTCCTGGCTAAAAGTGCTGATTTCCAGCCTTTTTTCACCCCAAATATTGCAGCGGATCAGGTGGTTTTTTCCTGCTGTGTAAAGGTGAGGATCAACCAGTGCTCCCACCCAGGAGCCTCGACTGCCTTCAGCACATGGAATTGATACAGCTTGGAATTGGGAAGGGAGTTTGGGCAAGGGCAAGTGTGGCCACTTCCAGCCACAAGCGGTCGGGGGCTGCAGGTTTGGGTTTGGGAGCCAGGCAGGATGGGTGGATTGGATGGATGGATGGGTGGGTGGATGGATGGGTGGGTGGATGGATGGATGGGTGGATGGGTGGATGGATGGATGGATGGATGGATGGATGGGTGGGTGGATGGATGGGTGGATGGATGGATGGATGGATGGATGGATGGATGGATGGATGGATGGATGGATGGATGGATGGATGGATGGATGGATGG
>VXAY01005698.1:29402-41106 GCA_013399855.1 Oxyruncus cristatus
TGGATGGATGGGTGGACGGATGGATGGGTGGATGGATGGGTGGGTGGAGGGATGGATTTCCACCCACCTACCTTCTGGACCACAGGCTGGGAAATTTCCGGAAGGGATCTGGCCTTGATCAGCTGGAATCGAGAGAATAAATAAAATGCCACTTCCAGGCTGTCACGTGGAGCTGGTGCTGGGCATCTCGGAGAGGCTCCAAGCACGGCCCAGGGTCCCGTCCCGGTGGCACAGCTGAGCTGGGCTGGGCCGGGCACTGCCAGGGAGGGCTGGGAGGAGGCTCCGCTGCGGCGCCTGCAGAGGATCATCAGCTCCTGCTGCCTGCGTGCTTTTGTTTCTCATCCCAAAGGGCTTCAGGTCTTCCTAATGTTCCAACTGCACGTGCCCCACGCCCTCAGTGATCCCTGCTCATTTTCATGTCATGTGAAGGGAGCCCACCCCGCCCTCACTGCCTGCCCTGTTCGGTTTGAAGCTGCACCATGTGCTCAGATATTCTGCTAATGCACTTTTTAAACACCATTTTTTGTGTTGCTGTAATTAAAGCCAGAATTTGCCCTTTCTGAGCTGTTATTTCGGGAGCTGGAGCCCGGCCTGTGCTGTTGTTGCTCACGGGCTGCAAATGCCATTGTGCTGGGCAGCCGAGCACAGCCCGCGGCGCTGGGAGGCAGCTCTGGAATTTCACTCGGCTATTTTTAGTCGGTGGTGAAAAATTGCACTTCCAACACTTTTGAGTCGTTGTTGGGGCTTAAATAAATCAAAGGGCAAATCCTGGCTTCTTGCTGATGAGTGAGACAAGGGGGTGTCCTCGAGCTGCTGCGGAGGCTGAGCTGGGGAAAGGGTGGAATTGGGGGTGGGGAGAGCCTCGCTGGGAAGGGGCCGTGAGGGGATGGGACACCCCAGCTCTGCCCCAGCCACGGGGCTGTCCTGCTCTGCAGCTATTCCGTGGCCACTGCTGGGGGGTGACTCCTGGCTCCTCGCTCTTCTCCCAGTGCCCCTCTCAGGGCTGCTCCCCCCCAGTTCCCTCTTCCTCCCCGGGTCTCCCCTCGGCCCTGCCGCAGCTGTGGCTCCCTGGCTGTGCTGTGTGTGCAGGTCTGCTCTCCCCAGAGCCACCTCAGTGCCCACCCTGGATGCAGCAGCTCTTGGACAGCCAGGACTGGGGGGCAGGAGCTCCTGGAGGAATCTGTGTGTAAGTCCAGCTGTCTGAATGTCTAAGTGTTGAACTCCTCCCTACAACCCCAACCACCTCTGGAGCTCTGAAGGCACAACCGGTTTCTAACCCAGGTTCTTCTTTTTAATGCCAGGGCAGGACTTTCCTGAGGAGCAGCTTCACCTGTTTGGCCACCAAGGTTCCACATCAGCACAGCCCCCTCCTCTCTGGCAATGGGATCCTCACAGCTGAGCTTCCTTGCCTTGCAGTTCCCTGTCTCGTGCCTGGGAGTCCCTTCCTGAGCTGCCTTCCTTCCCTGCACTCTGACTTCAGGACTTGGTTGGAATGGGGACACCTTGGAATCAGCTTGGTTGAGGCTCCCGGTGTCCTCCAGTTACCCCAGAGCTGCTCTGCACTTTGCCCCAGCTCCCAAAGCCCCGTGGAGGTAAGAGGGTGCTGAGGGTGACACTGGGCATTCCCAGGCTGTGCTGGTACCAGGAAAGGTCGGGGGGCTCCAGGACACCCTGACATGGGGAGATGGTGTTGGGAGAAACGGGGGAGGTGATGCCCTCTGTGCCCTGGGGACAGCCCGGCTCACCCCGTGCCCTCTCCCCATCGCTGTTCCCAACTCCCCAGGCACGGGGCCCAGGGATGTCCCAGGCCATGAAGGTGGTTTCCACCACACCACAGTGTTCACAAGGCACTGACTGCTCTCCTGGCTGCTCCCGTGGGGCACTCTGCCCCTTTTTGGGATTTGCCTGGGTTTGGAGGTGGAGGGGATGCTCTGAGCATGCAGTGTGGGGCCCTGTGCCATGCTGGGAAGGAGCACCAGGGGAGGCTGGCCCTGTGCCCAGGCCGGGGGGCTGCAGGGAGGGGAGCTTCCCCCAGGGTCACAAACCCCCTCTGCTCCTCTCCAGCTCCTTTCTCAGGAGTTGCTTTCAGCCCAGGTTGCTGTAATTCAGCGGAAAGGCACCTGGATGCTCCCGTGCTGCTGCCCACACTGCTCCTTGAAAACCCAGGAATGCTCAGGCATGGACAGCCCCACTGAACCTCTCACCAGCTCAGCTCACCAAGGGAATTGGCAAATTCCACTGGAACTGGTAAAAGGAATTGCCTTTGCCATGTGTGGAACCTCGTGTTTGTGCCTCTCTCAGGAGCCCCGCCTGGGACGTGCAGCCATGTCCTGGGTCCTCTCCATCTTTGCTTCTTCACACTGAACAAACCAGCTCCTGGGTACTTCCCTGGGGATCAGGATCCTGGCCACACCCTGCTCCAGCCTTTCCCGCTGCCAGGGCTGGGAGCAGCACCTGCCAAGGCACAGGGCACAGCTTGTGCTCAGCCACGGCGGGGTTGGGGGCACGGGAGGGCACTGTGTGTGCAGGGTGTGCAGGAAGGATGTCAGAGCACAGACCTTACCCCCCGTGGGGAGGTTCTGCATTGTCATGTCTAAATTTACCCCAGATGGCAGAGAAGTTTGTATTACCTGAGGACAGAGGGGATGGAGGCAGGAGACTTGCCTGGAAGGTAAAAGTGAGCGAAAAAGCTGTTTTCCAGTGAGGAAAATGGAAACTGTAGAGGAACTAAGAGGCAGAAGAGAAGAGGGAGGGCTGGCTGGTCTCACCTGGGCACTGCTGGAGCTGGATGCCATCCTTCAGGAGCACTTTGACTGGCCACGGATGTCCCCAGTGTGGGGACAGCAGTTGTGGGTCCCAGCTGTGTGGTTTTTGGTCCCAGCTGTGTGTTGTGGGTCCCAGCTGTGTGGTTTTTGGTCCCAGCTGTGTGTTGTGGGTCCCAGCTGTGTGGTTTTTGGTCCCAGCTGTGTGTTGTGGGTCCCAGCTGCACTCCTGCTGCTGGTGCCTGGCTGAGGTGGAGGTGTCTCCCCTTGCTTTGTCCTGCTGCCGTGGTGCCTCCACCCCGGCATGGGGGTGGGACACCCCAGTCCCCGTCACTGGGTGTTTTGTGGGTCTCTTCCTTCCAGCACGTGGCTCCCACAGCTCCCAGGATCTTTCTCTGGAGCAACCCGGGCTGGTGTAAGGTGTCCCTGCCCCTGGCAGGGGTTGCAATGCGATGATCTTTAAGGTCCCTCCCAGTGCAGGCCGCTCTTGCTGAGCTGGACATCCCCTGCCCCCGTGGGCACAGACCCCGGCTGCTGCTTGGGAGGTGCCCCTGTGCCACATCACCCCCTGTGCCACATCACCCCCTGTCTCATCTCCTGTGGTTCAGGCTACCAGGGAAATCAAAGGGCTGCCGGAAATACGTCAAAATATCAGAATACACCCGAGGCTCAGGAAGAACTGCTGTTCCTAAGCCTCTCTCCTCAAAAAGCTGCGTTTCCTTTGGTGTCTGGCCAGACAGGAGGTGCTGGGGGCTCCTGCAGCTCAGGCTGCACTGCACAGGACAAGAAACTTGGGGCTGCTGGGGGCCAGCAGGGATGGCAGGGCCCAGGGGGACCCCCAGGGCATTAATCCTTCCCAGAGTCCACACAGCTGCAATTTGTGGTAAAAAATAACCTGGAAGTAAATTCCGATGAAGACCAACAAAAGGGCTGGGGCTTTTTCCTTCCACTTGCAAACCCAGCAGGAGGTTTAATCCCTCACTGTCCAGTGCTGGGATAAAGCCCCTCTGTGAGAATTGCTTTTGTTCTCAGTTCTTATAAGGGGATGACTGGGCTGCTCTCAGTCCCTCCTGTTTGTTGGGATAGGTGGATGTGCCTGAAGGGCTCTGCAGAGCGAAGCAAGTCTTTCCTGGCTTTATTGTCGTCCTCCAATCAATTATTGGCTTCAGGAGGTTGTCTTACCACTGGCAGGGCACCAGCTGCCCCAGTGTCACCTCCTGGAGCAGGCTGGAGAGCCAGCACTGCCCTCTGCCACACGTAGGAGCTCCTGTGCTGCTCTTGCAGCCAGCACCAGTCCTGGGTGAATCTGCCCTGAGCAGTCCCTGTGGGCTCTTCTGTCTTCTGCTCTGTACATTTAATTCAATGCTGAGGGCTGAGCTTTGCAGCATTTTCACCACATTTGATCCAACTCTCAAGGGCCCCCACTGCAATTGCAGCAACCAAACCAAAGCTGGGGCTCAGTGGGTCACTGTCACTGGACAGGGACAATTCCTGGCCCTGGTGGGAACGTGGTCCAGTTCAAGCTGAGCTCAAGTTGAGTCCTTGGGGCTTGTGGTTGGCTCAGGGTGGTGGCAGCACCAGATCCTCTGCACTGGGGCACTTTGGGGGGACACAATGGAAGGGAGAGATGGAGCCACTGGAGAGTGTCCAAAGGAGGCCACGAGGATGGGGAAGGGCCTTGATTTGGAACCGTGTGAGGACACTGAGGGCACTTGGTGTGTTCAGCTGGAGGAGACTGAGGGGAGCCCTCAGTGCAGTTCCAACTGCCTGGGCAGGGGCAGAGGATGGGCAGGACTGAGCTCTGCTCTGGGTGAGCAGGGACAGGAGCCAGGGAATGGCTGGAGCTGTGTCAGGGCAGGGTCAGGTTGGATCTCAGGACAAGGTTCTTCCCCCAGAGGCTGGTTGGGCACTGACCAGGCTCCCCAGGGCAGTGGGCACAGCCCCAAGGCTGCCAGAGCTCCAGGAGGGTTTGGATGATCCTCTGGGGCACAGGGGGTGACTCTGGGGATGGGCTTGTACAGGGCCAGGGGTTGGACTGGATGATCCTTGTGGATTCCTCCCAACTCACCACATTCTGTGATTCTGTGATTCCATGATTTACTTTGCTCCAGCCCCCCTTGGGACTGACACCCTCAGCCTCAGCTTCAGGATAGAAGGTTTGGATCTGTTCTTGATTCCTGCAGTGACAGCGAAAGGGGGGGTGAAGTTCCAGGCAAGGGATGGAGAAACCCTTTTTTTATTGTCCCTCCTTAAAATCCAGGTGAGAGCCCTTGAAAGGCTGCAGAGCAAGGCTGGCTCCGAGGATAAAACAGGGATTTTGTGACTCTTTTTTGTTCTCCCCATTCAGTACAAGGTGAAAAAACTTTTTAATTTCTCAGGTGTCCAAAACATGCTGAAGGCATCAAGAGAAAATAAATACATTGCTGGAATAACCTGACTGTGTGTCTACAGAGAGTATTTGCCAGGGATCATGCGGCGTGTCGACACAAGGGACAGGAGGAGAGGGAACGGCCTCCAGCTGGGCCAGGGCAGGGGCAGGGGGGACGTGAGGAGGAATTTCTCCCTGGAAAGGGTGGTGAGGCCTTGGCAGGGGCTGCCCAGGGAGGTTTGGAGTGCCCAGCCCTGGAGGTGCCCAAGGAAGGCCTGGCCGTGGCACTCAGTGCTCTGGGCTGGGGGACAAGGTGGGGATGGGGCACAGGGGGGATCCATGGGCTGGGAGGGCTTTTCCAACCTCAGTGATCCTGGGATTCTGTGAGTCCAGAATCAGATGCAGTGTAAACATGAAATAAAGAACCAGAAAGGTGCCTAGGGTTTGGGTTGGGGCGGGGTTTGGTTTTGATGTTGGAGTACCAGCACTGGGAAGCAGCATTTGAGTCCCCCCAGAGTCTGAGCGTTGTGGATAATCTGGGGAGGAGCTGGATTGGGGCTGGGGGTGGCTCAGGGGTGTGTCTGTGCACAGGTGTCCCCCTGGCAGGGCAGGGGGTGTGGTGGGGCTGGGGATGCCAAGCCAGGCTTGGGTGGGGTTGGGGATGCTCAGGGGAGAGGCTGCAGGTGACTCCAACCCCAGAGGTGCCGTCCAGGACAGAGCAGTTCCCACCCCAAAAGTCCCCACAGTTGTTTTGCACCAAGTGAGACGGTGTCCAAAGGCTCGGTGCGAGGCGTGTGCGGGCTGGGCAGCTCTGGGGAGTCAGCCACTTTCCAATACGGTTGGTTATAAATCTGAGGGGTTTTCATAATAATCCAAAGCTGACACCCTCTGAACCCTTCCCACCTTGTAAATACCTTTCTGAATTGTATGAGCTGATGGTTTTCTGTGTTTTCATATGACAGGCAGTTTGAGTCTGTAGTCGAGACCAAGTCCCATCCTACCAGGCAGTGTTTTATTACCGACTTCACCCGCCTATGTGAAGTGCAAAGAGCAGCTGGTGCTGTTTTGTTTCACCTGGGAGAGGGTTTCTGGGTTTGGGGGAGACTTGAGGAGCAGCGGGCTGTGAGCAGAGGACAAGAAGGTTAATCCATACTTGGTTTTCTGGCTCTCTCATCTTTGGACCACAAAACCATGTCCTGCTGCATCCCATGGGCTGTGCCAGCTGTGTGAAAGCTGCAGCCCTGAGCCGTGGAACACGGGCACTGCAGCTGCAGCCTCCCGCTGCCCACACCTGCTTCTCCCTCCCTTCCTTACATCCCAGTCTTTATCCAGGGAACAAAGCCACAGGAAAGAAAAATTGCTGGACCCCATGCTTGGGAGTGTGGGTCGAGATCAGTGGGTGCCCTGTGCCCCATCACCCCAAGGCAGCAGTGCCAGGAGCCCTGTGCCCACATCCTCGTGAGAAGCAGCGCTGGCACCACCCTGGGACACCATGGATCTGCTCAGGAATCTTTCCCAGATCTTTGACAAACCCATTAAACCCAGTGTCAGCTCATTTTGGCTACAAATACTTCTTTGAAGGAAGAATAAATGTTTTCATGCTCCAAGTGCAGCCATCCCTGCCCTCACAGGAATGTTTATGTATGTCTTACTCCTACCAGCTGGAAGTTCAATAATTATTCTTCCAGCAGGACAATTTGGAATGGTTCTGCCCTTGCTTTTCTAGTTCTCTCACTGTTACTGGCCATTGAATAACCCCTGATCCCAATCCAAACAGCCAAATGAACACTGCAAGATCCAAGAGGAGGATTTTAGTGAGTAGACTCTGTTAGGCTGGGGATTTCAGGAAGGCATCTGAAATGTGGGAAATGGATACTCATGGAGCTGCTGGACGATTTGAGCAGCTGCTTCCCACCAGCCCCAGGGCAAATCCCAGAGATTGTGTCATTTCATCACTGCCTGGCTCTTACTTTAACTGGTTTTTCCCTGCCTCAGCCTGGATCAGCAGTGGCACTGGGGGCAGTGGGTGGGCTCAGAGCAGCCTTTGTCCAGTTGCTCTTATCCTCATCTTGTGGATGTTTAACATCGAAAGGCAGCCTTGGAATAAAGGGCCAAACTGCCAGGATGACTCCCATCTGCCTGGGGTACCCAAGGCCTAAAAAATGCAGAAAATGGGCACAGGCTTAGAAATAGTTCACTTTATTATCCAGAAAAAAGTGGCGAGACAATACTCTTCCAATATCCCACTCCAGGTGTGCTGTGGGGCTGGTCCACGGCAGTGTGAGCCACAGCCAGACAGTCCCATGTGGGAATAGAGGTTGGAGGGGCTCAGGGAGCAAATCCTCCTGTGACCAATGAAGGCAGAGAAAACACAGACTTGAAATGATGGCCAAAGTTCAGCAGGGTCAGCCCAAGGTGATGGTTTGGGTTGGGGCTGTGTCCTGGGGCATCCCCAGACAGGGTGACACAGAGCTCTCGGGGCAGTGCTGGGCCTGGAACACAATACAAGTTGTCCAGGGTTTTTTCCAACACCTGATTCCTTTTACTTTGATGCAGTGAGGATGACATCACCCTCGATGGATTTTGGCCCTGTTGGACAATGTGGAGATATCTCCAGGTTCATTGGCACCGGGACTTCCCCTCTTCCACTTCCCCTCATCCTCACAGGAGAACTGGCAGAGCGAGTTCTCTTGGGCTGAAACTGCCCCACCACCCGGGTGTTCTTCCACCTGAGCAGGGTCCTCATTAGCACTAATTACCAGTTGTGTCCCTTCGTGGCTGCCGTGCTGATGTGACACAGATCTGTCACACACCCTGGGAGGAGCTCCTGATACAGCCTTGTCTCAGCAGAGCACACGCCCAGAGACTGCTCCCCAAATTACTGCAGCCTGGGGTCAGGTAGTCATGGGAATATCATGCTTGAATCATAGACTGATGGAATCATTAGGGTTGGAAAAGCCCTCCCAGCCCATGGATCCCCCCTGTGCCCGATGTCCCCCTTGCCCCCCAGCCCAGAGCACTGAGTGCCACGGCCAGGCCTTCCTTGGACACCTCCAGGGCTGGGCACTCCAAACCTCCCTGGGCAGCCCCTGCCAAGGCCTCACCACCCTTTCCAGGGAGAAATTCCTCCTCATGTCCCCCCTGCCCCTGCCCTGGCCCAGCTGGAGGCCGTTCCCTCTCCTCCTGTCCCTGTTCCCTGGGAGCAGAGCCCGACCCCCCCCAGCTCCCCCCTCCTGTCAGGGAGTTGCAGAGCCAGAAGGTCCCCCCTGAGCCTCCTTTGCTCCAGGCTGAGCCCCCCCAGCTCCCTCAGCTGCTCCTCACATGACTGACTCTCTCTCAGTGAGTTTGTATTTCAAAAAAAAATTATCAAAAGCCTGGGTTTACATCCATTTTATTAAGTCTTGGACATATCACTCACGAGGTCTCACACTGGGAGTTGCTCAGACACAATCCGAATTTACAGATACAGGGATCAATATCCCCTCTCTTGCTTTTCCTGGCGTCCCATGCTAAAGCCAAAACGTTTGATTTTTTCTAATGCTTTCCTTAATTAATGTCAATGTTTTTCTCTTTCTCTCATACCATAGGAATTGGTTTTGTCCCTATTACAAGGAGATTGCAGGAACTCCAGTTCCAGCTGACATCTCCTGCCACAGAGTGAGACCCAGGGCTGCTGCTGCACTGTCCATCGGTGCAGTGCATCCACTGCCAGAGTGAGACACAGATTTACTCTTTCTGCAAATAAATGGAGGATTTTTTCCCTCTTTTTTATCCTTTTTTTCTCTTTGCTCATGTTTTCCTCATTTCCTATGTCCTGGCAATCCTTTCTGCAGTCAGGACACCAGCCTGGCTGTACAGCAGTGCTTTGGGAAGCACCACGAGCATTGTGCTGGTCAGCAAATCTCTATTCTGTGTATATTTAGACTGAGACATGCTGATTTTTTACTTTAGTGTCACAAACAAATCTCTGCTGCCTTGGGTGATGTCCAGGCGAGCAGCTGATTACAGGGAGAGCAGAAGAGGCTGGATTTTGTCCCATCTCAGTCTCGGTGACTCCTCTGTGAGCTGCCTGAGGGGGAGTTACGCAACGGGTGTGATTTGACCTGCAAGTCCTTTGTTGCAGGTCGTGATGTGAAGGAATTCAGCTCAGGTGCCCAGGGTTGACAGGAAAAGCCCTTGGATGTTTTTTCACCCGGAGTATTGTCCACTGAGTGTCAGCAGTGCTCACACAGCCCAGGCTGACATGGGCACATGGGTGAGTTTGGGCTTTATGGCCCCACTTAGAGGGACTTTGGGGCAATGGCATGTTTGGTGTTGGCTTTGTCCAGAAGAATGTAAATGGGGCAGCTTTTGGGGTACGTCAAAGTTTCACCCCCAGACTTGGAGCAGCAGCAGTTGTTTGCTGGGGGGGAGACTTTCAACTCCTGCTTTACCTTTGAAATGCTACAAAAAGGGTTTAGAGCTCATGACAAGCATTGTCCTAAGCAATTTTGAACGGATTAAAGACATTTCTGCTGACACCGATGTCCTGGGAGGCAGGTGTGCTGTCAATAAGAAAGGACTTTGCACCATTCCCATTTGTCCATACTCCATCTCTCTACCATTCGGCAGAGATTCAAACAGGTAATGGAAAAAAATGCTTAGCAGAAAGCTCTGGGTCCGTTTCCATGGCAAGCCCCAGTTCTGTGCTGTCACACCATGCTGCTGTTAGGACCAAATTCCAATGCCTGCTGCTGCATTTGGTCCCTGCTGTGTCATCTGCTGGCAGCTTGTGTGTCCTTGGTCCCCAAAGCCCCTGCGTGTCTCCCATCCGGCCCTGGCTCCTGGGCGCTCCTCACCCCCCTGCAATGGGGGCACTGCAGTTTGCCTGCAGGATACAGACCCTGAGGGCTGAAAAAGCTGCTCCCTGCCAAAGGTTGAAGTTAAGGAGATGGAAATGCCATCACCTGAGCCAGGTGTTTCCCTGTCTCCTTGCACATATGGCACATCTCCTTTACAGGCTTTTGTATCCCACCCTGTCTCCACCTCACCTGCCTGGGAGGTTTTCTCTGGCAAGGCCCATTGGTTATTTCTGGATGCTGAGCCTGCTGTCAGTGGGACTGTGGTAAATAATTCCATGTCAGTGCATCCAGGACAGGGATCCCTCTCATCCAGGGCTGGCCTGCTGAGCAACGCTTGCAGGAACAGGCACTCTGCTCGAAGGCATAGACAGGACAACCTGAGCTAGCAATGTCAGCAAGGTCAGGCCTGAGGTTGGGGCTTCTTAAATAAAACTAGTTATTAAATGAACAGCACAGTGTGCAGAACCAGCCCATGATTCGGCATATCACAGAATCCCAGACTGGTCTGGGTTGGAAGGGACCTCAAAGCACATCCAGTCCCACCCCCTGCCATGGGCAGGGACACCTTCCACCAGCCCAGGTTGCTCCAAGCCCTGCCCCACCTGGCCTTGGACAGTTCCAGGGATCCAGGGGCAGCCACAGCTTCTCTGGGCAACCTGTGCCAGGGCCTCCCACCCTCACAGGGAACAATTCCTTCTCCATATTTTCACCTGAGTCCCAGGTGGTGGCACCTCCTCCCTGTTACACCCTGGGCTGTGCAGGAGCTCGGATGGGGATTGTCTTGTTTCCCAAAGTACCGTCCTGTGTTGCAGCTCTAGGGTTTGTGACAGGCATTCTGGGCTGAGCAAGTCATTCCCAGCTCTGCTGAAAGCAGAACTGAGTCAGAGCTGCTGGGACACCTTACAGGGACAGCTACAAACCCACCCAAGGTCTCATTCTTCATGAAAACATGACCCTTCCCACACCCTGGTACTGGTGGTGCTGTCACGCTGATGGGGCTCCCTCACCCCCTGGCGCTCCGTTCTCACCCCCTCCGGGGCTTTCTCAGCGTTAATCAGGTGGACACAGCCCTCAGGTTGGCACCAAGAGGCGATTCCCTCTCTGGGTGAGCCAGAAGGATCCCAGAGCCACTTCCCCGGGCACAGTCTGGAGCGAGGGAGGGATTCTCCCAGGACTGGCTGCTGAAGATTTCAGCCTCCCTGTGTTGGTCTGGGTGCAGAGCAGGAAAACGAAATTCCGCCAATTCTGCTTCTGTAGTGGGATATTCAAACTGCCTGGGATAGAACTAATTTATTAAGAACAGGAAAATGTCATCTATTTAAATCTGTTAATTTGCCACGGCAGGTGGGAGGGCAGTGGAGCAGGACACGGTGGAGCAGAGGGAGAATTATAGAATCCCAGATCGGTTTGGGTTGGAAGCGACCTTACATCCATTGCCACCCCCTGCCATGGGCAGGAACACCTTCCAGTAGCCCAGGTTGCTTCAAGCCCCGTCCAACCTGGCCTTGGACACTTCCATGGATCCAGGGGCAGCCACAGCTTCTCTGGGCACCCTGTGCCAAGAGCTCGCGGCGAGCACACGCGGGTTCTTAAAGGCGTTTTCCCAGCGCTTTCGATTCCCGGTTTCCAGCACAAACGGCAGCGCAGCCCCTCGCGCGCGCACACACACACACACAGACACACACACAGACACACAGACACACACACACACACACACACAGAGACACACACAC
>VXAY01005698.1:42095-88334 GCA_013399855.1 Oxyruncus cristatus
GCCGCACGGACCCGCAGCGGAACGCCCCGGGGAGGGGGGTCCGGTCCCGCCGCCCCCGCACCCCCGGGCCGGAGCTCCCGCCGAACGGGGCCGGGGCCGGGGCCGCGCCGGGCCGGCACACACGGAATCACCTAATTGTGTATTGGTTGTACTCTAATTAACGCTCACGCCGCTAAATTCACCGTAGTGGAGAGGCGGTCTGATGGGAGCAGTGGAAAGAGATGGTTTTTCTTTAATATGAGGAAATTAGGTCTCTTCACTCAAATATTAAGGACCCCTCGTTTTGCTGCCTTTAGGCATGAATTAAATTCAGTTAGGAGCTGGGAGAGAATAATAATTAGTAAATATCTCCTAATTTGTCACGAGCATAACTGCATTTTGTGCTAAGCATAATTTGGTCTCGCATACGAGTTTTCATGCAGTTCTCCAGAACTGAGGGGTAGAATGCAAATAATCTGCTGTTAAGGCACTCTGAAGGTGAGCTGGGTTCAGTGGAGACATTAAATGGGTTTTTTGGCCAGTGGAGTTCTTGCTAAATTACCCGATCTGGAAAATACAAACTTTCTTTAAATGTGTCGCCTGGCCTCAAAAAGCAGAAATAGAATAGGCAAAGGGGAAACCTAAAAAACCTTTGTGTTTCTTTCATTATTTTTACTGGTCACTGAGGCCAAGGGCTTAAAAGCTGTTCCTGGGGAGCCTCCTGCCCTGGCCCCTGTGGATCCCTGGGGGACATCAGAGCCATCAGTGTCCTGCAGCAGCGAGGGGAAGGCTGGGGCCGCTCTGTGGTGTCCCTCACAGGACCAGGTTCCTCCAGAAAGATGCCTGTGAAATTCCCGAGGGGGAAAGTGAGTTCTGGTGGCTTTTTCCCTCCCTGGAGCTGTGGGTCACTGAAACCCCTCTGCTGAGGGTTGTGTGAGGTGCTCGAATAGCGTTTGGGGCTGCAAGGTTTGGCTCCCTCAACTTTCTTTCTTATTGTTTTGTAAGTGCTCTCATGTTTTAGTCTCTCCTACTTGGGGCCGGGTTGTAGCAGGAGGAAGCAAATGGAACTTTGGCTGGTAATTGTTGTACCCTCCATTTACAGCTGGAGCTGGGAAATATGCTGATCCATGCAAATATCTGTAGGGTTAGTAAGAGTTTCATTATGTAGGAGGAGGTTTAAGAAACAAATTTTTCTCTCTTTCACAAGAAATGAATACATGTAAAAATTTTAATAAGATGAACAGTTCTGTAGTTTCTAGCAGAAAATGATACTCTGCAAAATGTAGTTGGTAGCTGAATTTAATGTTAACCTTAGTGAGGGCTTGCACAGAAACACTTGTGTTTGAGTGGAAATGTTTCACTAAAATCATTGAAAATCATCCCTAAGTGAAGACGTGGAGGTTTTGCCTTCTTGTGTGGTGGGGAAGGTGAGATTCTCCAGGAGATTTGTTTAAATCCACAGAGCAGAAGCTGTTTGGGCCGAGTTTCCCATCAGGGATTTCTGCGGGAAATGGAAACTCGAATGTTAGTGCTGGTGGGAAACATGCCGAAGCCTGGGGCTTAGGGCTCATCCCAGCCTGGCAGACTCAGGGCGATGCCGTTCTTTGTGGGAGTGTTCTTGGTTGCAGCCCCCAGGATGTTTTATGCCTCTCTGATACAGGAGATGCCATTGGTGCTCTCTGGGTGCTCCATTACTTGCCTGCGGTGCCAGGAGGAATCTGTAGTAAATAGAGGAGCAAATGTGTGATGTGAAAGTTCTGAGGAGCAAACAGAACCGGGTTCTGAGGGGCTGATAAACAGGAGATGATGTGTCAACACGTTAATTGCATGGAAGTTTCAGAACACGCCATTCTAGCCCTCGAGTCTGCCTTCCTTGTGTAGATCATTTGCATTTATTTAAAGGAAAATCAGTCATGGAAGTAATACTCTTCTATTTTTAAAGCTGGAATCTAAGAGAAATATTTCAAGGTTTCAGAGTGACAACGTTGATTTGCTGTATGAAATTTTAGTGAGTGTTCCCAAGTCACCGTATCTCTTAGGACAGCTGAGGGCTTCCCATGCCTGGTGCCAGTTCTGTATCCTGTCATCAGTCTTTTCCAGGGACGAGCAGTGATGGAGTGATGCCATTCCATGGCTTCATTTGACTGTCCAGCTGAGCTCCTGGTGCCTGCAGAGGTGGTTTTGGGAGGCTCGAGGCCTCATAGGTTTCCTGGGGCTGACTGGGGTGTGTGCAGAGTCAGGCTCAGGGTGTGTGCAGGGCTTGGATCTGGCTTAGTCACCTCCGGCCTTAGGATGGGCTCGGGGAAGGGCTGTGTGAGAGCGGGTGGGAAGTGAGGAGTGAGGAAGTAATCCAGAACAGTCCAGAACAGGTGGGGGGCCAGCCAGAGTGATTGAAAGGGCTCTTTCTTCCCTGGGTTTGGTTTTCTCAGTGAAATTAGAGAACTGTGACCTTTCTGCTCTTTCAAAGAACCAACCTTTTTTCTTTCTTAAGGTGAAGTACTAACAATGCTGTGTGAAATAGGTTTTGTTACCTCCAGAGTCTGAGTTGTGTATCAAATCTGTGGTGTTCAGTCACATCAACCCTGTGATTTGCCTTTGATACCTGCTAAAAGCCTGGTGTTCTTCATTTTCTCAGGAAGCTTCCCTGCACCATACTTGTTTAACCAGCAGCTTTCAAAGCAGGGGGTAATTAGCTGCTTAGTTTATATTAAAGTGGTTGTAAAAGAGTACATAAATATGACAAAGAAGGTTTTTTTAATACAGGTTAAAAAGTTAAGCATTTATGGGGTAAACGGTGTCCAGCATAAGATGTTGATAGTACAAGAAAATAAATCCGTTGCTCCGGGGCTCTGGTACCCACCAGACCCCTACGGGCTGTGGCTCCTGTGTGGAAGTTCTCACATCCGTGGTTCACTGTGCCCCTGGTGCCTGTGCTGTTCCCAGACACAGATCCCTGTGCTGGCAGCTCAAATCCAGCAGAGCACTGCTCCGTGGCAGGAGCAGGAGAGGGTTATGGAAAGGCCTAGGAATAAAAGGGACAAACACTTGTTCACTCTGTGTTAGCATTTGTATCTTGAAGTTACATATGTGGAAAAGTCTTCCTAACACACTGCCTTCAGTGTCTAGAACGTCTCTGGCTCTCATAAAAGCGTCCAGTGTTTAAGTACCTCTGTAAATAATAAATGAAGAACTATAATTGAATATCTTGCCAGAAATCTTTTCAGTTTCTTGTGGCAGGGCTTTGATGGGAGCTGAAGGTCTTCAAATCCGAAGGTACCAATTTCAGAAGGATGTGTTTCACGCAGGCCTGCCTTGCCAGCGGCAACTCCTGTTGTAAATCAGTTCCTTGGGTTACTGCAACTGGAGATGGTTGTGCCCCCAAACTATTTAAAGCTCTACAGTGCAAAATAAATCTCAGCATTCTGTTTGGAAACTAAAATACAGCTGCTGTGTGTATCTCAGGAGGGCTATAGTGGTCTGGCTTTTTTTCTTCCCTGTCTCAGTCATTGCAAGCCAAGCAGGCAGTTGTATTTGTGGGAATTTTTTTCCACTTGTTCTTGGAGGAATCCTTCAAAGAGCGGACTTTTGTAGCGATGGAGATACAGGCAATGATCATCTTTGCAGCTGAAACAAAGGACGTGCTGTTCTGGCTGAAATGTCACTGGTTCTTAATTGAAGCCTGGGAGTGGATTGAGAGTTAGTAAGGCTTTTGTAAACCTGTGTGTAACCTAGTTGTGCTTTCTTCAGCAGGGTAATGATGTGGTGGCTCTGCAGTTACCATTTTTCTGATCTTCAGTAGCCAAATGAGCAGAGCTGGGAGGTGTGTGCAGGGGTTCATCCGCGGGGGGATAAAGGCAGTGGCTGGAGCGGACAGCTGAAGAGCCGCTGCGTGGATGGGTGTTAGGAGGGCACAGCCTTAGCATGAGCCGTGGGGGCAGGGGTGTGAGGTGTGTGCTGCTGCCAGGCTCAAAGTGACAGTCCCATTTCAGAGAGTGCCTCCGAGAGAAAGGATGCAAAGCTAAAGAGAAGAGATTGCTGTGACTTTGGCAGCCGTGCAGAAAATGGGAAGGAAGAGCTTAAGAACATGAATTGGGCACAGCAACTGCATTTGGAGCCGGCAGAATGGGGAGGAAATGAGGGAAGTAGGCAAAGAAGTGTAGAAAGCTGCATCTTTTGGGAAGGGTTAGGTGGAGGAATAGACGGATTGGGGAAATGGGATGGCAAAGGGAAGGAGGAGACTACAAAGATGCAGAAGCGTGAGGTTTGTGATGAGAGTGGCAGCAGCCATCAGTTTATTCAGGTGAGGGAAAGCTGCAGATGTGCCAGTTGTAGGGAAAATTCTGGAAGTAAATTGCTTTTGGTTCTTAATAGAAAAGTTACAGTATCTTGAGGAGAGTAAGCCCTGGTGTTTGGCCAAAGTTTCACTTTTTCAGTCTCTTCTGAGGTTTGGAGGCTTTTTACCTCGGGATGCAGTTTCCATTTTGTAACATCAGTGAATTTTCCAGCTCTGCCCCACGCGAGCAGGGGAGGTGCAGCAGGGGGAGTTCCCTGGAGCTGGAACACGTGCACAGCTCCCTGTGCGAGAGCAGCGGCTGGGGCTGTGCCGCCCGAGCCCTGCCCTGCGCTTGGGGATCCACATCCCGGTGTCCGTGAGGGTACCCTGCAGGCAGGCTGGTGTGTGCACAGCTGCCCTCTCTGAAGTGCTCTGGGATTGCTCCTTTCCAAGGCCGTGGAGCACGTGCTGCCGTGGCTGTGTCACACGGGGCTCACTGTATCCCTTGGGATACAGGGCTCGGAGTGGTGTGGAAAATTTGGGTCGCTGAGGAACGTCGTGAGCCACAGCTCAGCAAAACAACCTGCCTCGTTACAAGCTGTACGCTCAGAGAGGCTGGGAATGTGCTTTGAAGGATGGCTGTACCTTTTCATGTCACGTGTGTTTTCTAAAGCACCTTCTCTCCTTAAACCAACGCGCTGTGTGTCTCTGGTGTGGGGGGGCTGTTGCTGTGCACTTGGAGGTCTCTGTTGCTTTGGCATTTCCAGTTCCCTGTCTCTGGGCAGCTCTGGTGCTTGTGCAGCAGCACGTGAAGGGAGATTGCTGATGGCGCTACAATGAAATGGATGTTGCAGCAAACGTGCCAATGTGAGAGGGATGATGTGTGGGAGAGAGTAAGAGCCCATGGTTATGGGGGGGCTGCTCCGTGACAAGTGGTTTTTTTGTTGCAAGGAAGAAAATAAATTGAAGGGAAATGGGAATATTTACTGAGTTGTTTAAACTAATGCTGATTAGTAACAATCCTTTCCTTCCAGCTTTTTTCTTGGGCGATGTCTTCTTTATACGAGTGCCACTGTTTATGTTGTTACATAATCTGATTTCTTGGTTTGATTTTTATGGCATCATTATCCACAGAAAATCCACTTTTTCTGGAAAATCCCTTCCTTCCCCACTTTATTGATGTACTTGTGAGCTCAGTGGTGTGACATCTGACAGCCTACTCCTCTTTCCTGAACCACTTCCACAGACTTCCCAATATGAGCAATGCATGACCGAGACCAGATAATGCAAAAGTAACGTAATGCTGTTTGTGTTTTAATAACCAAAAAGCACTGACTCTTTTTGAAAACTTACTTTGCTTCTCATGCAGGCTGAATTAACAATGGGAGCGTTTGAAGGCATGTTGTTTCTTCGGTGCTTTGTTAACCCAGGTCCCCGCAGGACTTGCATCCTTGTATTTGCACCCCGGGAAATGAACAGTTTTATTTGGGATCAAAGAGTAGTTCAGCTTCCCAGGCCTATTTCTCATATGAAGACAGCTGGAAATTTGTAAGATGTAGGTCAGGACCTACTTGATAGGAATAGGGACTGATGTGCTTTCTGGGAAAAATGGTGGGAAAAAAGCTTTTGTGGGTCAACTTCTAGCTGTGGCAACACTACAACATTTTGGTTTGCTCATTGACTTGGAGGAGAATCACAGCTATATATATATATGTGTATATTCAGTGTACAAGTTGCAGGGCAGCACTCTGAGTTTCATTCTGTTGAGGAGTTTGTGAATGTGGAGTTCTGGTAAAGAAGTTGTGGCACGTGCACTGTTTGCCTTTTTGAGAGGTGTGTGGTTGTATTTCAGGGTGGTTTGCAGGATGGGGCTGTGTTCAAATCTCCCAGCCTTTTCAGTGAAGCCAATTCAAGTTTTCAGACAAAAATGCCTACAGGTCTTTGAAAATCTACACTCAGAATTTGCAAAAACTTAGTAAGTTGCAGCTTGGATTTGATAGAGAATCTGTTGGGGCAGGGAAGGACTGGCCAGGGAAACTTGATATTCAGGCTGTCACCATCGCACCAGTCCTCCAGACCAAAATCAGACCTGTGCTGTGACACTTGCGAATAATTTTGAGGTTTGCCTTCGTGGAGAAAGGCCTCTCCTTCCAACACCCTGCGGGCTCTGCAGCGACTTAGCAAATCAGTACATTTATATAATTTTGATAGGTTTCTTGCTGAGCTGTATTGTGCTCTTAAAATTCTGACTCATATGCCTTAACATCTTAGTACTTTTCTTGGCAGCCTTAAAAAATCATACATTGGACATGGAAGTGGGCCTACAATGCTGCTTTGTCCTTGAGATGCTGCCCTGTAATTACTATGGCTTTACCAGTGGTAGAAAAGCAGGAAATTGGCCCACGATGAAGGTGCTCCTTTGTTTGGGAAGCTGTGGGCAGTCAGGGGCACTCGTGTCCTCCTGGAGCAGTTTCTTGACACAGCTGGGAACAGTGGCAGTTTCTCCTGCCCTTCTGAGTTGCTGGTGCCTTGAGCTGTGGAGCGCAGTGGTGGAGGCTGAGGAGCACTTGGTTCAGCTCCCTGGAGGGGCTGGAGAGCAGGGCAGAGGGTGAGAGACGACCGTGCCATGTTCTTCTGTGGATGTGGCAGCATTTGGTTCTAGAAAACCTTGCTCTTGCTTCTGGCTGCTGGCAGGGGAGGTTTTATAGGCCCCGGCCCAGACTTTTTGAAGATCTCTCTGAAAGGCTCACAGTTTGGTCTCTGTAGGATGTGCTTTCTGTGACACGCGTAGTGTGAGTTTTCTGCAGACTTCATCTTCTCTTAGGGGTTACTGTTCCAGCTGCTTTAAATGAGTCACCTGAAGTATACTACTGACGGTACTGGCTGGAGGCCTTTTATCTCCTTGCTTAGCAGGAGGTGCCGTTTTCTTGTCTCAGGAGTGGCAGACCATGTCTTACTCTCTCCTGGTTCTGGATTGTTTTCCAGAGAAGCAGCTGAAAATACACTGAATTCAGCGCTGTCGTTCAGGTCTGGAATGTCATAATGGCTCCATCTTTGAGCTGCAGATATGTGAGGCAAGTCAGGTCATTTTGAGTCTGGAAACAGGGAAATAGTCACTGCAATCAAATGCTTTAGAGCATGTATATAGCAGACCAGGAGAAGCACATTGGGCTGTTTGCAAACCTGTGTATGGCCCCTGAGGCAGCTCCTGGAGCAGCCCTGTGAGGTGTGAGCTGGTGCTTGGAGCTTTAGTATTTACTTTGTTGTTTGCACTGTAGTTTCTTCACATCTTCTTTAATCTTTGCAAAGTGAACTGTAGCCCCAAAACACTTGTTCCTTGGGTGATTCAAGGCAGGGGAAGGAGCAATTTGCTGTCGGTAAATCTGTTTCTCTGTCTTAGATCCACCAATCCGCCGCCCCACTAACGCAGTCGGTGCTGGGCTGGTCAGTGCCTTGTCTCTAACAGCTTTAGCAGTAATTGGGCTTTCGTTCAAGAAAGAAGTAGATACACCAAGCTGAAGATGATTGGCTGCTCTCTTTTAACAGACAAGTCTGAGAAGGAAAACCCATTCGAATCCCCTTTCATTCTGGATTGGTGGATCTGAAGCCCAGAAACAAAGTTTCAGGTAAGATGTCACCCTGTACTATATCTTGCTGCTTCTGCTTAGATGAGTTTGTCTGCACATTCAGTCTCTGGCTTTAACTGCTTCATGTCCCCCAAGTGTTTGGACACAGAGAGTCAGATGCTGAGCTTGCAGTCAGAAAGGGCATATCCAGGAGTTACAGTAGGACTGTAGGGAATTGCTGGTCTCCTGTGAAGGACAGGCCTAGGAACATGAGGCGAACTTCTGTGGAGCTGGAGAGCTGTGTGTCCAGGGGCACAGAGCGAGTGGCTGCCTCATCCTGCCTCTGTAAGGGCAGAGCAGCCTTGCCAGGGACTGCATTGAGCTTCTCTGGGTAGTTCAGGGAGCTCACAGGTACCAGCTCTGAGTTCTCATGGCTTCATCAGAAATGGAGAGGGTTTCTCCAGTTGTTCCTAGTACAAATTCCTGTAGCTTTTCCTGCTGAAATGCCATTTGAAATTCTGTTGTGGGCAGCGAGCTAAACCCTCTGTGGGATTTCAGTGGGAAGATCTGTCCCCAGCTGGTTTTGGAGGTATCTACGCCGGGTGTAAGGCAGGGCTTTGGGGAGGAGCCTTGAAGTGATAATGGGTTTATTTCAGAGTAAGGGAGAGTGGTTGTATTTTGAGTCACATTCATCTGAGATTTTGAGATGACTGTAAAAGGCTACAAGATGTTCTCTTGGAGATGGGTTTGGAGGGTACTTTTGTGCCTCAGGAAAGAAAGCTGTGTCCCTAACTGGTAGGAAAATAAAGTTCTGCCAGTTCAGTATATCTGGTGTGGACAGGAGAGCTGCACCTCTCCCAGTGTGCTCTAGGGTCAGTTAGTGCTTTGATGAACTTGGCAGCTTATTTCCAAAGTCACTCCAAAGCAATGCACCTCAATTCCTTTGGACAGTAGTAGCAATAACACCAAGCCTCTTGTGTGTTCTCTTTGGCAGGGAGTTGCTACAGCAGTTGGTAAGGCCTCAGTATTTAACCTCCTGTACCAGAGACTCTTGTAGATGCCATTGGTTGTTTTAGCTCTGCGTTTGTTTTGCTGGCGTGGTATTTTGTGCAAAAGTGATATTTGAATTTAATTGATAAATACACGTATAATGAATTATTTGTGCACAGGGTGCTGTTGGGTTTTGGTTTGGTTTTTTGAGTAGTAGAATTTTATTTGGTTAGGGTGGAGAAGTGTTGGGCATGCTGTTTTCATGTAATTCTTTAAAATAAACCTGGGGGAAAACCTTAAGGAAATGCTTATTAGGCTTAGTCTGACACATTTCTTGCAGTCTCATCTAATACCAAACTGAATTTGTCCCATGCACCTATCAGACTCACTTTGGAGTTAAAACTGTAAAATAACATCTTCCTGTGGAATATTTGCTGTTTAGAAAAAGGGTGTGCCTTTTTCTAAAAGAAGAAAATGGGGAGGCAGAAGTGAACTTGGCATCTTTTATGATGAAACCTGAAAAGAGGAAATAATTCAAAATACACTGAGGGGGGGAAAAAAGAGGAAGCATAAATGTGTGCTCCTGCTGATCAAGATCCTCAGTGTTATGATATTTAATATTGCTTAACTTTTGGAAACATGAAATGACCCTACAAAGGCAGCAGTAGAGCTGAGCAGGTTGGTGGCTTTGGTCTTGCCTGTGTTTTGAGTCTTACATTTCAGAAAGTACAACATAGGGCAGCTCTCAGAGCTGTGTCAATATTTCTGTGCAGTCCCTGGTGCACAAACCCTGCCTACGAATCCCGAATGTTGTTCTGTGAGAGCCCAGGCTTGGACCTCAGGAGTGTGTGCAGTAGGGGGTTAATGTTATTGTTAGTTGTGTTAGGCCTCGCCCTTAAAAACTTTATACAGAAGAGAGTCTGAGACAACTTTTAACATGTTCGACAAGTTTCAGCCACATTTTCTATGTGTTTAACTCCCTCAAAGTGTCTGCTGTCTGAGCTGGCAGTGCTGAGTCTCTTTTCCCTGGGTGTTACGCGCTCAGAGCAGGGGTGCTGCTGTCTGGAGGTGTCTGTGACCCCTCGGTTCCTGCTGCAGCAGAACAGGGGAAACCCTTTGCTTTTGAAATGGCCTTTTGAAGGTAACACAGGGTGTGTTCATGCAGAAGGGAATATCACACTTCTGGAGTCTTGGAACTGGGGGAGTTGGGGTGTATGTACACGAAGGAAGCAGGGTTAATCTCAGCGCTGTGTATTTTGGAAAACTTAGATGATTTCAGTTCACGTTCGGAGTGATTTACATGAACGAATTAGGATTTTCTCCCCAGTCCTTTGTATCTTCCTGAAAATGAGCTGCTGCATCTGATGAGTCTTATCCTGATGCATAAACTATAATGGAGTAAGATGGTTATTGTATTCAAGGAAAGCATTTTATCTTCTCTCCACTGAACCCATATTCCTTTTGTAGCATTCATTTGGTGTAGCACACGTGTACTTTGGTCTCCAGGAGCAGAGTGGGACAGCGTTATCCATCACCCTCCTGTGAATTCAGTGTCCTATCTAGAGCAACGGTGTGGTAATGAGGAGAATTTATCCGATCAATTATTTTCCCTTTGTCTTGCTTTAAATTTCCTGATTCCTCACTTGGTGCTTTTCCCCAAATGCAGGAGCTCACGTGCAGATCTTGAATGGCTGTTGGAAGGTTGTTGCATGGAGCCATGATTATTGGGAATGGCAAATCATTTGTCTAAATTGGTTTTCCTAATGGCACCATGACTCAGTTATTGGTTACCTAATTTTTTGAGAATGATCTGATAGTAAAGGAATAACAGAAACATTTCACAAGTTGAAATGAGTTTGCTACTCTGTGGATACTTATTTTTGAGAAAATCACTTTTGCATTTGTAGTTCATCAAGGGACAGAAATGCAAGAGTAAATTATATCTAAGACAGCTTTCTTGACCTGAAAATATAGTCCTCCTTAAATTGAACCAGGTCACTGGAATGCATGAAGTCCATGGAGTTTGGAAATATGTTGTAGGGATGGTACTCCAACAGCCTTCCAGTGTGGACACTCGGGCCGTGCCGTGAGGCTGTGTTTGGCCCTGGGAAAGGCAGTGCTGTGCTGGCACCAGCTCCAGCAGACTTGTACAGAGCATGTGAACACACTGCACCTCCAGGGGACAGCTTGGGCTTGGAGTGGGATGGGAGGAGCACAAAGTGCTGCCCCTGGGCTGGTGGCAGAGTGTCGGTCTGCAGTCCCTCTGCAGAGCTGCGGGATGTTGGAGCAGAGGTGCAGAGCAGGGCCAGGCTGTCACCGGGGGACTGTCGGTGCTCCCTGCATGTCCCACAGAGTATTCACACACACAGCACACTGACATTCCCGCTTTCCACCCCTCACATCCTCAGAGCACTCCTTCCCATGCCCAGTGATTCACCACTGCTCTGCCTGGCACTGTCTGAATAAATCACTTACGGTAAAACACCTGGTAAGATCTGGATGATATCCCAGCCTGGACTTCCAGCCGGCAACTGTGCCCTGCCGAGTGTAAAATAATACTGAAGGCCTTGAAACAGTGTTACTGCTTTATGGTTTTTATGTCTTATGATGGTTAATGCTGATTTTTGAGAAACTGAGATCTGAGCTTGATAGTAAATTTGAGTTGGGAGCATAAGGCTTTCCCCGGTGTTC
Source organism: Oxyruncus cristatus (assembly GCA_013399855.1). Taxonomy (NCBI): domain Eukaryota; kingdom Metazoa; phylum Chordata; class Aves; order Passeriformes; family Cotingidae; genus Oxyruncus; species Oxyruncus cristatus. The sequence continues at coordinate 53,595 of VXAY01005698.1, forward strand.
AGACCGCCCTCAAATCCGAGTCTGCTTTTCAGAACACCCCTTTGTGCAGCACTAACTGAGCCCCGAGCCACGGAGAGGGGGTTAAGTGGCAGCAGTTACCCTATAAATTTATCAATATTAATTGTTAATAATTGGAAATAAAGAAGTATCAGTTCTATTGGTCCAGGCCTAAATCAAAATAGGCTAAGCAGTAAATCGCCAATGTTGAGTAGCATGTGCGTTTCTTACAGCTAAAAACCTGAAAAAATTCATAATGAAGGTTCAAGTTATTTGGTTGTACCTTTTTTACCAGTTCAAATATCAATTTATAGCCCCATGGACATCCAGAGCACAGCCTAACCTTGCTGAAGAACTGGTCTGCAGTCACAGGAAAGCTGGGGAAAGCATTTCAGACTTCAGGATTTATAAACTGGAAAGATTTGTTGGGTTCTGATGGTCAACTGCTGTGTAAGAAAAAAGTTGCTGCAGGAGGAGTGCATTTATATAGTTACCCATGCTTCCTGGAAAAAAAAGGGAGTAAATTAGCTCCTGCATTTTCCTTTGGAATTCCAAAATTCCCTGCCAGTCTCTTTTGGACTCTGCCTAGAAACTGTTTGTAAAAAAACAAGGACATTTTTGCCTTAAGACCCGAATTTCCAAGCTGTAAATTTGGATTCCAATAAATTTGGGTCTCATAAATTTGGATTCCTTAAATTATCTTGTATAAATACAATGCATGCATGAAAACTTCCGAGGTCATAATTTCAGTGCTCTATAAGAGCTGCAGCACAAGGCTTGGTTGTGGAAATGCTGTAATTCTTGATTCTGACACTGCAGTGTTGCCATCCCTGGGCAGCAAAGGGGTGCTGGTTCCATCAGGAATACCCACTATAGTCCAGAGGCATTTCTTGAGCAATGTCATGGGCTTTATAGGATAAATGAGGGATTTTTCTTTTTAAGGGATACAAAAGTGTGAGGATTTCTGTGGGACATCACTGTTTAATATCAGATGCACTGAACCGAATGATTTCTGGGCATTTTACAGTGCTTTAACAAGACAGCAGTGCTGTAACTTGGGGCAAGTCCAGAGGGAGTGAAAACTTTGGATGGTTCAGGGTCTGAGGGGAGTGTTTTTGATACCTTCATCCTAAAATGTTGGTTTGTTGGGTGAACACTGTTTTGTGCTTCGCTATTAATATAAGAAGTTCTTAGCATCTAAGATTTAAAGGCATTGAGGCCTGTTCCTTTTTTATTGATGCTGCCGAGAATTTACAGATTTGAATGCAAATGCAGCATTTGCATAGGCTGCTTAAATTTGAGATTTAAGGTTGAAACCTAAATCTTGAAATGTAATTCCTGTGGCTTTGTGTATAGAAATAAAATCAATCATCTAATAACAAAATTAGGGTATGAATCGTTCCAAGTATGGGGCGGGGCAAAGGTCCGAGTGAGAGTGTCTCTGTTCTTGCCCTGGAGCTCAGAGCCCTGCTGTGCCCGGCAAACAGGGCCTTCAGGTGAGCCCAGAGCCCTCCAAACTTCCTTAAATCGTGCTGCAGCTCCCTGGGATCCTGAGGAGAGGCAAGGGGAGGGTGAAGGCATGAGCTCAGGCTCCTGCTGGGTGAGGTTAAGTCTGGAGTAACTTCAACTTTTATTCCTGACAGTCCCTACGCAAGAAGGTCAAGCAATAACATGTCAGTGAACACACAAATATTTGCACGTTCCTGTTTGGTGTGAAGTGGGAGGCAATATTTAATTTGTAGTATTGTGCAATATGGTTTTATAAATCCTTTCAGTCAGGGTTTCGTAATCCTGTGAAAAGGCTTTTGTGGGGCTTAAACTTGGCGTGGAAATGGCCTCGGTGTCTGATGGATTCTGAATTAAATTTAAAAAAATGTTCTCAAGTGACCCATCTTTCTCCTAAGTATTTAAAATTCAGCTTATTTGGGTAAAGTAGTTCATAAAAGAAAAAGCAGTCTAACAGTCTAAACTAGTGAAAAATAGTAAAACTATTTAGCTTATAATTTATGGACACCTACAGGTGTAGATTCATTAAAAATTATACTGGGCTTTGTGCACCTGATCTGAACATCTTAGGAGACAAGTCTGCCGAGTTTTTTGATCAATGATTTTTATTAAGTCATTTGAGCAGAATGAAATTTTTTTTACCAGACCTGTATGTTTAAAAATGCAACATTTTCTTTGGGCTTTAATAAATACCTGCAGTGATATCCTGAATTTTGATGGTTCAGTGTTGCAGAAATACCATACAGGTATTATGCCGAATAACATTAAATAGCGAAACATTCTGGAAAGGAAGTTTCTTGAATTGTGCGCTCTTGTTTTGAAGCAACAGACCAATGAAAGATCTATATATTCAGTATCCTATCCGTGGATTTGAACACCCCATCTCTTCAAAAATATGAAAACCTTTTTCTGGGTGTCTTGCTGAAATGACAGTAGTTTTCCTGTTGTCACTGGTTGACTTAGAACAGCTCTGAGAACTAAATTTCGAGTGTTTGTGTGAGGACATATCCAAGTAAATTACTGCAGAGTAATTACAGACATACTGGGTTAATTACTCTATGGCTAAATGCAAAATCGCATTTCTCTAAACTTTAAATGAGAAACTTTTAGTTACAGAAAACTGATTTATTTTGCTATTGAGGAAAGAATAATACAATATAGCATAAATCTGTGTGTTTTTACCCTGTGTATGTACCCACTCTTCCCATGCCCAGTGCATAGCACAGGATATCCATATGGAATCACCACCTTCCTGCTGCATCAGAGGAGAGGGAATTCCAGTGTATTTTGATGCTGGCAGTGGCATTCTTGTCCTGTTCTTGCCTTAATTTCTCTCCTTAGCACGGAGATGAAAGTATTACACTTTCTTTTGTTTTATTCATAAGACATGAAATAAAAACAATTAGTTTTTAACTCCTTCAGGTGCTCTGAGCTCTCTCCCCCTCCTCACTCCTGGCACAAACTGCTTTCCTGGGGTTATTCCACTGTCAGCTTTGACCTGTGTGGGGTTTGTCCTTTAAAGATCTGGTTTTGTTATAACTAAGTTGGAAGCCAGTGTGAAAAATACTGACTGGAAGCTCAGTCTGTGCCGAGGGCTCGAGCTGGGTTTGTGCGCTGCTTGATGCTGAGGAGTTGAAGCCTTTTCCCCAACTTTATCTGGTGTATGAGCTGCTCTGTCCTTAACAGGAGCTGTGGAATAATGCCCTGGAGCGATAAAAGGTTTGGGGAGTCTCTGCAGAACATTTCTTCAGCTTCAGAAAAAAGCCAAAAAGGATTTCCAAGCTTTCCCTAACTTCTCCTGTCAGCAATGGGGACTCTGGTAGTTAAGCTTGGTTCTTTCTGGCTTGGGAGGTGGTATGAGTAATAACTGTAATCAGGCTATAATTTGGCTTTAGGATATCTTCAACTGGTAATTCCAAAGTTTCCCCCCAATTTCTCAGGATACCATGCATCTTGACTAAGCAGAACTTGATCTTGCAGTTTGAACTTAGAGGTTGTTCCTGTCTAAAAAATACCCCAATTTTTTGGTTGTCAGTGTCCCAGCAGAGAGATCGGAACCTCAGATGTTAATGTCGGTTTTGCTGTTGGAATAAAGCACCACAAATAGTTTGGGAAAGCTGAGACAGTGGGGAGAGCCAAACCTTAATTCCCAAAGCTCCTCCACTTCCACTCTCAAGATTTGCCACCCTAATGGGAACCTCCTGCCCTCGTGTCTCAGGGGGGTCTGTGAAGGGAACACCTAGTGCTGTTCCCTTTTTGGGGTGCGCTTTGGGGACTGGTGTACAAACAGGAAAATAAGGCAGCAGCAACACTGTATTAAGATAGAGAACAACACATGTTTTTATGAAATAATAGTAAAGAGCCAAAACAACGGAGGATTTTTTACACATGATGATGTTTGTCCAGTTGCTGCATTCCCTGCAAAGAGCATTTAGCAATGAGTGTATAGCTTTGATCCAGAGCTGTTAATCTGGGTTAAGCAACAAAGATGCTCATAACCTAAAAAAAAGCAGCTGCAGTTGCTGTTGCTGAAGGACAGATCCGCAGTCGTGTGACTGAGTGTCCCAGAGTTTCACGCTGCTGAGTGAGGCCCCAGAGCCTCTGTCAGCACAGTGTGTGACCCAAACTGGAACAACTCCCAGAGCGTTGGGACTAAGTTAAAACATTCAGCTGGGCACTAAACCCAAGAGGTTACAAATGAGGCACGTGAGCTCAGGACACAGAGGGATGGCTCGTTTGCTGCACAGGATCTTCAGTGGTTATTTTACCCTTGGCCGCCAACCTGGTGACTGATGTAGAAATAACATAGATAAGTACCCACATTAACTTACTAATGAGTTGCCTGCCTTGAGTGATTTGTTGTGGCATCTAACTGCTTCTTCTCTTCCTTCCTTTTTGTCACCCTGCAGTGTTCTGTGCCAAGGTCTTTGTGGCTAGGCTGCTCCAACCTGGTAGAGAGCATGTGCGCACTGAGATGCCTGCAGAGCATGCCCAGTGTCAGATGTCTCCAGGTGCCTTTCTTCTTTCTTGTTGTAAATGTTATGCCTATGCTTTGAACTTGTGTTAAACTCGCAGGACTCTGTTTAATCCAATTGTTAAGTCTGCTAAATGTTTGTTGTGCATCCTTTTCTGAAATCTTCTACTTAACTGCATTGGAGGAGTGACTCTTAAAGGGCTTTCTGTGCAGGAGGTGCTGGGGGGTGGTGAGGTTGTGTTTGATTGCCTGTTTACTGAAGTTGTGATATAAGTAGCACATAGTTCTGCATGTTGCCTGCTACGTTTTGCTTTCTTGTTTAATTTAAAAAAAATAACATAATGAGCTTTGCCTTTTCTCTTAAATTGCAATGAACTGACTAGCCTGTGATATTTGTGTGATTGCATTTAGAAAGGATAAACTTTTTATTTGCTGCAAAACACGGTCCTGGGTGTAGCCTTACATAGGTCTGTGCACGTGTTTGCAGAACAGTGAGCATGGAGTCCCAGGGTCTTTGGGTTGCCCTGTTAACTTAGTGTTTTAAATTTGAAGAGGTGAAGGGATGGGGGGATATTCTGCATAGAAAACCTCTAAACCCTAAGTTCTCTGTTGTTTTTTTCTAGTAAGCTGTTGGAGCTGAGCCTGCATAATTTATAGATGGGGATTTGCGGCTGTTTCTTCACTGCTTTGGGAGGGATTGAAATGATAAAAGAGGAGCTTTTGGTACCAGTTAACAATTTTGAACTCCCAGGGGATTTACCTTGGAAAGAAAATGCCCAGTGTGTGTCCTACCTGTGTGGTGCTTCCTCAGGTGTTTCTGAATGTAACGTTTTTTAGCAGAGCACAGTGATTATTTAATGGTTGTACATTTTATAACATAATAACGTTATTCAGTGGTTCAGTCTTTCATGTATACAAAGCGAGTATTTCAAAGAAATTGCTTTTTGTGAATGAAAACGAACAATTGAGTTTGGTTTGTCACTCCATTTGAGTTCAGTCACAGTCTTACCTTAGAGAGCAACCAGTTATTTCAAAACCTCTCCTCCCATCTGTGAAATGTGGCCACTTGAGTTCCGGCAAATTTCAGTTTCAGAATTAGAAATTCCTTCAAAATGTCTGTTAAAATAGAAATGTTTTTCTGTTCAAATGCTTTGTATTTCCCATTTTGAAATAGTATTCCAAGCAAGGAAAAAAACCTCCGAGATAAACACATAGAAGCATAATTCAAATTTATAGAAATTAACATGGCCAGATAATGGTTATAGAAGGTGCCTCTAGCTGTGCCAGGGCAAAGTCCCTGAGGTTTGGTGTCTGTCTTGGGAATATTTGCAAACTTGTTCTAATGCAAAATCTTCCTGCTCCCTTTTCCTGTTCCTCAGCATTGACTCCCTCCCTGGAAAAGTAAAATAAAACTTTGTTTCAGTGGGAATTGTGAATTTCTTCTTCTCCCTGGCTCTTATCTGTCTGTCAAAGGGTGTCTCGGGATGTTTTAGCAAGTGATCATGGATGGTTTAAGCTGGGTAGTGATGTTGGGAGTGTGGTGGGATGGCCAGGGATGGTTTCCAGGCTGCTTCCTGAGCCCTGCTGAGGGTGGGAGCTGCTGCTCTGCCACGGCAGACCCAGGGCTGCCACCCTGCATTCTCCTGCTTAATTTGTTACCACCTCCCTACCCGACTTCGGAAGTTGTGACCTCAGCCTAATTGTGTTCACTGGTTTGAGAACTGTGTCAGGACTTCTTAGTGCTGGGTCTGAGAACTTGGACCGTCCCTGGTTCCTTATAAATCAACTCCACTGGGTACATAAACTGTAAATTAAACAGGGGAAAGCTCTGCTCAGGCTGGGAGTTGATTAATTGATGCAGAATATGTTGTATTACAAACTTCTGTTGATAATATTGATTAGAGGATAAAATACAATCCAGTTTGTTCATCAGTGTGCTGCTTTATACACGAGGTTTTTGAAACCTGTTATCACACAGATGTGGTGCCGTATAATTAAAACCCCAGAGCTAAGGCAGCTGTTTTGTCAGAATGTGTCACTTGGAAAGATTTCTCAAACCTGTCTTGTTTTCAGGAATTGTTACAGACCTGTCAGCTTTCATGGGAACCACGCTGAAGTGCCAGTTCATTTGTGTAAGGCTTTCCTGCTCCATGTACCTGTGGGAATTGCACAGTCCCAGAACATTTTTAGCCATATAATAACAACAGTTACCAGGGTTAAGGAATTTCAGTGATAAAGTGCATCACTGCGAGGGCAGCCACGGTGTTCAGGCAGGTGGGGTTGCTTTGAGGCTGTGGGAGCTCAGTGTGTGCACAGAAACCACTGTGTGTGTCCAGCCTGTTGCACTTGAGGAGTGACTGAGAGGATTTCACAGGATTTTGTTCCCCTGCCTGTTGCTGAGCTTGTGCTTTGTTCTGGCTGCCCCCTCCTGATGCAATAAGAGGGATAAATGTCCTAAGCAGACAGATACCTGGGGGATTTGCCACTTAGTGGGGTGGACAGTGTGCTTTGGGGATGTCAAGCAGCTGAGGGCACTTGGTGTGTTCAGCTGGAGAGGAAGAGACTGAGGTGAGACCTCACCGGGGTCTGCAGCTCCTCCCGAGGGGCAGCTCCACCTCTGCTCTGTGTGAGCAAGGACAGGAGCCAGGGAATGGCTGGAGCTGTGTCAGGGCAGGGTCAGGTTGGATCTCAGGACAAGGTTCATCCCCCACGGGGTGGTTGGCACTGACCAGGCTCCCCAGGGCAGTGGGCACAGCCCCAAGGCTGCCAGAGCTCCAGGAGGGTTTGGATGATCCTCTGGGGCACAGGGGGTGACTCCTGGGATGGTTCTGTGCAGGGCCATGGTTGGACTGGATGATCTTTGTGGATTCCTCCCAACTTGGGATATTCCATGAGTCTATGAAATATTGCTCCAAAATGAAGGATTTTTTTTCTTTTTATTAAGGTCTGATTTATTTTGTAGAACTGGTTTGAATGTAGAACTGGTTTTGTAGAACTGGTTTGAAGGTTTTGAATCTTTTGGAAGTGTCTGTGGAGATTTTTTTTTTTAAAGTTCTCCTTTTGGGTTTGTGACCTTGTGACAGCTGAAGGGGAACTTGGAAGTGAAAGTGGCACCAGCTGCTTTTCCCCATTTTTTATTTTTGGCACTGTGGCTTGCTCTTCATGGTTTCCTGAGCTCTAAGCCCACAGATATATCAGGTGGAGCATAGATAGAGCTTGGTCCTGTAGCACACATTCATTTCGGGTAATGGTGATTAATAGGAAGTGCAAGGAGGGAGATCCAGAAGCTCTTGGGTGATTCACAGACCTTATCTGGGAGATGTATCTGTTATCTGTGTGGTGTATGCGTAATTAGTGAACAGGCCAGAGAGAGGCAAGAACAGTCTTAAATCTGCAGCCTTGTAGAGTCTCTTCAGGAAGCTTTTATTCAGTCTTGGTGCTTTTTCAAACGTTTAGGCTTCAGAAGTCATTTGGAACCCGTCTAAAAGGAGAAGGCAGAGATTAGGTTTGCTCTGGCAAACCATCTTGCTCTCCATGGTGTTGTTAATCATGAAAGCTAACGAGGCTCTTCTGAAATCAGGCTGTAACATTAAGCAAATACCTCTGATGCCCATGGATTGGAGGTGGTGTTCCAGTTGTTCACAGATAGTCTTTGAGTTCTGTGCTTTTTTCTCATGCAGTCAAATACCTTCATAATTCCTGTAGTTTACTGGAAAATTATTTACTTTCTGCATTCTGTGAGCTGTTAGTGAATGGAGAGACAGATAATTTATTAAAAAGTATTTATTCCTATTTGTGGTACGTGGAGTTTGCTCTGATCTATTCTGACTTGCAATGTAATTGGTATTATTTGGAAATAAAGTCCTTATCACTTGTTACTGTTGGATTGAGAAGCATATGTTAAATGCCAGTTGCTAATACTTGAAACTGTTATAGATTCCCAGGCCTTATTTTTAACTCCTTAATTATCTTTAATAATGCTGTTGTACCAGGGAGCTCACCATTATGAACACACATGGATCCCAATAGCTCCCGTTTTCATCTGCTCCAGTATGGATTTGACTGCGAAATTAAAACCATATCAGTCTCTTACTTAGGTCTTTAGAGGAACTGGTTCTATTACCAGTTGTGTAATGCAACCCTGTGGGTACAGCAGCTTCCATGGCTTCAGCCTTGTGGAGCATTGCAGGCTTTTCAGCATATTTGTCACACTGATTTGGGAAATAGCTCCGAGAGCTCTGTCAGGCGTCATCCAGGGCTCTGGGCTCTGTAAGCAAACATCTACAGTGTGAACTGGAGACTAATCATTCAGCAGCAGAAGATAAGAGCCCAGACATCACTTTGAATTATTGCATAATGTAGGATGTGATGAAATAGTCCTTGGGAAATGAATTATTAGATAGATGTAATGAACTTAACCTAGTAACCAAATATGCCCCACCGACTTTCTTCCCTGTTTCAGTTACACTTTTCCGTCACTTTTTTTTTAAAAAGATCATTTTATCTCTCTTCTAAAACTCTGCTTAGGTTTTTTCATGCTTATTTAGACCCTCACAGGGTCTTTGGGGTTCTTAGAAAAGGTTCTTTTCTGCACCTTTCCATTTATTGTTCTTAAAATTCTCAGCTTAACTGCATGTAGTGCCCTGCTCTTGCCTTCCTCTCGTGTTCACACATGGGCTGTGGAGCTGGAAAGCTTTAACAGAGAGTTGATTCGCTTCAGGAACAAGAAACTTCTCTCTTCCCGAGCATCCAGTGGGAAATATTGACCTGTTCCTCCACAGGCCAGATCTTAAAATTCACGCAGTGGCTTTGTTAGACTTGCCTCTCCCGGCTCCTCCCAGCCCGTTCTCCCAGTGCTCCGTAGGCTTGTGACAGTGCTCTTGGCTTTCCCTGTCCCTTATCCTGGTTCTGCCCAATGGGATTTCCAGCTCCATGGGCTCTCCTTCATCTGTATTTTTGTTTTCATGAGTCCCCAGCCCTGGAGGTGTCCAAGGAAGGCCTGGCCATGGCACTCAGTGCTCTGGGGGACAAGGTGGGCATCGGGCACAGGGGGGACTCCGTGGGCTGGAGGGCTCTTCCAACCTCAGTGATTCTGGGTTCTTACTCCATGTGTCCTGGTGATGGACGAGCAGCAGGTACAGAACATTGACTTAGTTCTTGTTGCTGTCATTGCTGTCACTCCTGCTTACAGATTGACAGGAGTGTATCAGTTTATAACTGGAAGCTGTCTTCACAGAAATCAGAGTTTTAATTTGAGTTGTCCAGTTTGTAATTTATTACTGTTCAGAAGAACCTGTTTGCCCAGGGGCAAATAGAGTTCTGGAGCATTAGGGTGTATATATGTGTATTCATTCCTTACACAGCATTCCCTGCAAAGGCAGTTATCTGTTACTGCTGTCACAGCTGAACTGAGGCACAGAGAATCCCAGCATCCCAGAAGGGTTTGGGCTGGAAGGGGCCTTAAAACTCGTGTTATTCCCCCCCCTGCCATGGGCAGGGACACCTTCCACTAGCCCAGGTTGCTCCAAGCCCTGTCCAACCTGGTCTTGGACACTTCCAGGGATCCCGGGGCAGCCACAGCTTCTCTGGGCAACCTGTGCCAGGGCCTCCCCACCCTCACAAGGAGGAATTTCTTCCCAATATCTAACATAAATTTTCCTTCTTTCAGTTTAAACACAGAAACTTCCAGAAGGAAGTTTTTTCTATTTATTGATGATACAATTTAGGATTAACTTACTTAAGCTTCTCTTTGTTATTCTTTACTAATTTTGAGCTTCTGTTGGTTGATGTTTCTATTCCGATACCAGAAGGAAATACAATGGAAATTGGAGTTGGAAAAGTTTGTACTTGAAAGCCAAGAATTTAACATGATAACTTCATCATCCTTTTTTCACCGTGCAAATTCAGGCACAGACATGATGCAGTGTTCTTAAAATGCCGGCAAGTGCAGGAGATGCATTTCTGCTCAAGCCTTTTCCTCTGGAGCATGAAATCCCAGATGGGAGATGAGGCCTGGCCTTTCACTCTGAAGCTGCATCCTTTTGGGAATGTTCTTCTCTGCAGCTGTTAAAATGAGTTGTCAGAAGAAGGCAACTGCTTTGCTGCCTCTGTTAGGTTGGAAGGAATTTACAAATACCTCTTTGACATGTTTTCTTGTATTTTGCCTCAAAACAGTGGGACTGTTACTATTTCTTTTTGGAAAGAGTCCAACAGATCCATTAAAAAGAAATACATATTTGATCCTTTTTCCTTAAAGGAACAGAGTGTTCTCTCCGATATCAGAAATATTTGTGCTTGTCCCTTTATTTTAAACGGGCTTCTTTCACAGACACAAAGCTCTCAGCCCGAGCCCAGCAGTGTGGGAGCAATTAAAGCTCTGCCCACGATCGGCCTGGTGCTGGTTGGGGCAGGGGGATGGCCTGGTATCCCCAGTCCTTAAAGCTGAGGTCAAAATGGCCAGTTTTCCCTCTGGTGACCAGCAGCAGTGCTTCCCAGTATTGTTGACTCTTCTGGCTGAAGCTGGAGTCTGCTCTCAGTTAAAGTTAGCAGCAATTTGGGGGTTTGTTTTCAGCAGTTTCTTGTAACTTTTTTTTTTTTAAGCTCTTTGTGTGGGTGTTACAGATATTGAGGGCTGATGTGACGCCCCAATTTGGTGGTAGTTGTACTCACTGCAAGTATTTTGCAAAGGGTAACATTGCATTTGATTCTTCCCTGTACTCCAGCGCTCGGCCATCCTGGTTGTCTCCCTTCACCAGCCCTGCATCCCAGCCATTTCCTGGGGAGTGCCCAAACTGGGACAGGCACTGGGATAGGTCTCAGAGCTGGGTACAGCTCTGCTGCAGCCCCTTTGGGCGACAGCAGCTTGTGGGGCTTCTGCTGGTGTGGCCGTGGCTTGGTGCTGGCTCCAGACACCGTCTGGATCAGGAGATGGGAAATGCAGGGATTGCTTTTTCCAAGTGTGATTTGTTATCTGAAGGAAGGATTGTGATAAGCACTTCTCCGTCATCCTTTGTGTGTCTGAGTGCTCTCAGCCTTATGACTTCAGTTATTAACTCAGCCTGTTCATTCTTAGGGCAGGACGAGGGACCTGCTCTTTAGAGGGGCAATTCCTAGTGTTTATTTTGAAGTAGAAGTGAGTGGTTACTCACTGGATTGATCTGCAGCCCGTGAGCAAGGACTGAGCTGTGAGCCAGAGCTCTGCTCAGTGCTCTCCTCAGAGAGGAGAAGCGTGTCCCTGATGTCCAAAGACCAGCAAATAGAGTAACTATCTGTGAGTTTTGGTTCCTGATTTTCCTCAGACGTGACGTACACCAGTCCCTCGGCCTGTGCCACACGAGTCCAGCTGTATTCCCCGTGCTCTGTAGCAGCACATGGTGAGAGCAGCCTGTGGAACCATGTGACAGGTTGGGGTCACCTGTGGTGGCCTCCCCAGCATGGGACTGTTTGAGAGCTGCCAACCTCCGACCTTCCTGCTCATGGGGAAAGGGCTTTGCTGGTACAAACAACTTCATACACACGAGTGCTTTTTTTGGGCTCGGTTGTTCTCAGCGGTTTTTAGAGAGCACTGAAGATCATACACCTCATCCCTGAGCTGCACATGGGCTTGAACAGAGGAGTGACCCCTCTCAGGAGCCCTGCTCTCTTTTTAAAGAGCTTTGCAAATCATTTCAGCCATGGCTGTTGGCTGGTGGGCAGTTCTCTCATCCTTGTCTTTTCCTCAGAAGTTGCAGCTAATCAAAAGTTAGTAATTTACTTAATCAGTGATCTTGATGATCGAGATGAGGAGGAAATGGTGATATGACTCCCTCCTGAGATACGTCACTGAGCTGCTGCAGAAGGGACTTCTGAACACAGAAAAAGTGGTGTGAGCTTAGAGACCTGGTCCTTATTCCTCTGGGTGACCTGCTAGCCTGCCTTTTGCTGGTGTTTCTCTTGTTCCACATAGAGATCTCAATCTGTCCTCTCAGACTGGAAGGATGTGTCCCTGTGGAGACAAGTACTCTGTGGTGGATTCATGTAACCCCACAAGGAACTAGACCTTGTCTCAGCAAATGCAGGGCCCATTGCTCAGAGCTGCAACAGGGAGCGTAATTTTGACATAAATCTGTGTCCCTTAAAGCTTAACACAGTCCCACTAAGCTTGAGAGATTTCACAGGGAGTGGGCAGGAGCTGTTAGTGCTGATGTGTGTGAGTGCAGGCTGTTGTCAGCCACAGCCTCATGTTCGTGCTTTCTCAGCCTCCTTTGGAAAAGAAGATTTTTTTTTTTTTTGCTCTCTGATCCTGTTACGGTGGAAAGCAATGTGCTGGGAAGTGTGCCTGCCTCCTGGGAGTGCCATGCTCCTGCTGGGAGGGGAGCAGGGAAATCTGGAGAGAGGAGATGCCAGGCAGCGTGCTCTGGGGGGGTGTGACACTGTCCTCTTTCTTGCAGGGCTTTGGTCTCTCTTCCACAGAAAAACTTTCAAGGAAACAGAAACACGTAATCAAATATTCCCAGCTAAGGTTGAAGTGACATCTGTGCAGTGTCTTTGCTGGACTCCTCATGGGACACAGCCCTGCAGGAGGGGCTGTCCCTGGCCTGGGGGGGATACAGCAGCTGTTGATGTCAGTGTTAGTAGTGGTTTTGCTGCTTTGAATGGTCCCACTCGCAGTGCTCATGCAGAGGACACTTCCCCTGCCCTGTGCCGGGCTCCTGGGGGTTTAGCAGCTTGGCCATTCCCACGTGTCCCTGGGCCTCCATCATTGGCATCCCACGGGTTGTTTTGCAGGTCTTCGAGGCTGTGGCACAGAAGAGTCTTCTCATGGGTGGTTTGGTTCTTGTGATCCTTTGAAGAGGTGAGAGAATCCCCATAAATCAGAGGAGGCCTCAGAGGGCAGGGTAGGACAGGTGGCTCCAACCACAGCAGCAGGATTGAGCCAACGTCACCAATGCCCATCTGTCCAGTCTGGGGGAAGCGGCACAGAGAAAGAAGGAACTATAACCGCAGCTTTTTACTGCTTTGCATAATATTTCTGTGGCAAAACAGTCGTGTTTGCAAAGCCCCCCTAGGGAAGGGCATTACTTGGGAGTGCAGAATGTTCTCCCAGTGCTTCCAAGTGGATTTTAGAGATACCTGAGAAGTTTGAGTTGACTTTGTTGCCATAGAGAAATAGTATAGGCTGTCTCCATCCCAGCCTTTTCACTTCGTAAGCACCGAGTTCAGTGCCTTTGCACTGCTGTGATCAGGAGCTCTCAGCTGTTGGAGATCAACCCTTTGCTTTTTTAATTCTTACATGATTTTTGCATTCCTCAAGTTCTCATCCATTTTTTAATGCAATTATTAAACCAGGCTTTAGGGATGACTCAAACTATTCTTCTAATCTGTGTTTTTCTGTGTCTTTTTAATATTATTTTTTAATAAATAGACTGCTAAATATTTACTATAAGGTGTGCAAATGCAAACATATTGGCATGTCTTTCATGCTGTGTCTGATAAATGATGAATATCATTGTGCTAAATGGATTAAGGCTGTTAAGAGTCTAAATTTGATGGAAAATACAGGAAAATGTGATTTAAACAAAAAAGAAAAAGATGAATGAATGAAAGTGGACCGTAAAGTTCTCTCTGAGTTCCTCAGTAGCTCATGATTAAATGTCCTACTTGAAAAATGACTTAAACAAGGATCAGGTGGAGTTATCCCTAAAGTTTTATACATGATGGCAGAATCTGAATGCACACTTGAGCTCTAAAGACTGCAATATTTTTGTCTGCTTTTGAAGATTCTTGAACTAGAGAATTTATTCCAGGCATATAATACTGAAAAAATATTTGCTGTACAGTTGCAGGAACCCCCCTACAGTCCTGTACACTTAAGCCTGGGTTGTTAAAGCAAATAGAGGCCGAAAGTCTCAAGCTTATACATGAGAACGTGAGACCTGGGGCAAGTGTTCCTCCTGTTGTCAAACCCTGTCGGTGGAGTCTTACACTGATGTGCTTTTTGTGTTAATCAACTGGATCCTGAAGCTGTAGAGGGAGAAGTGGTGCTGACTGTGCAGGTCAGGAGCATTTACCATCCATTATATAAACCATGTGAGATCTCAATTATGCAATTGCACATGCCTTTGAGTACCCAGATAAAATCAGCACTCGAGTGCAGAGTGTCTGGCTCACCCCAGGCAAGGCTGAGGGGGGTTGGAAAAAAAGATTTGGGCATTTTTTTCCATTTTGTATTACTGAAGGGTTTGTTTTTTGCCTGCAACCCTTGTACAGATAAGGTTCTCTGCAGGTTTTGGTTTGCTTGGCTGTCAGCAGTTCCAAAAACACACTGAAATTGTGTATAAACAAAAGCTTGTGTTTCAGACAATTAGTGAGTGATTAGAATTTCCTGAAAAATTATGAAGGATTGATCCAGTTTCCTGAGTTGCCAAATCTGGAATATGCTGCCATACATCTTTGGAGGAAAAAACTGAACTTGGAACAGCACAGGATTCCTCCTTGGAGTAGCTCACTGGTTCTAGTTTTATTTAATATTTCATTGCAGTGCTGCTACTTCTGTATTTTGCGTGCAAACACCTTCTATTTTGCAATAGATAAATAATTGAGGGTTACTGCAGTTTTAGTATTTCAGACTCCTCAGTGGTTTTGAGGAACATTTTGTAACTTTTACACTCTAAGTTTGTATAGAAGCCTCTTCAAAATATGCTTAAAATTTTGCTGATCCTCGGGAAGAGCAAAACCCAACGAATGCGAATAAGTTCTGATGCGGTCATGGTGCCCAGGCAAAACGGGAAGGGATGTAGAGGAAGAAGTGCCAGAATCTGGTGTAGAAAAATGAGAGGAAGTACAGAGCCACATTGGAGGAAAATACTGAATGCTTAATTGAAGCTTATGTCTTCTTTTGGTTCTCCATTCCTGGTGCCTTAGTATTTAATGCCAGTGAATTTGTGGCTGTGGGCTCGTAGTTGTTTGGAGTTGCTTATTTTTTGGTTATTCCTCATTTATATGTGCTTTGCTGTGTGATGTTCGTTGCTCAGCCACTTTTCTCAGGCTCAAAGTCGCGTCCGCTCCTTTTCTCAGTGTTGTTCTGCTTGAGGGTTAAAGGACTGCAGGGTTTCTCATGGAATCCTGGAATGGTTTGGGTTGGGAGGGACCTTAAAGCTCATCCCGTCCCACCCCCTGCCATGGGCAGGGACACCTTCCACGAGCCCAGATTGCTCCAAGCCCTGTCCAACCTGGCCTTGGACACTTGCAGGGATTTTCTAGACCTCGGGGAGGGACAGAGGTATTAAGCAGTAGTGGATAGGAGGAAAGATGGCTCAGTGTCTGTAATGATCCCCCTCTCCCTGGCCGTGGTGCCATCAGTCCCCTCCCTGTCACAGCCCCTCAGGCCCCTCCATGTGCGGGGCTGTTCTCCTGGCTGGCACAGGGAGGGAACTCAGCTGGGACAGAACTGGTGTCACGTGGAACCAGCATCAGAGACCTGGACCTAAATTCCCTGCGGGAATAACCCTGGAAATATTTTAACCAGGCAGCCGAGTTGCAGATGTGTAGTTAATCTTAACCGAGGCTAATTTATTTTTGATGAATGTGAAGTCATCTAATTACCACCTGACCCTGAAGTTTGCTTCGGAGAAGTTCCTTATCCTGCCTTTAATCTGGAATACTGATAACACGTGTTAATTGTGTGAGGCAGGAGGGTGTGTTGTCTTGTTTACTCATGAACGTGATGTAACGAAAATTTCCCAACTTGGAGTTTTTGGAATTTGAATTTTGCCTTGCCCCTGACCCGGGGTGCCCACACAGCACCCCACTTTTGGAAGGGATACTCCAGGGGAACTGCTGTCCTTTTGGGAGGTGCATGGAGCAGTTCAGGGCTGTGGAACGTGTGTTGGTGTAGCGGTTGTGTGTTGTAGGGATGCATCAATTGGCTCTAAAATGCCTTGGCTGCTCCCGAAG
The DNA here is from genome assembly GCA_013399855.1 of Oxyruncus cristatus. Taxonomy (NCBI): domain Eukaryota; kingdom Metazoa; phylum Chordata; class Aves; order Passeriformes; family Cotingidae; genus Oxyruncus; species Oxyruncus cristatus. Next base: position 70,006 of record VXAY01005698.1, read on the forward strand.
CCCTGGAAGGTCCATCAGTTAGTGCTAACTGGAGAAGGCAGCAGTGAAATGCAACTTTTTAAATAGTTTGTTTGCCTTTTACAAGTCCTATAAATGATGAGATGAGTGGATCTGAAGAGGCTTCTTTACACCTGCTCTAAAAAGAAGGAAGGTGACAATCATCTTGAGGCTGTTTTTTTCCCTCAAGTTTTCATTTGTGGATTTTTTTAACACAGGAAATAAAAGCTAAAGGGGCTCTTTACTAGACATTGAAACAGTTTTTAAGATAGTAAATACTACTTAATGCTGCCATTATACCAACCCTGCCCCCGAAAGCTTGCCATATCTTATCCTCCTGCCTAGCAAAATCCAGTTTTTTAGGGTGGCTTTTGGTGTAGTTGTAGGTGCAAATGTTCTGAACATGTATATAGCACAAAACAAGTGTCCGTGGTGTAGTCAGAGCTCTAAAAACTTAAGCTCTGCGTTTACTTCAGAAGTTTTAATGAGTTCACTGAGTAACATGGTTTGAAGTTTCCCTTGAGTCTTAAAAGTACAGAGGAAGAACTGTTTTACTTTGGGATGGATTAAGATTGGAAGCGCAGATAAGTTCTACTTAAATAGGTTTATGTGGAAAATAGATGAACATTAGTGCAAAACCAGTAATAATAATTGCAACTGAGAACCTGAGATAACTTCTCTTAATTTAAAAAAAAAAAATGAAACAAAATGAAAAAGCACTACCTTGCTCCTAATGTCTGTGTACCTTCCTACTTCCAGTTTGTCAGGGCCATATTTGTGATTGAAACATTTTGCTGTTAAAATTGTTATTTGCAGGGAGAAAGGATTTCTTTTTTGAGGTATTTGTCCTCTATAGTTGTGGAAGTTAATTGAGAAATGGTCTAGGAAACTGACTGCAACAGTTTGCATTGATATCAATGATAAGCTTGATGGCTTTGATAAACAGTTTGAGTATTGAGGTTTTTCTGCTCTGGGCCAGAAGTGGAACCAAGACAGCTGAAAAACAAGCACCACTTGTGAACTGAAGGTACAATTAAAGCTGCTCTTAGACTGGGAAGGGGCTGCAGAGCAGCTGGTTGGAAAAAGGAGCCAGTTTTCAGTTGAAGTAAAACATGACCACTGAGCCCCAGGTGGAGCTCTGCAGGGAGACTTGTTGGATGCTCTGTCACAGCACTGAGGGAGGATTATGATTATTGTATTGATGCAAAATCTTGCCTTGCCAGCTCGAGCTGAGCCCGGGGGCACCGTGGGGATTTAGAGCAAGGCTTAACTTGGCCCCCAGACCTGGCCTGGCTGAACTGCGAAGTGCTTTTGCCATTTCTTCCAGTGAGCTGGTTCTGCATCAGAGTGGTGCTTTGAGGGGCAGGTGTAGAGGGAGTGAGTTCTGTCTCTATTTGGGGCTCAGTGTATTTTTATTCAGCAGAAGAGTTTGCGTGATGTGCAAGTTCTGCAAGCCCTGCTTTGGTACCCGGAGTGGTGCAGGGATGAGTCATCAAATTGCTACAATTACACAATTCAGTGCTCATTGTCCTTGGAAATACAACATATTTTTATAGGATGGATACAGGCAGCTTTTCATTACTGACTCTTTACTCTAGACACTCAAAAAATGAACAGAGAGTTTAAGGTGTCTGTGAAACAGTTACACGAGGGCTGTGTTACGAGGTGTGATCCTGCAGTACCTGTTGAGGGAAGCCTGCCTTTAAGAACTGATAAGCTATTGCATATTTAAAAACCAAAACCAGCAAAAGCAAACAAGAACCACCCTGGGTGTCTCTTGGGATTGCAATAATTACATTTTTTTGCTAGTGACGTCAGCTTGCTCAGTGGAAAGTGAGACATGCTGGAAAATAGCTGCTAGCTTGATCAGAAGTAGAAAATTTTTGTTTCTTATTGCAACCTAAATTGACTGCTAGTTTCGTCAGGTTTTTTATGTAAATCTTGATGAGAATATGCATTACACTAATTCAGGAGCTCTGAAAGTCAGCAAAGTGATTCTGCTGTTACAGTTCTCCATCAGCTGTTGTGCTTCACAGGTTGGGGTGTGAATCAAATCCCTGCTCTGCCAGGCAGGCTCAGGCTGCAGTTTGGGCACACAACTGCCCATGGAAAGGATGTACCATCATCAAAAGCTCAGTGGTGGAGTTGGAGTCCTTCGTGTTTTGTGGGTCAGGAAAGTTATCCTTTCCTGAAAGGATACATGAAAGTGCTGGGCATTTTCATGTATAATTTCATTTTAAAACCAAGTTACGTAGTGTAACTCTGGACACAGCCCACAGTGACCAGTGACCTGTGGCAGTGGCGCAGTGACCTGACCGTTGAGGGCCACCAAGATGGTCAGAGGGCTGGAGCAGCTCTGCGGGGAGGAAAGGCTGGGAGAGCTGGGATTGTTCAGCCTGGAGAGGAGAAGCTTTCGGGTGACCTGATTGTGGCCTTCCAGGGCTTGAAGGAGCTACAGGAAAGATGGAGAGAGGCTATTGACAAGGGATGGAGGGACAGGACACAGGGAATGGCTTCAAACTGCCAGAGGGCAGGGATAAATGGGATATTGGGAAGGAATTCTTGGCTGTGAAGGTGGGGAGGCCCTGGCACAGGTTGCCCAGAGAAGCTGTGGCTGCCCCGGGATCCCTGGAAGTGTCCAAGGCCAGGTTGGACGGGGCTTGGAGCAACCTGGGCTGGTGGAAGGGGTCCCTGCCCATGGCAGGGGTGGGAACTAATGATCTCTAAGGTCCCTTCCAACCCAAATCACTCTGGGATCAGCTCTACCTGGAGTCACATGTACTGAAGATACAGAGTTATGTATATCCAGAGGATCAGCAGGTTAGTTTTGTGATGAGTTCCAGGCAGCTCTGATACTTCAGAAACGAAGTTCCCATAGTGGTACTAATTGCTGATATCAAGGCATGGGTGATTCAGCAGGATGACCTGTTTAGTAAGTGTTTGTAGTCTTTGGAACCTGAGAAAAAAAACTGACCTGGAACATTTAGGTGAAGAATGGCCTGAGATTTTCTTTCTCTGAGCAGAGGCAGGAGCATGCAGCTGTTGGTTTTGGGGAATTTACTGCTCTGGCCAAAACTTCCGAAAAAATAGACCCTTGAGAGGTGTCAAACTGGGTATGTAAAAGCATTAAGTATCACTTAAAAAACTCCCATCTACAACTTGTGGTCAAACTACACTAAATACTGTTTGTTTGTAGCAGCTTGAAGCACGAACTGGGTAACTGTGCTGGTGCTGAATTCTCCCTGTTTTCCTCTCAACTTTTTGGTGGTTACTCAGAGGCCAAATAAAAATTGATGCCTTATTTTCAGTGTGAGGGTTTTTTTCTAATTTTGCCTTCAGCTGTTGGCTCTTGGTAGACTCTTTTAATATTTGAAGTATATTTTTGTTTGAACTTCCAGCAATAGCTGCACTAAAATAAAACCTGGCAACTGGGCGAGCAGGGAGCTAGGTAAGAAATGGAGCATGTTCAGCCGAATTTGTGCAGATCTCTAGTGCTTACATAAATAGTTTGGTTTAAGCTGAAACAAGCAGTTACTAATACAGATGTCAAATATAGCCATGTCTGTGGTCAGCAGACTTGACTTTTATGTTTGGTGGACAACCAGCTGTCCCTGCCCAGCCGTGTGTCCTGGGGCCAAGGAGGCCAATGGGATCCTGGGGGCAGCAGGAGGAGCACTGGAGCAGGGCAGGGAGGGGATCCTGCCCCTCTGGCCAGCCCTGGGCAGGCACATCTGCAGGGCTGGGCCCAGCTCTGGCTCCTCAGCACAGCAGGGACAGGGAGCTCCTGGAGCGGGGCCGGCGCAGGCTGCGGAGATGCCCCAGGGATGGAGCAGCTGTGGGAGCAGCAAAGGCTGAGGGACCTGGGGCTGTTCAGCCTCCAGAGCAGAGCCTGAGAGGGGCCCTGCCCAAGGTGTGTCAGGGGCTGCAGGGAGGGGGCAGAGGATGGAGCAGGCTCTGCTCGGGGGGGCCCAGCAATGGCACAAGAGCAACGGGCAGGAACTGATGCCCAGCAAGTTCCAGCCGGACAGGAGGAAGAACTTCTTGGCTGGGCAGGGCCCCAGCCCTGCCCAGAGAGCAGGGAGGGGGGACCAGATGAGGCACTGTGGTCACCTGAACCTAAGCCACTTTGTGACTCCTGTGGTGTCTCAGGTTGGAAGGGATCCATAAGGATCCTTGAGTCCAGATCCCTGCTCATCACAGGACTGCTGAAAACTAAATCAAATTTAATTTGATGAACCTGAGAGCTTTGTTTTCCAAGTGCTTTGTAGTGACTGTGGACAGTGGTTTTAGTTTATCTACCACTGGATATTTTCAGAAGGTCTGTATTTGGAAAATCCTTTGACCATGGGCTCCATTTTCTACTTTTCTCAGGGGATTTTTTTTTTTTTTTGCATAAAGCTACAACATGATTATCTCACTATATTAAAAATACAAGTTACATAATTAGTGGAGAAATATTGGAAGGAACCATTTTCCACAGGCAACCTGAGTGAGGTTAAACCTGTAGCTGAAGGTGTGTTACTGCTCTGTGAAACTCAACATCTTTATTGACCAGATTTGAATAACTGTCCATACCTCTTTATGCTTATACATGAATGTTTGATATCATTGCTCCATATACAGCCCATGACTGTGCTTCCAAAGATGCTTCTTGTGGGGATGAACCTTTGCATTGTTTAGGATAAGCACAGTTGGTCAGTGATATCCCCTATTCCTGACCTGGCATTTGGAAGCACAGCAGTATTTTTGTCTTTCTTTGCAGACAGATAAGTAGGGATTTGGTCCTTGCTGGGAGATGGGTTGATTCACATCTAGTGCACTTTAAGTTCTCATTAAATTAATTTAATGTTTGTGCTGTTTTTGTTAAGGAGTCTCTCTGTAGTTAAAAGAGGAAAATCCTTGATCAATAAACATTGTTTAACAGGCTCCTGGTTTAGCAAATGTTGGCCGGTGCACCCAAAGGAGAGGCTCACCCTCATTTTGAAATGCTTTAAAGCATTTGGGTTTTCTGACTATGTTATGGCAGGAAGCTGTGAGAACAGATGCTCCTCACTTTGGATGGTACAGATGGTTGCCCAGCTTTCTCCCTTCCTGCTGTGCTCCAGCTGTCACATGGGATGGGGATTCCTCTCCTCCTCTGGGGAATGTGTCATTGGTGCCTCCAGCAGTCCCTGTGTGGGCAGAGCTGGGTTTGGGAGGTGGTTTAAGCTGGAGCTCAACCTGCTGTGTTTGACTTCAAAGTATCCAAGTATGTATTAGGTTTTTTTTCTTGTTTATTCAACTTCTTCAAAGTCAGATATGGACATGATTTCATAAAGGAGACCAGAGCCTATTTAGCTGAACTATTTTGACTAGTTTTGCTTATTTTGTAATTTTAACTGAAATTCCCTAGTGTTTTCTCCAGAGACTGGGAATCTTGTGAAGATTTAAGATTTTTGAAGGCTTAGCTTGATCTTTAACTGAGATCAGAATTACTGGTGTAATCTCAAGGGCAGTGGGAAATTCAAGTAATTGTTTTCTATCACTTTCCCTTTCATTATAGCCAAAATATAAGACTGTTATTCTTTTTTTCAAGGTAACAAAGCTATTGCCTAGTTTTGTCCATCCATTCTTTGACCGCTGTGAATCCCTTCTTTGTTAGGGCAGAGTTTATCACCAGAGAAGCTCAGTGATGTTGTCTGCCCTGCTGGGTGCTCTGCTGCACCTTGTGTTTCTGTCCCACTTCCCAGGATTACCTGCTATCGCTTCTCTAATTGCTCTCCCGATACTGGAACTAGAACTGGGTCAGGGAACAAAGCTGCACCGGGGCTGTTCCTCTTCTGAGTCAATTAAGTGACTCAAGGCACTCCCTGGGTGCAAACCTGGCTGTTCCCTGCCTGGAGCCAAGAGCAGTCTGGTGGAAATCTGGATTAGCCTGTGCAGGTTTGATAGATTTCTGCTAGAAAAGGTGCAGCTTTTCCTGCCCCTGCTGAGGGAGGTGAGCCCTGCAGGCCCCGAGCCCCTCACCCACAGGGAAACATCGCTGCTTCATGATGTGAAACTACTAAACTTGAGATATTGGTTGCTACCAGGTATCCAGGGATCTTAATGGAAACTGTGATTTATGGAGTTCTACAATCCTGACAAATCTTTTGTCTCTGGGGATCATTGGTAGTTGTTTCTATCTTGGAAGCTTTTCCTGATCTCCAGAGGGAACGAGCCTGATGTAATTAGCCTTGTCAGTACCTCTTTCTCCCCGAGTAATTCTTGAACCTTTTTGCCAACTTCATCTGCATCTCATAGAAATCCCAAAGACTTGAGTTGTTGGGGAGCAGAAGGACTAAGGAAAGCCTGAAGTTACTGTGGGACTGAGCAAGGAATGGGATGCCAAAGTTCAAGAAACCCAGTTTTTAAACTTGCAGAGCAACGTGTCAGTTTTGCTGCCATTGCTGGACTTTTCTCGGGGTAACTTGGCTCAGTTGGGTTTTAACAACTGTAAGGCAGCAGCAGAACATCCCTGCTCGGACCCATTGTTATCTCTTGCTGTTGCTGCCATTCCCAGTAGGGATGGAGAGCACTTACTCCAGGCTGACTGATTAAGGAATGACAGCTGGTTGGAAATAACCGTTCTACTTTTGCAAGAGCTGTGAGCAACTACACAAGAATCTCTGGAAAAAATGACTGTATAAACAAGATGAATGGACATTATTTAGAAACTCTACTTCCCCTCTGAGAAGCTGCAAGACCCTTGTAGGGGTCCAAAATCACTCCTGGGCAATGTCTGCGAGGGCAGGTCGGTATTGCAGGGGCTCATGGCCCTGCTGGGTCACTGGAATGAGATGTCATTGATGGCATCAGGGCTTGGTGCTGTTCAGCTGGAGGGAAATAGGTTGAATTCTGTGTTGATGTCACTTTAAAGCCACCTGGGAAAGTGGCAGAGGTGGCTTTATGTAGAGAGTGGGTGGGGTGAACAAGGAGGTGCAGGTTGAGAGAAGGAAGAGTTGAACTTGTAGATGCCTATCTTTGTTCTTGCACAAGAGCTGGAGGCCTTACAGAGCAAGGACTGGTGACACCAGCTGTTAGGAATTTTGAAATTCTTTTGCCAAGTGCTGGGAATGGACAGGACAGATTAGAGCTGTCTAATTGCTCCTACCAGACAACGGGGCAGGATCCACTCTGTCATCTTCTGGTCTTAAGTTAGGTTTAAGTGCTGGAGAGAGAGACTGTAGTCTGAGCTAGGATGTATGTGACCTGGGGAATGACCCCAAAATTAAGTGTTTAACACAGAAGCAGAGTGAATTTATTAGGAAGTGAATATGTAATAGTGAAAACAAACAATGTATGGGAGGGGAAAGGGAAAGAATGAAGGATTTCAAAGCTCTAAAATATAGTAAGAGAACATGGAGTGAGGATGGGAAAAGAGAGAAAACATAAGAAACTGTAGCAGTAGATACCATTACATTAACACAGCTGCTACTTCTTCCTGGTGAAATCCCTACATAGAATGTTAAATTTCCAGCCTAAAAATCAATCTGTGCTGTCTGCACTCACATTCATGGCTCAGATGTTGATAGCTGTAAAGGCCCTGGGAGTGCTGGTGCCAGGGGCTGGACATGAGCCCAGGGGAGCCCAGGGGGACAAGAGGCCAATGGCCCTGGGCTGTGCCAGCCTTGGTGTGACAGCAGGACCAGGGCAGGGACTGTCCCTGTGCTGGCCCTGCTGAGGCCCCTCCAGGGCTGTGTCCAGTTCTGGGCCCTCATGGAAGAGAGACATGGAGGGGCTGGAGCGTGTGCAGGGAAGGGAAGGGAGCTGGGAAGGGGCTGGAGCAGCAGGAGGGGCTGAGGGAGCTGGGGGAGCTCAGCCTGGAGCAAAGGAGGCTCAGGGGGGACCGTCTGCCTCTCCAACTCCCTGACAGGAGGGGGGAGCTGGGGGGGGTCGGGCTCTGCTGCCAGGGAACAGGGACAGGAGGAGAGGGAACGGCCTCCAGCTGGGCCAGGGCAGGGGCAGGGGGGACATGAGGAGGAATTTCTCCCTGGAAAGGGTGGTCAGGCCTTGGCAGGGGCTGCCCAGGGAGGTTTGGAGTGCCCAGCCCTGGAGGTGTGCAAGGAAGGCCTGGCCGTGGCACTCAGTGCTCTGGGCTGGGGGGCAAGGGGGACATCGGGCACAGGGGGGACTGAATCATCTTGGGGGTCTTTTCCAACCTTAATGATTCTGTGTGCCTGTGACATGCCAAGGATGTAACATCTCCCCAAATCCTGCTGCCCAGTTTTCTTTCCCTGGGCAGCAGCAGAGGCACAGAAGAATCGAGGAGGCGACAGATCAGAGGGAAGGTGGCTCTGCAATCTGCCTGGGGTGGAATTCCCATCTGAGTTTGTGACCTTGCACGCTGTTACAGGGCTGCTCTGCCACAGGTTTATTGTATGTGCCTGAAATGAAAAGACACCATGTTTAGGAGGCAGTTCTTGGCCTCCATCCCAGGGAAAGCTGGCAGTGAACTGAGGTGTTTCCCAATGAAGGGAGAAGTGCAATGGCAGAGTCTGCTGTGACCTGCTGAAGGAAAGTTAGGTGGGGGCTAAGTTGAAAAAATGTGGGATTTCTGCTGAATATGCTGACCCAAGCCACCTGTGTTTGGTATTCCCTGTGTTCCTTGCTTGTGGTTCACAGGGTTGATGCATTTCTTTAGCCTTCAGCTGCTGAAGCAGATGAGATGTCCCTCAGCATTTAAGGACATCCTAATTGGAAACACCATTAACATACATAACATGCCATTAACAGCATAGAGTCACTGTAATGAAATTTCTGCACATTCATATTGAAATCAAATCCAATCAAAGAAACCCCGCAGAATTTCCTGGCGGCGTGTTTGCTTCCCGGAATGGTTGAAGTGGTGGGGGCTGGTTGGTCCCAGTAAGTGTGTGGCTCATGTGTGTCCTGGGCACCGTGTGGGGGACATGGTTGTACCCTGTGTGAGGGGTGGGTGGGAGCAGGGAGTAGTTTGGGATAACTGGGATGGCCCTCGAGAGACTGTCGTTTTAAAAACTGGGCACAGTGTGATTTACTTCCCGTGTTACTGTTCTGTGGATGTCCAGGAACACTAAAATATGTGTATCTGTGGAGTCACCCAAAGCCTCTTCTGCCTTTACCCCTTTCTGGATTCCCCTCTTGCCATCTCCCAGGCTCGTGTTTGTCATTGTCCTGCGTGTCAGGACTGGGCAGACTTGAGTCTTTCCGTCACCCTGTGGGCACAGTTTTTATAATGCCATCTCAAGTCCATGTGACACACGTTTTTCCACACCTGGCTGCAAGGCAGAATAGAGTTCAAGGTAAACTGGAGCCAAGGCAGCGGGGTGGGGGAGGACGGCTTTGTGTAGAAGTCATAATGTTCATTTCTCCACGTTTTCTGGGTTTGGTGCAGTACATCCTTATAGCAGAAAGAGGAGGGGATGAATGCTTTTGAGGTGCAATTGTGTTTTGAGTGGAGGTGGATGTGGTTGTTAAGGGGTTAATCCATAATCCACAATGACAAGAGTAAAGGAATTGTGTGACTTACTCCATCATGTGTTTTACTTGAGGGTGTTGTTCCTCTTTCTGCTGAGGCAGCTGATGGAGGGGAAGGAGGCTGAAATAAATGCAGGCAGTGTCTCAGGACGCTCCGTTTGTGGTGCTGACCCCTGTGCCGGTCAGCTGGGCGTGCTGGGCAGAGGATGCAGCACAGGGCTGGGCTCGGGTACCTGCGGGGGCCCTGCACAGCAAAAGGGAGCAGGCGATGAGCAAGGGACGGAAGGAGGGAAAGCTTTTGGGAAACCAGGGTGAGCTCAAAGAAACATTTGCAGCTGAATGTTCACAGAAATTCTTAGGTCTTTTGTGGGTGAAGAAAACAGAAGGAAGGAGCAGTTCTGATGTGGGGAGAGCTCTGCAGTTAAGGCAGGGGAAGAAAGGTGGTGACTGCCAAGGGTTAGAGACACAGAGTGGCAGTGAAGTGCAGAATTGTTCTGCAGAGAGCAGTCTCTATTCCTTGTGGTAGCTAGAGCTGGGAAAAAACCCCGTTCTGTTGCATGTAAGTAGTGTATAGTGATTTTTAATTTTTTTTTGACGAGCTGTATGCAATTTAAGTTTGGCAGAAAGTGCTGGTTGAATACTTTGACAGGTTTAATTGCTTTGGCTTGAGTAGGATGAAAGTGAATTTATTTCCCAGTGAGAAAAGCGTTGAAAGGCTGCATGAAAACCTGTCAAAAGAAATTGAAGTGGGGTTGGGGAGTTATCTTTACAGTAAATGGAATTGATAAACATGTCAGTTAAAAGGGGAATTTATTTATAATATTCAGGTTTTGTGACCAGAAGTCTTTGATAGTTCTGTTCAGTAGGAAAATGAATTTTATAAGTTCAATTGATTTGCTTCTTCATAATGCTTGTAGAGCAAGGAATTGTCACAGAATAAAAAACTGAAGTGATATTTCTTCTTTTTTTCTAGAACACGTCAGTAATGGAGGATCAGAATGAAGATGAGTCTCCAAAGAAAAATACCCTGTGGCAGGTAGGACTTTCTTGTAGAAAGAGAGTTGACATGATTTTGTGTGTTCCTGCTTCTGAGAAACATCCAAATCTTGTGTCTGTATAATCATCCTTGGATGTAGTTCAGTGTATCATCCTAGAATTAGCCCAGCCTTGGACTAAGGATGATACTGTTGAATAATCCTTGAGAAATTACTTGTTCTTGTCAGATTTTGTGGTTGGTGCTGACCTTGGAAGGACAGTTCTGCGTCAAAGGATACTTGGGAATAAAGTTCAGCTGTATTTCTGAGCATGTCACTGTTGTTTGAAAGGAGAAATTCAACGTGGCAAGGACTTGCAACCAGTTCACTTTGAAGGAGTTTGGGAATATTTCAGAGAGCTGACAGCGGGTCCCCAGCAGCGTGGTGGCCTCCTGAAGGGCTCAGAGGAGCCTGGCATCAATCTTAGTTCTACTCACTAATTAGCAGTAACTCCTGGGGTGGAGTTCTTGTAGCATTCTCGTTTGTAGCTCCAGCTCCCAGGATTTTAATGAGGTATTTATGTGGATGTCCCAAACACTGAGAGGAGCTGATTTTCAAAACCAAACCAAACCCTGAATGTCATGTCATTCTCAGTTTTCACTTAGGGACAGGCAGTTCAACATTGACACGATGATCTCGGATTCTTGTGTTAATTAGAGTATTAATATCCAGCTTTGGTGTGTTGTTAATTTAACTGCTGGAACCTGAGTAAAACATTTGTGGAGGCAACTGCGAAGTGCTGCAGAAACCACTGGATTGTCTGGGAAAGTCATGGCTAAAAAGAACTGAATTCCTTGGGGTTGAAATGTTAAGAGGTGTAAGGGAATTCAAGACTTTCAGGGTAAGAAGTAACTTAGAAGCAAAGTCCTTTCATTGATCTTTGTAACTCACATCTTGAAGAATGTGTTTTAAAATTTAGTTTTGATTATTTCTTTGCGTCTTACGTGTTTTTCCTTCAGAGAGTTCTTACAAAGCTGTTCCTGTTGTTTATATTTAATTCTTTTCTAACAATCTTTTCTAATTATTTTCTAACAATTCTTTTCTAATTCTGTTCTTTTTCTAACACCAGATAAGTAATGGAACTTCATCCGTGATTGTCTCAAGAAAAAGACCATCAGAAGGAAACTACGAAAAGGAAAAAGACTTGTGTATAAAGTATTTTGACCAGTGGTCTGAATCAGATCAAGTGGAATTTGTGGAACACCTTATTTCACGAATGTGTCACTATCAGCATGGACATATTAACTCTTACTTGAAGCCCATGTTGCAGCGGGACTTCATCACTGCGCTACCAGGTAAGCAACGGCTGCCCTACAGCAGGGCGTGGAGGAAGGGCTTGTTCCAGACTCTGGAGGTGTGCAGACTTCTAAGAGCAGCCTCCAGGAACACATGGTCTCTTCTAATGGTGTTTCCCAGTCCAGAGAAGGGCGGCAGGGTAGTGAAGTCATTCTGTTCTGTGATTAATTGAATTGGCCGCTGGATGCCAGTGTTGTTCCATGTACAAATAGCTGGACTCGCTATCCCGAGGAACACCAGTTGGAGCTGAGCTGTTGCAAAAGTTGTATCTCTGCAAGCTCTGGTCTATATCCCTTTTTTGTAAAAACCCCGTAAGTGCAGAAAGTTCTGCTACAGTGGTTTATTAATTGATGAAATCTTAAATTCTGAGTTTCTGTAATCTTAAGTAGAAATTTAACTGCTTAGATGGGTGCATCTAGTTTGTCTGGTCTTGTTGCTGGCTTAAGAGCAAAAGCACTTGTGGATTTTTATTGTATTGTCCCTTCAGTTCCTCAGAACTTCTTTTGTCACCCCTCAGTGCCAACCTGTGTCACTAGTTTCAATATGAAATCTGTCCTTACACTTGCTCTGTGCATTTCCCAAAAAAACCCATGGAGCAGCAACAATGAGGTATAGAATCTGTAGCTTGTCATTTCCTGGTGAGGTGTGTATATTTTTCCCAAATAATTTTTGGAAGAAATTGTTATCTCTGGATTTTTGCTGCTGGGAAGAGTGGTTCATTTGTTCCTTGAAAGGTAAATGTCTGGACATTATTTCCAGAGTGGGAAATAAGCATGAAATAAGTGGTCAGAATGTTTTGAGTGCCACTTGCAGTGTGTGAGCAGCCTGGGATGTTATCCCAGGAATGCCAGGACACAACAGGGAACAGTGTGGCTGGAAGAGGAGGTGATACAAATCATAAAAGGAATTGCAAACTGGTAGTTTTTCTGCACAGGGACACTGGGGTAAACTCTCTTTAAAGCTCTGAAGCTCTTGCAGACACTGATGTGCTCAGGGGGTGGTGTGTGGGGGCCTTCTTGGCACGTGGGACAGGATCCTGCTCGGGTGTCAGAGTTCCTGCTCTCTTCAGTGCTGCTGTATTTTCACAGTACCTGGAGGAATTCGGCTTCGGAAGGTGATGGGGAGGATTTGGGCTCATCTGTCCCACATGGTTGAAATGAACTTTTGAGTCCTTGCAGGGGAAGGAAGAACATGGAGTAGGGCAGCGATGTGGAATTTTATATGAGCTCTACTTTCTTAAAAAACAAGCTGAGAAAAGGTGCAGGAGGGCTCTGAAAGGGAGGAGGTGTCCTTTCCCCCCCACCTCAGTTTCACAGGAGTTATTTTATACAACAGTGAGTTTGTCTGGCACACGCAGGAAAACCTGCTCCTCGTTTCCTGTGCAGAGCTGTCTCCTTCAGGGAGTGTGGATGGTACTTTCAGCTTCTTTTCAAAATACTGAATGTTGATTTCTCTAGGGAGGATCTGGGATTGACTGAAAATAAAGTGATGTAGAAAGTCGTGGTGATCCCAGGATCACTGAGGCTGGAAAAGCCCTCCCAGTGCATGGAGTCCCCCCTGTGCCCCATCCCCACCTTGCCCCCCAGCCCAGAGCACTGAGTGCCACGGCCAGGCCTTCCTTGCACACCTCCAGGGCTGGGCACTCCAAACCTCCCTGGGCAGCCCCTGCCAAGGCCTCACCACCCTTTCCAGGGAGAAATTCCTCCTCATGTCCCCCCTGCCCCTGCCCTGGCCCAGCTGGAGGCCGTTCCCTCTCCTCCTGTCCCTTGTTCCCTGGGAGCAGAGCCCGACCCCCCCCAGCTCCCCCCTCCTGTCAGGGAGTTGCAGAGCCAGAAGGTCCCCCCTGAGCCTCCTTTGCTCCAGGCTGAGCCCCCCCAGCTCCCTCAGCTGCCCGTCGTAAAACCCACCATGTGCAAGTATGAGCTTCAATTATAGTTTTATTTTGTTTGCTTTTAGCCCCCAGGGCTGATACATAGAGTTATACACTTCTTTCATTATATATCGTTGTATATTTCAGCCTAAGAAATTTTTGAAGGCTTCATAAGATGACACTTGTTTACGCCATGTTTATATAAATCAAAATATATCTTTACAACTTCTGTTGCTTTTTTATAATGTAAATACTGTGAATTTTTCCCGTATTCAACCTTCCTTGAAGGTGATGTGGCGTGCAAAGAACATCTGTCTGAATTTACCCAGGAACTTAATCTGAGGTGATTGAAATCAATCCCAGGTTGGGCTGCAATCACGTTAAAGGATCCCAGAGAAGTACCACTTTCAGGCACTTGGTGGGATTGTTGGGTCATCATGTGCGGGGCCAGGAGTTGGACTCAGTGATCCTTGTCCAGCTGAACTTGGTCATCTCTGTGATTTTGGTTATTTGGATCTTTAGGATGTTAATATTTCTTGTATGGTCTCATCCACCCTGTGCCTTTTCCTCACAGGAATTACACCTGTGACCCTTGTCCCCCTTGATTAGGAGAGTCCCTTCCATCCCTGTTCTGTGTGCTAAGCCTGTGAGAGAGCTGGGCTCTGTGTCAGGCGAGTTAAACCCTCCCAGGTCTTCTTTGAAATTTGTTTCTAAACTAATAAAAGCCTGAGCAGTTGCTGCATCTGAGTGACTGTTTTGTGTCGAAAGTTGGGCAGTTTTACAGAATTGACATCCCACATTTGGGGTTCGTTTTCATACAAAGTGCTATTTATACACTGACCCTTGAAAACCCTGTTAATTTTAAATATTGAAATTCAACCAACCCTTCAGCTGGTCCCTCTAATCAACAATAGCTCTAATTTTTTTACCATTTTCTGTAAAACTCTTGCAGAGGCATAAGAGATGGGTGTCATGTTTTCCTCTGAAAAGTTTACCCATAGATGCTACATGCATTTTACTTAAGAAAAGTTTTAGTAACTATTTCACAAGCTCTTTCTAATAAACACTCACTGTCTTCTAATGTAAAATAGGGATATGCAGCTATTTCGGGCCTTAATGTGTCTTAAACTGAATCCTGCATGTTGTCTGACGCAACTGTAGTGGGCCTGTCCTTAGTATCTGTGCTTTGGACCTGTTCCTACTCTGTTCATTAGGGTAAATATTTTACTTGACATCTTTTTTTAATGTGGCAGTTTAAACGAGCACTTCTGCAAGCAGTGAAAGTCTTAGGAATAGACTTGATGGCAGAGCAAAGCATTTGTGTGTTTGTGCTCAGTGTTGGACTTTGAGGGCTCTGTGTATTCAGAGAAGATGAGATTGTCAGATTTTAACACCAGAAAACACCGTGGTTCTGGCTTGTTAAAAATATGGTTGTAACTGTGACCAGTGTTACACAGAATTGTGAAAATTGGGCATCTTGATACAGAAGGGGTTTTTGCCTAATAATTCCCAGTTGATCCTTAAAACTCAGTGAAATCCTGGCTTCCTAATAGGCAGGGTGCATGTGCTGAAGGTGCACAGTGCCTGGCTGACACGCGTGTGTGTGTGTATGTGTGTGAGAGCTGTTGTGGGGGTGTGGGAGCTGCTTGCAGTGGGCTTTGGTTGAAACCCTTGGCTCAGCTCAGTTGAACATTAACAAGACTTTGGTACCAGGATTACACTGGAAGGAAGAGGCTGAAAAAGCCTTGGGGTAAAGTGAGTTGAGTCGGCCGTGCCCCGGCAGCCCTGGGGGGCACCAGGCCCAGCATCTCCCACCGGGCCAGGAAGGGGAATTGTCCTGCTCTGCTCTGCCCTGGGGCAGCCTGACCTCAGTATTGGGGCACTTGGGGGGGACACAATGGAAGGGAGAGATTGAGCCATGGGAGAGTGTTCCCAAGGAGGGACAGGAGGATGGTGAAGGGTCTGCAGGGGCCACACGAGGAGCAGCTGAGGGCACTTGGTGTGTTCAGCTGGAGAGGAGGAGACTGAGGTCAGACCTCCTTGGGGTCTGCAGCTCCTCCCGAGGGGCAGCTCCACCTCTGCTCTGTGTGAGCAGGGACAGCACCCAGGGAATGGCTGGAGCTGTGTCAGGGCAGGGTCAGGTTGGATCTCAGGACAAGGTTTTTCCCCCAGAGGCTGGTTGGGCACTGACCAGGTTCCCCAGGGCCGGGGGCCCAGTCCCAAAGCTGGCAGAGCTCCAGGAGGGTTTGGACAAGGCTCTCAGGGACAGGGTGGGATTGTTGGGGTGTCCTGGGCAGGGCCAGGGGTTGGATTTTGGTGATCCTTGCGGGTCCCTTCCAACTGAGGATATTCCATGGTTCTGAGTGAATAAAAAGGAGCTGCACACTTGTCACTTGGGGTTTGGCTCTCCAAGCACTTGGCCTCATAGTTGCATAAAATATGCTTCTGTAGACAAACAGTCAAGCCAAAATCTTCTGTAGAACTTTCCTAACCTGTAGGAAACAGAAGGTGCCTTAAGAGGAAATATTTTTTTCCTTGTACTTTAGTTTATTTGGAGATTTGCTCTCCTTGGGAACTGTGTTCTAGCCCTGTCTGTAAACACTTGGTATGTAGGTTGCAGTGACAGGATTTTTTTTTAAATGGGATTTTGAGAAGGACCTGAGTCTTAGCCTGGTCCTTCCAAGTTCTGCACCTGCCACAGAAAGACACCAAACACTGTAGTGCCCAGTCCCCTGGGCTCTCTGGAGCGGAGGAGAGGCTTTGCTTCAAGGCACGGGGCCAGCTCTCCAGTGGCACAGCGAGGTTTGTCCCTCTCTGAGGACATGGCATTCATTTCTGCTTCAGATTGTCCTGTCAACAGCCAGAAATGGGAACATTGCCCCCTCCAAGGAAGGCTTAGCTTGGGGCTTAGCTGGTGGTGCCTTGGTCATTCTGCTTGCATTTCCAGACTTTGAGCATGAAAGGTGGCTCTGGATCCAGATTTTCACAATATTTTTCAGAGGATAGTCATTGCGCTTTCCAATGCAGTTGTGTGAAAGACTGAACAACTGTAACATATTCCTGCTTTGTCATGTATAATTTTTTTTTGTTCAATTCTGGGCAACTGCATTTAATCTGGAGGAGTTTGGAAAAATCTTTGTGAAAAATATATTTCACAAGAAAGCAAACTAAAGTTGAACATAAGTGACTGAAGACCTCTTTAATTTCTGAATAGGAAATCATAAACCCATGGACTTCAACAATCCTGTGTTTGCCTTGTGCTGAAAAGTGTCAGGATAGAAGGCAAGCCCTGCTGTGTCCTGTCTGCCACTGGGACTGACTTCAAGTGCTTTTTTTTGGTGTTAAAATTGTAACTCAGTCAAATTCTTCTGATACTGCTCAAATGACATGCAAATGTCACTTGAAGGATTTCAAGTACAACACGGATTTCTAATACCAGAATATGCTGATATGAAACTTCTGAAGTGTTTGTGCTCGATTCTAACCCACTTGTCTGCTCTGGAAACACAAGGGATGCAATAGTGCTGACTCTGAAAGGCATGTCAAGTTTGATTCTCAAACTGAAATGGTCAGTGTCTTCTGGAAGATAATCGGGTATGTGAGAGTAGGGGGAAAAACCCAAACCCAACAGCAGCAAAAACCCACAGAACCAGGCACGTGTTTGGTTGAAAGGATGCTCTGCAGTGGGGCCTTAGGTTGGTTAGGGTTAACTTGGCAGCTCCTCGGAGTTCTCATGCATCTCCTTCAGGGCAGGAGGATTATTTAGTTTGTTGCCAGGAGATGGCAGTAACAGATAAACTCTTAGAGTGTTTTTTTTATCTGTGAATGTCATGGAATCACAGAATGGTTGGGTTGGAGGGGACTTTAAATCCCATCCAGTTCCACCCCCTGCCATGGCAGGGACACCTTCCACTAGCCCAGGTTGCTCCAAGCCCCGTCCAACCTGGTCTTGGACACTTCCAGGGATCCAGGGGCAGCCACAGCTCCTCTGGGCAACCTGTGCCAGGGCCTCCCCACCCTCCCAGGGAGGAATTTGTTTCTAATACCCAATCTAAACCTATTCTTTGTCAGTGTGAAGCCATTCCCCTTGTTCTGTCACTCCAGGCCCTTGTAAATAGTCTCTCTCCATCTTTCCTGTTGGCTCCTTTGGGTACTGGAAGGCCACAATTAGCTCTCCCTGAAGCTTTTGAACATCTTCTATTGAACCATCACTTCCTCCTTTAGGAATTGTTGATTTCACATCTGACATGTTCATGATCTCCGCGTTTCAAAAGTTGCTCAGAACTGCAAGCGAAGTGTGAGCAACACATTTGTGTGTCAGCTTGGCTGCCCGGCCCCTCACCCAGCCCCTCCTCAGTCTGTGGCTCAAAGAAGGGCAGAGTTGTGGTTTGCTCAGTGCTCTTTTCAGTTTCTCCCCCCTAAGGAGTTCAGTACTCATGTTATTGTTGGTTTATAAATTATGCTAATTGGGCAAAATACCATTTGTCACCTTGGGCATGACAACAGCATCCAGCAGCTGGGTCTCTGTTCAGCACTGATGCTGCTGTCCAACCTTTGCTAGGGGTCACTGTGTCCTCCACTTCCGTAGTCAATTTGTCATTGCAATATCTGAGGATTCATGACTTTAAACTGACTCTTGAAAGTGACCTTGCAAT
>VXAY01005699.1:590-25850 GCA_013399855.1 Oxyruncus cristatus
GAGCCGAGGGCAGCAGCCCCGTTAATGGGTGTGCGCAGCCCAAGCTCTCCTTGGCCTTTCAGCGTGGTTCTTCCCCTTGCCATGGGCAGTTTCACCCGCTGGCAGCCCAGGGCTGGGGCTGGCACGGCCCTGGCACGCAGGGATGTGCTTGTGGTGACTTAATTCTGGCACAGCCCAGCCAGTCTTAGATGGAGCTGTTATCCAGTCGAATTGTGTCTTTATGACTTTACGCTGCAACTTTCCATGGAAGCCCTGGAACATCTGTCCATGGAGGGCATGGAGACATCTCTAGACTCTTCTCTGAAGTCATTCCAAACCCACCCAGACCCTTCCTGTGTCACCTGCTTCATGTGACCGTGCCTTGGCAGCAGGTTGGACTGGATGGGCTCCAGCGCGCCCTTCCAACCCTAATAATTCTGTGACTTGTTTCTTGTAGGAGTGAAAACTCAACCTGATGATCAAGGTTGTGATAATCCTCGTTTACAGATCTGCCTTTCCCACCTTGCCAGTGCTCTCTTTATCTGTACTGCTCTGCACTTCAGTTTTGTGACTCAAGTGCAAGTCTTAACTGCCAGGGGAAAATTGCTGCCATTAAAAATGCACACAGGAACCCTGTGGGATGATGCTCGGTAGTAGCAATGGGGCAAATTTAATCCATGGCAGAATTTTTGAGAAAATCAATCTGTCCCTTCAAAAGCAATTACTTAAATAATATTTAAGAAACAGGGCGTCATCTTTGTATTTCTTCAAGCATCCCCAGCTGCCAGGGGCCTCACCAAAACAGTTATTTGCTGGTGGGGCTTCTCTTGTCAAACTTGACTGTTCTGTTCATGGCAACACCCAGGTGTTAGTTTAAAGTTAACCAAGGAGTTATTTGCAGTGGTGGTTCAAACTTGCTGCAGTCAACATGCAATAATAGGTTAATTAGGAGGGGGTTTTTTTCCCCTATGATAGTTAGCTTAATGAAGAGGGACTTACTAAACAGCTGTATTGTGATATTTTTATAAATTTATAACATAAGGTCGCTGGTTGTAATTTTTTTTCACTGAGTTTTTCTCCCAAGTTGTGCTCTGCATATCTTAAATGCCACCTCATTTCACACAAGTCATGCTGGGAAGTTATTTTGCCCACTAAGACTGGAGACTTGGCTGAAGGAAGCTTAGATAAAACACAGATCACTTGCTGTGTTTTTTCTTCTCCAGTGACCTGTATCCTTATTTCACTTTGTTTTTGATAAATGCCTTCTGTATTTTCCTCTGTTAGTAGTAGTGGAAAACATCAGTTCATTTGCAAAATAGTGAAAGGCTCCCAGGACTTACAAAGGGCAATAGATGTTTAATTATGTTGCCAATTAATAACATAACACAGCAGTCTTGAAATATTTTTGTGCACTAACTTCGTTGTTTACTGAATTTGGGTAATTACTATAATAACATGTAACTTGATGCAGAAAAAACCTACTTAGCACGTCCTAAGAGACACAAATCTTAGGGAATATGTACACATTTGTGTATTGTATATTAATACACATTTCTCTGTCTGGAGCAGGACCAGATAACCAAAGTGATGGTTTCCTCTGAGAAGGGCACTGAGGCCTTTGTAATGTTTGAAGCTTAAGTGTACCTAAATTTATTTCTTTATTTACAGATAGCTCTATTTATTCTGTCCCTGAACTGACAGAGGTGTACTCAAAAACAGGATTTGTGAAAATCTGACCATTTTAGTGTAGTAAAATCGAGGGTAAGATGCCAAGATTTGTGTTACTTTGGTTCTCTGTTCATATTAGAAGTCATTAATTGTGCTCACGTACCAGTTTTATACGGGAGATGGGCAGGAGTGACTTCTCATTTCTTTCAGGCCGTGGTTTCTGGATATTTATATTCCACCTGTAACTACATGGTTAGAAAAATAAGTGAAAATCAAACGTACTAATTAAAAACGTGGCAAACCAGTAATATTTCATGTGATAATTCCTTAAAGCCAGAATGCTCTGTGTTAAAGGAATTAAATGTGGGATGTGGAAATACTATTTTTTTTTCTAAAATCTACATGAGACACTACATAAATACATTTTTGGTGGCAATCAGTGCTATTAATCTTGCTATTGTGTGAAAAAAATTCCCCAAAACACCATTGTGGACACATATCCCTGTCTGGGTGTGTGGACTTTAGTGCTGCCCAAAACTGCTTGTCCTCCTTTACTCCTCGGCACAATTTGCCAGTTCAAACCAGTATTCTGGTGTGATTTACAGTGTGTTGCTGCTCAGTGGAATGGCAGGTCCAAAAAGAGCTAACAAATTTTTAATTTTGGGGCATAAGCAGGGGTGCCTGGACATGGGCTGGCAGGTGTCACCTTCTGCTTTCTTGGCCTGTTTTCAGTGCAGATGAATTTGCTCAGCACAAAGTAAAAAAAAACAAAACAAAACAAAAACCTACCCAACTAGAAAACCCCAAACCCTCTAATTTGCTTAGTTTCCCACCAGTTTTAAGTTAAACCTTTGACTTTCCTGCTCAGTTTTTATCTGCTGAATTTCCTAAGCTCAGTTTAAGCTTTACTAGAGTAAAACAGTCTTTTCAGGTAACAAACTGCTCACAAATTTACAGTTACCAAGTGATCTTTTCCCAGGAGGATGTACCAGGGTGATGTATCTCTGTCTCCACACTGCATCTTGCAGGTGTCACTGAAGTCCAGTTTTTGTTGGAGCTCGTCCCTCTACAAATTCACTTTCAGCTTTAGGTGGTTTTTCTTCTGTGCTGCAAAGTGGACAAAATGACTGGGAGAATAAAGCATTTGTCTTGCAGGATCACCACTAGAGGAGACAGGACTTCTGTTCTTTGTGCAAATACACCTTTTGTTCCCTCAGTAGAGTAGTAAATAAAATAACTCATTTGAGTAATTTTTTTTCTCTTTCACAGGTTGGACAATAGCTTAGGAATGCTGATGTTCCACTGTGTGCTATTAAACAAAACCAGGGAAATTCTTGAGACTTTTTTTTTTTTTCTTTTATGCAGTTTAGGATCATTTAAGAGGTTTTAAACTCCCAGGTAGCTCAAGAAAACCACGACAGCCTTACTTCAGAGCCCCTTCAGAGTCAGCTGCTTCACTTCTGGACAGAAACTGGGAGCAAGGCTCTGGAAAGATAAGCACATTATTAAGGCAAAGGAAGGTACAAACCAAAACTGAATATAGAAGAGGAAAAATTTTCAGTTCATGCTAAAACTGTGGTGTCAGTCACTGCCTGATTTCACTGAGCCTGTTTAGGGAAGAGGTGATGAGATGTGTCTGTAGCACGTGGTAACACTTCAGGGGTAGCTGAGTAGAGTGAGGGGAAGCAGTATCAGGGATAATTAAGTTGATATCAATCATGCTGCTCCCTTTCTTCCTGCAGTCCACACCAGTCAAACACAAAACCCAAGGAATGAGCAAATTTGAGTTGTGAGTCTGCATGAAGTCATTTGGATGCTTGGCACGGCTGGAGAAGGTGGCAGGAAGTTCCTGGGATTCGGGAAGTGTGGCTTCAATGCAGGGAGTGCTGTGAAATCCAGGGGTAAAACTGTGAGGAATTGGTGTCAGTGCTGTTCCGGTAAATCCTGGAGCTCCATCATGTGGCGGGAGCTGGGCAGGCTCAGCCCTGGGGGGGTGTTTGGCAGCTGGGGCTCTGTGAGATTGTGCAGCTCCACAATCCCAGAGCCATTTTCTGCCCTTTCACTGCATTGGGATTTTAAACACGTGGTGACAGGAAAAACAGCTCGAAGGAACTCAGCTTTTAACAAGGAAGGCAAATTAGCCAGGTATTTTTTAAAAGCTTACCTCTCATCATAGCTGAGTGATTTTTGCTGGAGGAGTGACCCTGAACTGCTGTGCTGCACTGGAGGTGACATCAGCAGCACAGGGAGCTTTGCAACACCACGATGAGAACATCTCACATCAGGAGAGGCTGTGCCAGCAGGAGCATTTATCAGGATTCCCCCACTTCTGCTTGTGCCAGAAACCCCTTGATGCTTGCACACAGCAGACCCCCAAGGAGACCTGGCAGGTCTCAGCTCTAAAAGGACATGGCAACTTAGGTGATGCAGCTTGGAAAGAGTATTACAAATAATCCACAGGTTAAAAACTCCCAAAGCTGCAGGATTAATACGAAGAATGCTAATTAGCTGGACTTTGCAGGAATACACAGTAAAGAGAAGTAAAAGCAGAAGGTAGCCTGAACTCCTTCCAAAAATAAGATTTTTGACTAGAATTTGAATTCTTTTAATTATACACCCCTCATATTATTACTCAACTTCCAGCTGCTATCCTGTTAGTGTGCCTTGGGCTCGTGCCCTGCATGCACTTTATGATCCCAAGGCAGACTAACAGGATAGCAATTGGAAGTTGAGTAATAATAATTTTTCAAGGACATTTTTAACCTTAAGTGACAGCCCATTCAGACCTTTATTAGATGAAAGGCTCTTGTTTCAGAAAGGTGGAAGGAGGCAGATTCCTGTGGATTGAGGTGCTGCAGGTACTGGACAGGAAAATCTAGTGGTGGCAGTAGAAAATGATTTAGAATTTCCAAGAATAAAATCCGATAGGGAGGTCCTGCTGTCAGTGGAAATAAAAACTGTTTGATACATCTCAGATTGGTTAGGTCTGCAATTAAATTTTGTCTAAAGGTGGTGAAATGCAATTTTTAGGTTTGTTACAATCCCTATGTCCTTCAGGCCTCATTTTAAAAAGAAGTCCTGAAGCAGTGCCTTACGTACTTTGTGAAATTAAAACAGTGGAGGCAACACATATTGAATTTTTCAGAATACTTCAGACGTTTTCAGTAAATCACAGAACCACGAGCTTCATCTTAAAGTCCCTTCTGAAACTACACGTGGGACTTCACCTCCTGGAGTCGCCAAGTGACAAACTGAAGGTGCTGAGCCGGTGCTCTGCAGCTCAGCTCCCTGGCCAGGCCCTGTGGGAGGGATTGGGGCTTTCCAGGGATTCTACTGATTGGTGAAGGTTTGGATGCAGGAACAGGGAAGTGGAAGCGCTGTCACCTTCCCTGCTGATTCAGAAGGATCTGTTGGGTGCCAGCGCTCCTTAAGGGTTTGCCTCTGGCCCGGAGCTACTGTTGTGATTCGTTCCTGGTTTGGGCATCAGGACCAGGTGTCCGTGCTGAAGGGTATTTTCTGGTAGATGTGTAAGTTAACAAAAGCAAATAACGGGCTTTATACCAGTTAAAGCAAGATTTAAAGAGATAACGAATTTTGTCATCAATATTTGTATAGATTCTGAAGTGAAGCATGGAGGGGGTTGGAAGGTAATTTGATTTTCTCTCAGCTCAAGGAATAACGTCATCCCTTTGGATATTAATGCATGGGATCATGTGCTGGGTGTTCTGGCAAGGACAGGAACGTGCATGAGGGTGCTCTTGTTCTGTCAAGGCTTTGTTTGAAGAGCAGTCTGAAGACATCAGTGTCTATTGGGATGAAGTACTAGGAAAACACAGTTAAGGTTCATAAAAACTGCTTTTCTCTAAACATTTTCAATTACCTTATGAATTACCTGGACAAAACAGTCGGTTTTCCCTCCCTGCCCTGTTTTCAAGCTGTCCCTGCTAAGGAGGGTGTTGTAAGTCACACATCTGTCTGGCAAGTATTTTCATTTCAGTGTCCTAAAAGTTTTTAATTCAAGGTGATGTTGAGCTGTTTTAATGTAGAAATCGGCTTTAAGGTTACACCAGGAGTAGTTAGAGAAACCCACTTCTTTCTGATGAGGGAAACAACATGTCTTTTAAGTGGCCTTTTGGTAAGGCAGTTTAACGATGTCAGGAGAAAGGTTATAATGAGTTCTGGTTTTGATAATCCCGAGTATAAACTTGACGTGATGTAATTTAAGACTTAACAGAAAAAGCACAAGATAGTACTTTTGACAGTGCTTTTTTTTAAACTATTAACTGTTAGGATGGGTGAAAACATCACTCTGTTTAAATCAGAAGTATAAATATTGGGGCCTCCTCCTGACCCATATAAATCAGCATAGCTATGGTCCTATATTTTATTGGTTTTAAGTTCTAAAGAGGAAGAAATGTATGTCTGCCTACAGTGATTCTGATAGACTTTTCTTCTGATTTCAGGTGAGAAGTTACATCTGTGGAACACAACCAGTAATTTAACAGGTTTAATGACCGTAGTTGCTATGACTGCTACAACTTGCCAGCTGGCCGAAGATGAAATGTATTTCAGTATACAAGGAATTGGTAAAATCTTGAAATTAAGGAACCTTGCCTTTAAAGTAACTTTCTTGCATGACTGGGGGGAGTGAGGGGAGTGCTTTTTTTCTGTAATCAGGGTTATAAATGCTGTCTGCAGGTAGTCAACTTGTGTTTCCTGGAACAACAGTCTTTCTACAGCAGCTCTGAAGATGCCTGCACTGTGGGATGAGGTAGTAGGTTGTATAGTTTTAGGGTCATACCCACAACTGGGAGATAACTATACAATCTACTGTCTTTCCTAAAGCAGCAGAAAGTCAACAATGGAAACTTCTCAGTTTTAAGCTCAGTGTCAAATACTGTCCTTGTAATGCTTATGATGGGAGAAAATACTCTGTAATAGCTGTGGGGGGTTGTGTTTAGATTCTGCAGGTTCTTGGAAAAGCTAGGTTAGCATTCTGCGTTAATTTTTCTCCTCTAATGAGTAAAAAAATGAAGAATAGACTGATTCCTATATAAATAATCAAAAAGAAGTTCCTGATGCTCCAGTTGTTGTGGTGTTTAATGTTGCTACGTGAAGTATCAAACATCCTTTAGAGTGGAACTGTGGTTGGCTGGCTGAGCTCTTTGCTGAAGGCTGTGCTTCTCTGTCAGAGTGAGGTAGTAGATTGTATAGTTGTAGGGTAGTTATTTTACCCTGTTCAGGAGATAACTATACAATCTATTGCCTTCCCTGAGGAGTAAAACAAACTGCGAGCCTTTGCAGTCAGTGATGCACTGAAAATGCTCATGGAGTAAAACCAGATAAATTCAGGCTTGTGAAGTAGCAGATTAATCAGTGCCAGAATGTGCAGGATTGACAATCAGTGTGAGTGGTGCAACCCCCAAATGATATATTTGACTAACATGACTTTCCTCCCAAGGTAAGTGGCACAGTGCTGGCTGGAGATGGAAAATATCCCTGTTCCTACACAGAGGCTGGAACGCTCCATAGAGGGGAAATGATTCCAAACCACTTGGGATTTGAGTGTAAAATACAGGCAGCTCAAACTTGTACATTGTGACGTAAACTGTTCTGACACCCCAATTTCTATATTGCATTAAAATTCCGTGACTTGGTAAAAGTTGGAGAGAAAACTTATAATTACACTTTATTAAGAACTCTACTTGTTTTTCTCCAACTCAATTTAATACAAAATCGAAGTGTTGGCCAGTTTTGGGCCAGTACTGACCCCTCACCTTTTTGGGGGAGTGTAAACCTATGGAGTTTGAGCATCCAAGAGCCAGAACTTCTCTCCAACGTGGTGGTTGTCTTATAAACAGACTTTTCAAGCTCACTGCATTCTTTTCCTCCTGCAGTCCTGCATGTACCCAGTCTCTAACTGCTCCTGCACTGGTGTGCCCAGTGAGCCCCTTGCCACAGCAACAAAAAAACCCATGGAAATGCTCTTTGGGATGGCAAGTTTAGCTTAGTCAGAGTGAAAATGGAGCCATTCATGAGGGGTAAAACTGGTCAACCACTGCTTGGTAAGTGCTGACAGTATAAACTTGAAGTATGTGCCCAGGCCTAAAAGGCAGAAGACCCAAAGCAGCTGGTGAGCTAAAGCACTTCCCAGAGCAGCTGCTGAGTGAGAAGAACTGCAAAAAAGGAAGCATTGGGCTCCTAGGAAGAGGTAGTAGGTTGCATAGTTTTAGGGCAGGGATTTTGCTCACAAGGAGGTAACTATACAACCTGCTGCCTTTCTTAGGGCTTTATTATAACACCGGCACCAGTTTGGCTCCAGCCTACAAACCTCTGCAGCTCTGGCACGTGGAGACAAAGGACAAGGTGTTCACAAGCATGTTGAGGCTTAATGAGACCTGTGTGTTGACAACTTTGGTCCCAAACTGAAGTGTAGGACTGATAGCTGGAATGCAGCGTGGTGGAACACTGCATTCTGGGGACACTGGGCTGGGATGTCCTTGGAGTGTGGTAAGAGGGTGTATTGGGAAGCCAGCTCCTTCCAGAGGAAGCTGGAGTCCCCCAGTGATTAGGGTGGAGGTGGTACGAGCTTCTGAACGTTGAGATACTGAGCCTGTGTGCTCACGAGGGAGCTAAACCGCCCCTTCCTTTGGTTTGGTGCATTTCAGGTGGAAAAACCTCCGGTTTTCCTTCCCCAGAAGAACGAGATCCCAGCTCACCCAAAAGCTGGTGCTTTCTCAGCAGGCATAGGCACTCCTAGGAAAACAAGTTCTCGGTGGTGGATTATTTGCAGTCTTGCAGAAGGGAAGTTTTCAGTTTAGAACTTCCAGTTTGTCTCTCCTGGAATTATTAACAATGAGTCCCATCTTTTTTTGCACTACAGCAATAGTTCAGGAATACAGAGCAATAGTGGGATACAGAGACTTGAACTGCTGAGCACCTTGTAGCAGGAATATGTTGTGCCTACACCAGCCACTATTTAAACTTTGGCAAAATCAGAGTCCTAGATTACAAACATGTAACTGTGCTTCTGTTGGACATTCTGTGTGAATTTAACTGTACATTTTTTGATTTCATTAATAAAGTACAGCATGTTGTGCAACTGATGGTGAACGGCCGTTACTTTCTCCAAAGAAAGGGTGTGAATTTGACAGGAAAACAGTGCCCACATAATTGAAATGAAGTCAGGACTGTGTTTGGTTTGTGCTGTAATTATGATTACATAGTGTTAACTGGAATTAGTGTTAATTATCCTAGTGTTAACTAAAACTTATTCTAACATTAACTTTAGTTAAACACTTCACTGGGGGTGGGGAATTCTCATTTACAGTGTTGCTGATGAGTGTGCACAGACTCTGCTTCTTCTAGAGGTGGTTTCTGAGTGTTAAGTTTAAAGTGCTGCACAAAAATCTAGACTTTGCGCCTTGTTTTTTACATGAATGCAGCTGGTAAAGTAAGAAAAACACCAATAAATTTGATTCTAGAGGTACAAAATGCCTTAAAAACTTTAATATACCTCACATTTCATAAGGGGTATCCTTACAAAAGATTTAACTGATCTGTGCTACCCACCCCAGCTGTGATCCTCCCATGGTGCCAGATACATTTCTAAAGCCCCTTTCGTGAGAGAGAGAAACAGAACTTAGGTCCTGAATGAAAATGAGTAGCTGGTTTATGGCACACTTGGAGTAATATGCAAGTTTTAGGGTTGATTGGCCTATTTTTGCCCCATTGCTGTGACAGTATTGGCTCTCAGTGCTGCTGGGTTTCTTTAACTGTGCTCAGACAACAAGAAGTGGAGGAAGCTTTTAATTTCTTATTCTCTGAATTTACATTTCTCTCAACATTCTCAGAGCCAGAGCATTTGTTGTTAAAATCAGGAAGCCTGATAGAGTCCTCAGCGTGTCGGGCCAGAGTACCCGAGTTTGGGGGTTAATGTCCACACTTGCAGTGTATTGGGATAAGCAGATCCTGCAGAGCTACTGCAGTATCAGTTCATTTTTTAGAACAGTTAATTAGTTCTTCCCTTTACCCAGGGGTGCTGACTCTTGACCCCCATCATTATCCTACTCGTTCTCTTACCTGTAAATGCATTTATTTCCTTGTAGCTTCCTTGTAATTGGAAGCAGCTTGATTTCAGTGATAAAGTTCAAGCCAGGAAGGAATTAGGCTGTGGTTGAGCAGTCTTGTCTCATCAGGTTATTTCTCACCTTGACTTACTTGTGGGCTCCACCCAGTAAATGGCATCTGCTCAGCAAGGGACAGGGTTTGTTTGCCTTTTTCCATGAGGGGTCCAAGGATGAGGTGACCACATGGCAAGGGTCCTTCTGATAAAGACACTGGTTAAAGAATGCGCAGCAAGTGGTGCAGGAAGGCTTGCAGCAGCAGTAGAGACACGTTTACCACCCATGGTGCAGGGATTGTGTCATGGTGGTCTTGGAAACATTCCAGTGTTGCTCCAAAAATAGAACACAGCTTCAGTGCAGATCCACATCCCGGGAGAATTGTTTGTGTTCTCTGCCTTTCCGTGCGGAGAGGTGTGCTCTGAAATCTCCCTGGTGGCGCGAAACCTGAGACCTGTTGGGCTTTTCCCATCCTTGTGCTTCCAAGAGGGGACTCCTGGTGCTTGTGCCATGGCCACAGCAGGTGAACTTGGTGTGTTAAAAATTCTCTCCCTTGTGTTGAAAGCAAGGATTGTGGCAGCCAAGAATTGCTGTTATTCTCTATTTTATAGATTTATTCTATGATTCTACAGTTTGTGCTGTGTGGAAGGTCAGAGCTCCTGGAGAAGAGCTGCCCCCAGAGGTACATCCAGCAGTTTCACCCTACCTGGAAAGGGTCTTCTTTGCTGGGGTCTCCCAGCTTGGGTGGGGGATTTGCATTCTTAACCATCAGTTTTGCTTTGTGCCGTGTCCAGCCTGTGAGAACAGATGCACAAAGTCAGCCTTTGGTGTTGAACGTAGTGAGAGGTGTCAGCAGCACACGGGGAGAATTACTGTGTTCTGATGAGATTCCTTGATTGCCAGATCCAGAACAGGGGTCATTTGCCATGCCAGGCACGGGCTGGGGGAGGATGGCTGGAGGGCACGCTGAGGGGAGCACGTTGTGGTGTGGGTGGATGAGAAGCTGGACATGCCCCCAAAGACCTCCCCTGCCCTGGGCTGATCCCACAGCGTGGGCAACAAGGGATGGGGGGTCCTGCCCCTCTGCCCCTCTCAGGTGAGACTATAATGAGACTTCCCTGTGTCCAGCTCTGGGATCTCCAACAGCAGAAGGACATGGAGCTGCTGGAGCGAGTCCAGAGGAGGCCCTGGAGCTGCTGCCAGGGCTGGAGCCCCTCTGCTCTGGAGCCAGGCTGGGAGAGCTGGGGGGGTTCACCTGGAGAAGAGAAGGCTCCAGGGAGACCTCAGAGCCCCTTCCAGGGCCTAAAGGGGCTCCAGGAGAGCTGGAGAGGGATTGGGGACAAGGGATGGAGGGACAGGACACAGGGAATGGCTTCCCACTGCCAGAGGGCAGGGAGAGATGGGATGTTGGATATTGGCAGTGCTGGGTTAGTGGTTGGACTGAATGATCTTACAAGATCTTTTCTAACCTGAATTATGCTATGATTCTGTGACATCTTTATGCCAGAAGGCTGTTGATGCTCTCTCCTCAGTAACAGGTGCATCCAGGTGGCTCATCTTTTTGCTTTACCAAGCAAATTATAAAATACCTGATACATGCAAGGGGATAAAAAGAATAAAAGAGAGAAGAAGGGAAGTCACAGATCCACTACTCAAAAGAGACCAGTGTGACAAGTTCAGCTGAGTATTGGTGCTTTCAGCTGAGACTCCCAAAAGAACCGAAGGCCCTCAAATCCAGAGGCATCAATGTGGGATGTGGCCGTCAGCCCTCGAGCTGAAGTTGTGTATTTAATGTCATAGTTCTGTAAAGATGAGTCCTGACAGGAGCTACTGGAGGCATCAGATGTCCGTGTATGTGTTGTTGCAACATGAGAAATCAGATTTGTTCTTCCTGCAGAGATGGTTTTGGTGGAATTGGATTTTTAGACTAGTTCGTTTCAGACACTTAAAACCACTCCAGTGAAGAGGCATTGGAAAATCAGACACAGTTCTATTTCAGCCTGTTGTATTAATGCAGTCTGCAAAATAAAGCCATTACAAGCCATAAAATGCTACTGAGGACTGTATTTTTGGAGACTGAAAAGGTCCTTTCTGAAATAGGAGAACGTTACTGAAAAAATATTCCTTTGACATTAGAACTCTCCCATATAGATGATTTCAAGCTGATTAGTTAAACCCAGCACAGCATAAAACCAGGGAGAAGGATCAAATCATGCAAGTCCTAGTTGTGAGGGAGTTTGCCACTCCCTGAATACATCACCTTATACCTTAGACACCCTTTAATACACTCCAGCAACTATGTGTAAATTGAAAGGAGCAAGCAGTGGAAAATCCATCCCAGTATCCCAAAACGCCGTCATACATGAAACCTGACCCACACCTGGAAGTGGCTTCTCCTGCAGTAGCTCCTTAAAATGAAGAGGAATAAGGAAGGAAAAGAAAGAGGTGCAGTTTGAACTTCCCAACTCCTGCAAAAGTAAATTTGTACATGACTAAGCTGTGACTGATGTCGCCGGGTCCTGCTACGTAACACCGAAGTGTGTCCTGCCAAAACAAGCAGCCAAAGGCTTTCCTTGGTATTTATTTTAGAAAACAGTAAGACTGAGGCTGTTTTTAGAGCCTGATGTAACACCATCCTGATGGTTTCCTCATCAGCTGGCAGACGCTGCCCCAATTGCCTTATCAGACGTGCTGTGAGGACAGGGGTGATGCACAACTGCAGAAACCAGTGCACAGACACAGTACACAGCAAATTTTCCTCCAAAAAGATAGGTCAAATCTAATCAGACCAGTGCAAAAAAACCTACAGGTAAGTGCAACAATTGGAGCATTAGGCATGAGAATAACTAAGGAGTGGAGAGAACTAGAATATATGAGTATCTGAAGGATGAAATTCAGGAAGTGTTCTTGTTAGGATGCTGTTAAAAGGTTTCAGCTGTCACCAAAATGTGCAGTGGAATATGTAAAACTATTGTGGAGATAGTTTAAATGGGTGAATTGCCAAGGAGCAGCTCTGGAAAGCTGGCCTTTGACAGGAACAGACATGCTTAAACCTGGTTTCAGCTGAGTCAATGGAAATCCTTCCCTTAATCTCAGGACAGGATTTCACTTTGAACCCAGAGTAATTGTCCCACAGGTTATTCATAGAATCATGAATATCTCGAGCTGGAAGGGACCCACAAGGATCATGGAGTCTGACTCCTGGCCCTGCACAGACACCCCAGGAATCTCACCCTCCCTGATTCCCCTCTACCCCTTCCCTTTGGTTTTTGGAGCAGCACTGTGGTCCTGTGACATTCAGAGCCCGTGTCTGGATCCAGATGTAGCACAGCTGTACACGAAGCTTTCTACCTTCTCTGCCAGTTCGTGTCACTTGGCTCACAGATGGATATCCCAGGTATTTTAAGACTCCATTTAGATGCAACTGTGAGAGGAGCCAAATATAAGCTGCTGTTCAACAATACTTTTTAGTTTTAGGGTGACTACTTTGAGTGCAACTGTTGAGGAGCTAATCTCCAAAAATCAAACTCCAAAGTGCTGATCAGTAAATTTGATACTGAACAGGGTGTTTCACTTGATGGACAACAGTACTGGGCTGATCCCTGTGCAATCCCTCTCCAACCCAGAGTTCCCTCCATCAAAACTGGCAAGAGAAAATAATCCAATGCTGCTTTTAGATTCGGTCCAAATTCTGTGTCTGATCACAACAGAACATTTCCTGTGCATCTCTGCTCTGGAGCCAGGCTGGGAGAGCTGGGGGGGGTCCCCTGGAGAAGAGAAGGCTCCAGGGAGAGCTGAGAGCCCCTTGCGGGGCCTAAAGGGGCTCCAGGAGAGCTCGAGAGGGACTGGGGACAAGGGATGGAGGGACAGGACACAGGGAATGGCTTCCCACCGCCAGAGGGAAGGGAGAGATGGGATACTGGGAAGAGATTCATCCCTCTCAGAGTGGGGAGGCCCTGGCACAGGTTGCCCAGAGAAGCTGTGGCTGCCCCATGCCTGGAAGTGTCCAAGGCCAGGTTGGATGGGGCTTGGAGCAACCTGGGATAGTGGAAGGTGTCCCTGGCCATGGTGGAGGGTTGGTTAAATGATCTTTAAAATCCCTTCCAACCCAAACCATTCTGGGATTCTCTGATTCAAAGAGCCTTCAACAGCAGAAGAAAGATGTGAATTGTCAAACTGCCACATTTCTTTATTCCTTTGTCTTTATTTTGAGACAGGCCCAGAAGCAATGAAATCTTTGTTCATTCTTGATGCACTGTTTTTTCTACAGTGTTTTAAAAATGGTCCTGAAAACAAACAAAAAATGTGTTCAGCAACCCAATATCAAGAGATTTCTGTTCAAGAGAATATTTCATGATGGGAAGACATTGGAAAACTGAGAAACTGGTACATTTTCATGCTTTGATACAACTAGCCTGTGTCATCTCTGTTTCTAGAAGAGTTCACTACATCTAATAGGAAAGAGTTTAGTCTTCTCAGATCACAAAAGGTCTTCCTAAGTGGAGTAGGATTCCATAAAAACAAAGTAGACGCCATAAATATTGAAGGCATTGAAGGATTGATTTGGGTCTTGAATTTCATTTTTAAGGGAAGAGAAAAATACAGGAACTCCTGTCTTTCCTCACCTCTGGCCCATTCCAGGCTGGAACTGTTCCATCAGTAGGTGCAGTACAGGTAACAGACATTAATTTTCCAGCACCAAACATGTCCATTGCTGGACAGATAAGCCATGACAAGTGTTTTTCCTGCAATAAAATGAGAGTTAGAAAACAACACAGAATTAAATGGGGCTGAAAGGGCTGGTTCTGCACTAGCCCTGTTCAGCAAAGTGTGGAGCTCAGTACACCCGGAAAAACCCCATTGCTGCCCTTTGGCCAGCAAATTACTGAGCATCATTAAATGTGTGAGAGTTCCCTCTCAGAGCATTACCTTACACATGACAAACAACTGGGATTTTACTGTGGGTTCCAAAACAGATTTGCAATATTAAGGTGACAGGTTGCTGTGCAGAGGTGCACCTCAGTATTTTCTCTGACTGATTCATGCTCAGGGAAGGGACTTAAAAAATGAAGCCATTTCTTCCCCACCAGAGATGACCTAATGAGACACAGTCACCAGATAAGGTTTTGCGTCACCATCTTTAATGTAAATTCTTTTTTAGGGCTGGTAAGGGAGTGTTACAGTTGGCCACTTCATGAAGGAAAACAAACAAGAGAGAGTTCTATTTTTAGTCTTCTGAGAATGTAACTCACAAATGCCATCTTTCCAGAGGTGATCCGTGGAGTTTCCACATTTCTGCTCATGGTCAGCCAAGCTTTTAACACGGAACTGCGTCTTGAATTCACGTGACAGTCACATACAAATCTTTCGAAGTGTTGCTTCTCATACCTAACACAAAATTCATAGGTAGCTTCTTTCAAACATCTTTTAGCATCTTTGAGAGCTTCATCAAAACTCAGTTAACTCCAACGAAGCATTTTGAGAACTGCTACCTACAACAAGGCAAGTACCCAAACCAAACACAGTTTTCTCTACTGCCTAAACCAGGGTGAATATAACCCTACCTCAGATTTTTAGATTCTTCACTGGACACATTTACTGGATCTGTTAGTGCTGAGGTAGTTCGAGTGGGTATTTTCCTCGCACAGTAGTAAAATCCTAAACAAATCTACACAAGGTGTACCTGTACAACGCCAGTGTTTTAGCACTGCACAACCAAACAAAAGTGATTCTGATATTTTAAGCATTGGAAGGCAGCTTTACCTGCTCTCTGAAGTGTTGCTCCAGAATTCTTGTGCCAGGGAAAAAAAAAAAGATTTTAGACACACTGAAGACAATTCAATGCATTTAACACCCCCAGGAATGGTGATGGACTGAACCTCTGTTCTGCCACTACAGCCCCAGTTCTTTGAACCTTTGGTGTTATGCATTCAAAGAAAGTGTAAATTCAAGTATGGGATTGTGGGAGAGTTTTCAAAACAAATCAGTGTGGTTGTGGTTTCTGTTCTTCTTCTTGTCCCTCTTCAAGGAAACGTGAGAATAAAAGTCACTCTAATATTCCATTTGTTTTGTTTTTTTTTTTCCCATGAAAGAGGCCATAGCTATGTACCATGCAGGGAAGGGTCGTGAGACTCCCATCATGGACGACATTAATTTGGCATTGAAAACAGTCACATCAGTCACCAGGAACCACTTCTGGCCCATAAAGATCCCACGAGCTGCCTGCTGGTCAGCAGGTACAGCAGCCTGGGTTGTTCCTACCTCCCTACTGGCAGGTGGAGGCTGCAGGAAGCTGTCCAGACTCTGAGGAGCGTGTTCCAAATTTGTCTTGGCTGGCAGCTGTGCTGGTTTTCCCTTGGTGCGCGTCACTGGGCGTGCTGGATGGCATTCCTCGGTCCCGCCGGGGATACACCCGTGTTTGGAGATGGGTGTCGTGTTCCACCTGGATGGGAAAGGGCCACAGGAAGAGTGTCCTGCTGAGGGATTGTGCTGCTGTGGTGACGATAAAATACACTGCCAGTTCACCCGGTGAATTTGGTAAAATACAATCCAGTTCACCAGGTGAATTTGGCTAAAGGAGAGGGAGGAGGCAGCACAGCCTCTGCTCCCAGAGACACCCGCCAGTGTCCCAGTCCCAGGAGTGTGATGAATTCACAGGTGCTCAGGAGCTCAGTAAGGAGATTGCTGGTGTGAACAAAGCCAGGTCACAAGAGCAGAAGGGTTGTGTTTAGTGAGACCACATCACTGTATAGGGAACCGTCTGCACCTCACTCCCACCCCGCAGAGGGGCTGCAGGACACCTGCACCACCCTCACCGACACACTCTGTACAAAGAAATGAGGTTGGACCTTATGGTTTTTCTCCCTTATTTCATCTGTCCCTAAAGGTGCTTTACTCAAGACTTTGATTTCCTCCAAAGCACGTAACGTAAAACTGAGTGAACCTGCTGGTAGCAGCTCCCCACCAAAGTTCCTGGTCTTAGCTAAAAGCAGCACTGCATGAAATTTCCCAGCTAATACACGTTTTCCTTTGTACCAGCAGTTCTGGATCTGGAGCTGCCTTACTGGTCTCCAGCTGGCTCCACCTCGGGGGAGGTAGCTTCATTTCATGGCAGTCTTTCAGCATGGCAAGGGGAGGCAGCAAAGCTGGGGGCACCCCAAGTTCAGTCCTGCATTGGAGGCTGTTGTGGTGCTTCCCAGCTCAGCAGCAAAGGCAAGAACTGGTCCTGGTCTGGGGTGAAGCAGCTGGTGCCAGGGGCCTCACAAGGGGCAGCATGATGGAACCACCTGGTAGGGGTTTGCTCGCTCCCTGTGGTGGTTGTCCCTCATCCTGCTGTGTCACACCATCAGGGAAGGTCACCAAACAAGCTGAGGAGCTGTGAGCCCATCCCTCTAGCACAAACACCAGTGAAAGTGGGGACAGAACTCCCAAACAAACCCAGACCAAGCTTGTGATCCACCTTTTTGATGCCATGACTGGGTTTCCTCCTGTTTCTGTATCCTGAGACAGGACCCAAGCTCAGACAGCTACAGGCGTTGGGTAACATCTACCTGCTCCAAAACATGGTGGTTTGCACCCAAACTGGGGAGCACAGGATGTGCAGACAGCCCCTGACAAGCAGGCTGGCAGGAAAAGCAGAGCCCAGGCCTCCTGAGTGGTAATCCTGCCTGCTGGGCATATTCCCTTCCCCGTGGCCTCTGGGCCATGCAGAGCTCATGTCGAAGCCTGCACAGGTTCTATTTTTCATGTTCAGTAAAATTTGACTCAATTTGTGCCAAAATCTCTCAGGATTCTCCCTCCCCTGTTCCCCATGAGTTATGTTTCCTTGAAAAACCACAACCCTCTCCGAGTACCTTAGAAATGCACCATAAGCATTAAGCCAACACGAGACAATAATAAATGAGGCAGAATTACATGCCAGGATGTGCTGGTGATAATGTTTTCCACTAAAGACGGGAGCAGTGAAATTTTCCAGCACAACAACAGAGGCCCTGCTCCCCCACCCCACGTGAAACACGAGGGAGCTTCACCTGCCCACCCCATGCCCGTCCAGCCCCAAACCGTCCCCATCTGCACCGTCACCCGTAGGTGACACACGAAGCCACCAGCGACGAGCTTGGCCAGCCCAGCACTGGCTGACCTTTAAATCCATCTTGCCTTGTCTGCATGCCCAAGAGGAAATCACATGTGTGGCACGAGCCTGACCCAGAAATATTGCAGGGAGTAGGATATTTTGTGCGAATAAGGAAGGGCAGGGTCTGCAAGATGAATCACCACAACAATAATTATCCTGAGGAAAAACCTTGGAGGGTGGATTAACCGTGATAACTTGCCCTTTCAAGGTAACAACAATGCGAGCCGTCAGCTCTTCTCCACGGTGAGGGACAGAAAATGCTTTAGCACAAAGCATAAAAATAAAAATGATGGGAGTTCAGAAGAAGAGATTGCCCAAGGAGGCATCCTTCACTTCCCAACTGCCCCGGCTTCAGCCTGCCATTGTTATACAATATGCCACAAGAATTGCTTCAAAAATTATTTTTAGCACACCAGCAGCTTTCAGTGAAAATAAATAAAGGGCCAGACAGTTGCTATAAAGACAGGAAATAAACTTTAGAAACTCTTTAGCTCTTGGCTAAGCCGGGCAACTGAATTACACAGTTCCTGAGCGTGCACGATAGTCTCAGATAAGATGAACTCTGATAGTTTTCTCTTTTCTTTCCTCCCGTCAGCCCAGTTATAACATCACCATCAGTGCTTTGTGACTGCTCCCCTCCTGGAGCAGACACCAAGACCAGGAACCTCAGGGTGCTGCCGACA
The DNA here is from genome assembly GCA_013399855.1 of Oxyruncus cristatus. Taxonomy (NCBI): domain Eukaryota; kingdom Metazoa; phylum Chordata; class Aves; order Passeriformes; family Cotingidae; genus Oxyruncus; species Oxyruncus cristatus. The sequence continues at coordinate 19,178 of VXAY01005699.1, forward strand.
CCTCTGGTACGTATCTCCCATGGCTGTACCACGTGCAGACAAAGGGTTCAGAGCCAGCAACTCCCATGAGCAGCAGCTGCAGTGCTGTGCCCATTCCCAGTCCCTGGAGGCAGCTCCTGTGGCCAGGACACATCCCCAGAGCGGTGTCCCTCTCCCTCCCCAGCCCACCCTGCTGCTTGGCTCGGGCACAGGAGCACGAGTTCTTCCCGAGGAAGTGGGGAGAGCTCTGCTTGTGTGGCACTGCACCTGCTCAGGGGAGCTTCAAGCATCCCAAAGATGGGCAGAGCCATGGTGGAGGTGAGGGAGGCAGGAAATGAGCTCCCACCAGAGGTGGGAAGAGACAGCAGCACCTCCAGTCCCTGCAGAGCCCCGGCGTGGGCAGGCCCAGCTGCCCAGGGAGACCATTAACGACCTGCTGCTCATCCAACACCCCCCGTGCTGAAGGAGCAACGAGTAAAGGCCCAACTCTGTCTCCCAGTTGAAACAATACTCTAATTTTTGTTAATGACCCAACCTTGTGTTCAGCCCTTGGCTAACTGCTCCAAGCCACCGTGTTGTCAGTCAGAGCAGGTGGTGTCAGCATTTTGCTGCCTTTCAGCTGGTCAAGGGAGGGGATTGTCCCGCTCTGCTCTGCCCTGGGGCGGCCTCACCTCCACTTTGGGGCAGTTTGGGGCACTGCAAAATAAGGAAGATATTGAGCCATTAGAGGGTGTCCAAAGGAGGGAACAAGATGGGGAAGGGCCTTGATTTGAAGCCGTGTGAGGGCACTGAGGGCACTTGGTGTGTTCAGCGGGAGAAGAGGAGACTGAGGGGAGACCTCAGTGCAGTTCCAACTGCCTGGGCAGGGGCAGAGGAGGGGCAGGACTGAGCTCTGCTCTGGGGGGACCAGGGACAGCACCCAGGGAAGGGCTGGAGCTGTGTCAGGGCAGGCTCAGGTTGGATCTCAGGACAAGGTCCTTCCCCCAGAGGGTGGTTGGCACTGACCAGGCTCCCCAGGGCAGTGGGCACAGCCCCAAGGCTGCCAGAGCTCCAGGAGGGTTTGGATGATCCTCTGGGGCACAAGGGGTGACTCCTGGGGATGGGCCTGTGCAGGGCCAGGAGTTGGACTGGATGATCCCTGTGGGTCCCTTCCAACTCAGCAGATCCTGGGATTCTGTAACCAGTTACCTGCCTCAAGACTGCTCTGAAGAGCAGAGGTGCCACAGCCTTGTCTGTGCTTCGCCCCACCTGCCCCAGGGCTGGGGAAGGTGCTGTGAAAGCTGCCTGGAGCAGCTGCTTCCCGGGGCGAGAGCTGGAGAGACAAACCCACCTGTGGTCACTCGAGCTCCGCGCTGCCCCTGGCCAGGACAGCTCCCTGCCCTGACTCCAGCTGGGGCAAATAAACCCGAGTCTGGAAAGTGAAACCACGGGCAAAGGTTGCTGTGCCTCCCCTGCCCCTGCTCGTGGCTCAGCAGACACGTAAGAGGCTCTGCCTTGCACGGAATCTGCGCTGGGGAGGGATGTGCTGTCAGGCTATGCCGAGGAAAGGCTCTTCCTGCTCCTCTGCGATTCCAGCTGAACCTCTGCCAGCAGCAAACAGAGCCACGGAAAGTGAAACCACAGCACCAAGTGGGGAAGGAGCCTGGAGAAGGTGCTTCTCAGGCGCTGCTCCTCCGCTGGAGCTTGCAGTTACCACAGAATTCCTGTGCCCTTTGCAGTCTGTGCAGTAACTTTAATAACAACACGAAAACGAATAAAAACATTTCCCTGTTCCAATGGTGCGTGGGTACCTTTCCATCTCACTGCTCCTGAGTTACAAGGAGTAAGTAACTTACCATTACTGAGCCTGTTAACAGCTTTATGTGCCTCTGCCACCTCCACTTCATTCTGAACCACGCTGCCAACACCCTCTAATTTCTCCCCACCAGCCTCTCCTGAGTATCTTGGATATCTCCTGTTTGGAGACACGTCCATCAGCACTTGAAGGGTGGTCTGGGGGCAAGGTGAGGTCACATTAATTGAGCACCCAACTATTTTCTTTGCTTTCTTAGCTGTACACAGAGGTCCCTTCTGACTGCAGGAACATCCCTCCCCTCTGTTTTTAATTTAAGGTTCAACAAAATGATTTTCATATTTTTACGTCCCCAAAACATAAAAAACAAAAATCCACCCTTCAGCCACAGCCCTTCAGCTTGGACTCGGTCCTGCCTCCCTCGGTGACAGAACGAGAGTAAAACACCTTATCAATGTGAACAGATCAGTTCCCCGGTGGTGGAGTTGTTTTCAGCGTGCTGTGATGTGTATTACAAAAGCCAAAGATATAAATGATCAACTGGAAGCTTGAATTAATTTTTCCTCGTGTCTAAATTAGGAGGGTGAGTAATTGCTGCAGTAATCGCAGGCAGAGCCTGTTTATCAATGCCAGTGAATAATTGGCTATTAAACAATAGTGCACTTTGCCTTTGAAAATTCACAACACTCCAACAGGAAGCACAGGGCCAGTTTTATATTGGCCTGGTGATGGATGAGAGGAGTGGCAGGATTGCAAGCGCCGTTTAGGGAAAAGCTTCCTGACGTGTCTCCCCCAAAAGCATCCCTGTGCCTGAAGAGTTATCCTTGCTGCAAGGATAAGCACCCAGCAGGCTTAGATTACACCATCTGAAGTCACAGGGCCGAAATAGCACAAGCCTAATTCTGTAATCAATCACTCCTGATCACAGGCAGCCCCGGGCTGTGCCCCAAAACCACGGGCAGGACCTGCCTCTTGTTTTCTGGTTTTGTACACGCGCCCGTCTGCCACTCTCTGACCTCACCCTTTGTTCATCACAGCATCTGGCCCTCTTATCTTCCTTCTGCCCTCCCATTTTCCATGCCAAGCCTATCCTCTTCCCACCACGCTCCTCATCCCTTCCTCTGACAACTCTGGATCAGATCCCTGTCCTCCCAGTGTACCACCCTCCCTGCCCGGCTACGCCGACCCCTCAACTCCACCTGCTTTTCAGTGCCACCACTCCATTTCTTTCCCCTCCTGGCTGATTCTGGGCTGTCTCTGCTCACCCCAGGCACCCACAGCTCCTCCAGCTCCCAGGACCTCACCTGTGCTCTCTTCCTCTTCCAAGCCTCTTCCTTTCTCTGAGTTTTCTGGATCAGGAACAGACATGGTGCCAATGGTTGGGGATCCCTCTTGTTCTTGCTGCTTCCAAGCCCTTTCTCTTGCCCGGTCTCTCCTCATCCTCCTCCATGCTTCATCCAAAGCTCTTTCTTCTCCTCCCAGATTCCCACACCCACTGTTGGTGGTGTCAGGTTCTGGTGTGACAACCCAACCGGTCTCTCACATTGGCATTTCCATATCCTCGCTCCTTCAGTTCATCCGCAGCTCTTGTTTGACTCTCCCAGTCACTCTGAAATGCTTAATCTGCAATATTCTCCACCTAGCACTGCTCTTCCTCACCTCCCTGCTGTGCAAATCCCCCCTCTGCTCACTGCTCATCCAGATAATTCAATTAGTTTTCCCCTGCTCCTCTGTTTGCAGACCTCTCCTCCCTGTCCTTTTCTCAATTTGAAAATTGCTCATTTACTTTCAGGCTTCATTTCAGTTCCAGTCTAGACTGTTCTGCCAGAGTCTGACTGAATTGCACTTTTCCCCCCCTCGAAGCTGTCAACACAGCAGCAAATTCATTCTCTCTACCTCTGTACCATCACCTTCCCAACTAAGCAGCTGTAAGATTCAGCTGAATCTGAACAAGTGTATCTGCACCTCTGGCTGATGCAACTCCTGTCTCTCTTCTCCTGGCTCCCCTGTTCTCCCAGGAAGCATGAGTTGACTGGTTTTCCTCACCTCTGTGGTAGGGCACTGATCTGTTTTCCCTTCCAGTGGCATCTCCATGACATTTCACTGTCTTTCATCCTTCTTTCATCCCTTTTATTTCTAATTACCCTTAACTCTGTTCATTTAACCTTGAATTCTGCAATTTCCCCTTCACTAACATCCTTTAGCATCTCCTTTCTTTAAGATGTACCAAAAGGTCCTTGTTTTCCCTCTTGTCCTTCCAGACACTGGTCCATCCTGTAGCTCACTGCTGTTTGTAATATCCTGGTGTTCCCCCGGGAGCTTCTGCCCCTCACATCTTATGGAAACTGCTCTGGTGGAGGTCTCTCATCTCTTCTTCTTACCAAGATTTCAGTCAGCCACTTCCTTTTATCTTCATTTGCTTTTAGCACAGTTGACCCCGTTCTTCTCAAGCCCTTGTTCTTTGGACTCAGCCCCCCTCGCCCCCAGCCCCCATCCCTCACCCAGCACATCTGCTAAGCAGTTCTCAGCAGCCTGGAACAGCTTTTGGTCTCTTTTCTCCTACCATCCCATTTCCAAGGGGAAACCACCCACCAAACAAACCAAAAACCCAAACTCACCTCCAAGCCCAAACTCACTGCCCACCTCTGCAGGGGTGCCTCCTGTTTAACTGCTCAACTCCAGACCTGCCCTTTCTTTCCCAGTAAAATGTAAATAATGACAACAAAAGCTCTTTCTGTAGGATCAGCTCTTATTTACATCTACTTTTAACTCAGCCTCATCCTGGCTAAAGCAAAGCTTGTGCCCACATCTCAGCAGAACCCCACTTGCCATCAGTGACACCATGACCAGGTCTGTCCACAACCCACCACGGCCTCTGCTCTCTCTCCTAGTGCCCAGTTCATGAATCCTTCAAGAGCAGTTTCTTTCTCTTCAAGTTTTTCCCCACTGGGTCCTTGCACAAGCACATCGCTTCTGCAGCCACCTCTTTCCCACCCTGATGAGCACAGTTCCTTTTCTGCTGCACCACTCTCAAGAAGCCGTGGCTTGCAAAGCCCAGGGATCTGTGCAGGATTGGGCTACCTGACACAAGAAAGATATGGATCTGTTGGAATGAATCCAGAGGAGGCCATGGAGATGCTCCAAGCCCCTCTGCTCTGGAGCCAGGCTGGGAGAGCTGGGGGGGTTCCCCTGGAGAAGAGAAGGCTCCAGGGAGAGCTGAGAGCCCCTTGCAGGGCCTAAAGGGGCTCCAGGAGAGCTGGAGAGGGACTGGGGACAAGGGATGGAGGGACAGGACAAAGGGAATGGCTTCCCACTGCCAGAGGGCAGGGAGAGATGGGATACTGGGAAGAGATTCTTCCCTCTCAGAGTGGGGAGGCCCTGGCACAGGTTGCCCAGAGAAGCTGTGGCTGCCCCATGCCTGGAAGTGTCCAAGGCCAGGTTGGACGGGGCTTGGAGCAAGCTGGGCTGGTGGAAGGTGTCCCTGCCCATGCCAGGGGATGGAACTGGATGGGCTTTAAGGTCCCTTCCAGCCTAAAGCATTCTGTGAGTCTGTGAAGATGGAATTATCAGAATCCTTTCCTACCACAAATCCATTACCAAATCTATAAATCCTCCCAGGAAGCTTTTCAGTCTCTGCCACCTACTTGGTTCAAGTACAATGCTGACACCTTTCAAGTAGCACTTACTCTCTGGCCCATAAGAAACTAATTTCATAAGAGCACAGCCTTCTGAGATGTCTAAAGGGTTTGTGTGTGCACTTGCTCCCCCCTGGCCATGGCTCCCAAAAGCTCCCAGGAATACTCCAGTAAAGGCTGAAATTTTTGGTGTCTTTCTGGGCTTTCCCTTCCAATGAGCAGCACAGAAAGCTCCCTGCCTGCCAAGGGCAGTCACTGGAACCAGACCAGCAAGAACATGACTGGAAAGCTGTTTTAACCCAAAGCAGAAATCCAAGGTCATGTCTGGAAGTCCCTTTCAGCTCAGAGAGCAGACACCAAAGACTTTGCTTATCCTCTGTGACTAAGTGAGAGTCTTGGACCAACACATGAAGCTTCTCAGAAAAAATGACCAATTTTGGCAGATGGACACTATAACCAGTAGTTAAGCTGCTGAATGTCCTCACCTGGTCATCAGAGAGATGTCCCCACCTCTGGCTGCAGTCTCAGTGACACCTGAGTGGTGTCACCAGCAGGAGGGCAGCACAAAACTTCAGCTTCCTGTCACCAGGTCTGTTCATTTGGCTTTCCCGGCAAGGTCTGCTGAAGCCAGTGAGGCCAGAACCACCCACAGCCACCAAAGCCTTAGCCCAGACCCCCCAACAACCCCCAGCCCTCGTGGCCTGGCCCTGATGTGCCTCCATTTACACCTTCTCCGCTGCACTAAGTACATGCTCGGACTCGATCTCGACGTCTTCCGTGTCGTTAGACCCCCAACAGTTTACAATTATATGTTTAATTCCTTTAAAGCATTTACTCCACAATTACTCTTTGCAAATGTATAACTGGAGGGCTGTGTTACCAGGCCCATGGTAAACAGATGTGCTCCAAGTGTCTGTACAAGCAACCTTTCCAAAAGCATGAATTAGCTTAGTCAAGTGTTTTCCACGAACGCATTTTTGACAGATCAGTTAATACTGTTTACATAATTTGAAACTAAATATTGAATGCAGGCCTATTTTGCCTTACATCTTGACATAAAATATGTCTCTCTGTAGGTAGATAGGGAAATGTTCCCAGCTTTGCAAGGAGAGAGGAAATTATTGATAAGAGCCCTGATATCTGCAATACAATACACTTTCCAAGGGTTCACAGAATTCCCCCAAAGCTCTCCTATTAGCAAAGGCTGTTTGAACAAACTTGGCTGGAAAACAAAATCCAGTTCAGTACTTTTCCCTTTTTTTTTTTT